>KV751340.1:4516534-4554263 GCA_001698575.1 Mola mola
CATTTTTTTACGGAAACGAGCCTCCCTCGCGTTGCCTTTTCTTTTTGTAAGTTGGACTTAATGTTTTTTTTGTTGGTTTGTTTCACTCGATCAAAATGACGTGTTTGTTTTTTTTAATTATTTCTTCCCTCGAGTCCATTTTTTTTTTTTTCCTCCCCCGCTCCGACTCGGACTCCTCGGACCTTTGGACTATAAAACTCCACTTTGGATTTACTCGAAAGTGGGAAAAGGCGCGCGTGCTTCAGCTACAGCTCGCGCACGGTGACGCTACGCTGGAATGTTTTCCACGCGGATGGGTCGAGTCCGTTTCCCAGCAGGACGCATGAATTAGTCACGAAGCCGCCTTTCTCCTTCCTCCGCTTCCGTTTTTCTCTCCGTGGTTCCGCCTACGGGTACTGAAAAGGACGACTTTCCGTGAAGTCGTTCCGGGGTTTGGCTCGAAGCAGGAGCGCGTTGGGGTGAAATCCAGCCTCAAGCCCGAGCGAAGTGGTAGAAACGGGCCATTTTCGGTCCCACAGTTCCTTCGCTCCTCGCTCGGTTTGTAAGCGGATACGTTCGCATCGAGGTAAACATTGCGGTCAGTGGGCGAACCGCGCCATCTAGCGGCCAGACGAGCTGAGCTGCACGGAGAGCGAGCGGGGAGGGAAGGGCGTGTGTGTGTGTGTGTGTGGTGGGGTTGTGACTTAACTTTTTTTTAATTTTTTTTTTATGTCTTCTAGATCTACTCGATAAACAAAACAAACCAGAAAAAAAACATGCTGCTCATCCTGCTCGGAGTGCTCATCCTGCACCTCATCATCCTCATTCTTCTCATCGTGTCGACAGCGGCCAGCGTAAGTTCTCTCGCTTCAAACTGTTAAAAACAATGTGCGGTCAGACATGGAGCTTGACCGTGCGGCTGTCGGGCTGAGGTTGCGGATGCCGCGGCGCCAGTTTGAACTCTCGTGTGTTGTTGTGTTTCCCAGACCTGGACCGTAGGCGGAGACGTCAACAAAGATCTGTGGTACAGTTGCCAGACAGTCAATGGAGGTTACCGCTGCCAGACGGCCAGTAATGAAGGTTTGCAGGCATCTATACACACTAAAAGAATGCGTTCAAGTGATGGATGTGCGTCAAGTCTCCGTCCGTGCTCTCTGTCTGCCCTCCAGACTGGATCCAGGCGGTCCAGGCCCTCATGATCCTGTCCGTACTCTTCTGCTTCTTCTCCCTCATCGCCTTCCTGTATCAGCTGTTCAGGCTGGTCAAGGGCGGACGCTTCTTCTTCACCGCCATCTTCCAGATTTTGGCAAGTGAGTATGGCACGCGCAGAAGGGTCACGCCCCGGGCAGATCCCGCGCCTCACACCCTCACCACGCCTCTCCCCTCTCCCCCCCAGGCGTGTTCGTGATGTGCGGAGCGATCATCTACACCGTGATGAGCCCGGACGACGCCTCCCCCGCTCCGACTCGGACTCCTCGGACCTTTGGACTATAAAACTCCACTTTGGATTTACTCGAAAGTGGGAAAAGGCGCGCGTGCTTCAGCTACAGCTCGCGCACGGTGACGCTACGCTGGAATGTTTTCCACGCGGATGGGTCGAGTCCGTTTCCCAGCAGGACGCATGAATTAGTCACGAAGCCGCCTTTCTCCTTCCTCCGCTTCCGTTTTTCTCTCCGTGGTTCCGCCTACGGGTACTGAAAAGGACGACTTTCCGTGAAGTCGTTCCGGGGTTTGGCTCGAAGCAGGAGCGCGTTGGGGTGAAATCCAGCCTCAAGCCCGAGCGAAGTGGTAGAAACGGGCCATTTTCGGTCCCACAGTTCCTTCGCTCCTCGCTCGGTTTGTAAGCGGATACGTTCGCATCGAGGTAAACATTGCGGTCAGTGGGCGAACCGCGCCATCTAGCGGCCAGACGAGCTGAGCTGCACGGAGAGCGAGCGGGGAGGGAAGGGCGTGTGTGTGTGTGTGTGTGTGGTGGGGTTGTGACTTAACTTTTTTTTAATTTTTTTTTTATGTCTTCTAGATCTACTCGATAAACAAAACAAACCAGAAAAAAAAACATGCTGCTCATCCTGCTCGGAGTGCTCATCCTGCACCTCATCATCCTCATTCTTCTCATCGTGTCGACAGCGGCCAGCGTAAGTTCTCTCGCTTCAAACTGTTAAAAACAATGTGCGGTCAGACATGGAGCTTGACCGTGCGGCTGTCGGGCTGAGGTTGCGGATGCCGCGGCGCCAGTTTGAACTCTCGTGTGTTGTTGTGTTTCCCAGACCTGGACCGTAGGCGGAGACGTCAACAAAGATCTGTGGTACAGTTGCCAGACAGTCAATGGAGGTTACCGCTGCCAGACGGCCAGTAATGAAGGTTTGCAGGCATCTATACACACTAAAAGAATGCGTTCAAGTGATGGATGTGCGTCAAGTCTCCGTCCGTGCTCTCTGTCTGCCCTCCAGACTGGATCCAGGCGGTCCAGGCCCTCATGATCCTGTCCGTACTCTTCTGCTTCTTCTCCCTCATCGCCTTCCTGTATCAGCTGTTCAGGCTGGTCAAGGGCGGACGCTTCTTCTTCACCGCCATCTTCCAGATTTTGGCAAGTGAGTATGGCACGCGCAGAAGGGTCACGCCCCGGGCAGATCCCGCGCCTCACACCCTCACCACGCCTCTCCCCTCTCCCCCCCAGGCAGAGCGAGCGGGGAGGGAAGGGCGTGTGTGTGTGTGTGTGTGGTGGGGTTGTGACTTAACTTTTTTTTAATTTTTTTTTTATGTCTTCTAGATCTACTCGATAAACAAAACAAACCAGAAAAAAAACATGCTGCTCATCCTGCTCGGAGTGCTCATCCTGCACCTCATCATCCTCATTCTTCTCATCGTGTCGACAGCGGCCAGCGTAAGTTCTCTCGCTTCAAACTGTTAAAAACAA
This sequence comes from Mola mola, assembly GCA_001698575.1. Lineage (NCBI taxonomy): Eukaryota > Metazoa > Chordata > Actinopteri > Tetraodontiformes > Molidae > Mola > Mola mola. The sequence continues at coordinate 4,519,431 of KV751340.1, forward strand.
TGTGCGGTCAGACATGGAGCTTGACCGTGCGGCTGTCGGGCTGAGGTTGCGGATGCCGCGGCGCCAGTTTGAACTCTCGTGTGTTGTTGTGTTTCCCAGACCTGGACCGTAGGCGGAGACGTCAACAAAGATCTGTGGTACAGTTGCCAGACAGTCAATGGAGGTTACCGCTGCCAGACGGCCAGTAATGAAGGTTTGCAGGCATCTATACACACTAAAAGAATGCGTTCAAGTGATGGATGTGCGTCAAGTCTCCGTCCGTGCTCTCTGTCTGCCCTCCAGACTGGATCCAGGCGGTCCAGGCCCTCATGATCCTGTCCGTACTCTTCTGCTTCTTCTCCCTCATCGCCTTCCTGTATCAGCTGTTCAGGCTGGTCAAGGGCGGACGCTTCTTCTTCACCGCCATCTTCCAGATTTTGGCAAGTGAGTATGGCACGCGCAGAAGGGTCACGCCCCGGGCAGATCCCGCGCCTCACACCCTCACCACGCCTCTCCCCTCTCCCCCCCAGGCGTGTTCGTGATGTGCGGAGCGATCATCTACACCGTGATGAGCCCGGACGACGGGGCCGGCTCGCAGTTCGGCTACGCGTACGTGCTGGCCTGGGTGACCTTCCCGCTCTCTCTCATCAGCGGCCTCATTTATATCGTCCTGAGGAAGAAAGAATGAGAGGAGGAGCAGAGGGGCAAAAGAAGAAGGGGAGTGTGGATACCCCCACCGTGAACAACACCGCACTGTGCCTACTGCCCACAGACCATAGACTGACATCCCATCAGTACAACAAAACCGCACGGGTCACCAGTAGTTTAAACACAACACGAAGATCGCCGCCGGGGAGTCCGTTTCCCCGCCACGCTCCCATCACATGCTGACAATCGTCACTCCAGTTTGCTCAAACAAAGGCGTCACAACAGCTTTCCCCGGGATGATCCCAGAACGTGTTTAGAAATTCACTGGTGACATGTCGACTTTTGTCGCACGCTGGCACCTGACTTCCACCGATCCACAAAAAAAGACGAGCAAATCCTGCCTGGCTACAGTGCAAAGGTGTACATAGAGTCTGTGGTTTTTAGACATATTTATAACATTTTTACATACATTTTGTACATAGTGTTGTCAAGTTAACATTGTCATTTTCCTTGTTACGTGATGGAGTTTTGTCTCTCACATGTCATGCAGCTGTGCCAAAGAGATGTCGCTTCGCTTCAACGCTGGAAAATTGTTGTCTTTTTCTGAGGGAACCATATGCCTTATCTAGAATATCTGTGCTCTTCTCGAAGGAAATGAGGACATCCTCAGAAAGGAGAGAGAAAAAAAATGAGTTAAGTCATGAAGGTTTTTTTTTTTTCCAATGAATTATCTTTGTACTTGGTATAAAAGTGTTTTTCATTTTGTAATCTAGTCTTGACCAATGGTTCTTTTTTATTATCTGCTACTCTTGAAATGTATTCTTTGTGTTGCAAGTGTGTTGTGTCCTGTGATTAATTTGCTTTGTACAAACGTAGGTATGCAGGTATTCTTAATAAACACTTTGAAATGAATCCCTACTGCTGATGGAACTTCCTGTTGCACCCACACGAGCTGGTTGAATGGGCGGTTAAGCCTTATAGTTGCTTAATTGCACCACTCGGTGGCGCTGTGACACAAAAGAGTCAGATTTCCCTGTCATCCAACTGTAGGTGAAATATGTGGGCACCACAAAGTCAGACTTTTAGAAAATTACACTTATTTTAAATACAGAAAAGCATCAAATAACCAAGTAAAAGTGAAAAGTGACTATTTTTCCACATCAGCTTGAGTCTAATCAAAATGGTTTCACATTAAAAGTTCTGATCAAACTGCCGTTAATGCACCTTTTAATTCATATAATTGATTCCCCCAGAAGTCAGATTTTACAGAGACAAAACTTGATGGCACAGTACCAAAAACCCCATCAGGCTACAGTTTGAAGATACGCATGTCTGGAAACTGGCACCAAAACAGCATAAATCGAGATGAAATAAATTGAGATAAATGGGGTTCTGAAAAATGCCTCAACAGCATTTCCATCAGGTAAAATAAGCTCGGAAACTCTGTATTAAATGCTGTTGGGAAAAGATTGGAAAATTTATCCAAGATACAAAAATAAACAGATGTCAGCAGAGGATTTACTTGCATGTATGAATATTTGATTTAATGATAGTTTGGCTATAGTAGTTTCTTTTTTTAAGTAGTACCACAGGATGTAAATATTACATGCAATTGTGTTGTATCCAAAATATACTCATAATATATAACAAACCTCAGAATGACCAATTTCAGAATCATTTTGATATTGATATTGACATATTGTGTGTGAGCATCCCTGGAGCTCATTGCAACATGCGTGGGAGCTTAAATAGTTTTATTACAATATATCATGAATTATTATTTCTGTTTTAGTGTAATCCAAGTAAAAGTGAAAAGATAAGTAAATGAATAAAGATAATTGGGGTGGATGGAAATATAACGTAGCATAATGAGTGAAATTGTCAATGAAAAGTATCTACAAAATTGAACATAAGTATCTTATGTGAGTAAGTGTACCTAGTTTTATTCTCTATTTTATTCTTATCGGTCCAGGGGGACAAAACCACGTGCAGGAGTTTGTCCTTTAAATTGTACATTAACCCAAAAAAAAATAAGAGAGAAAGAAAACAGAAGAAAAAATGTAGCTTCTTCTGAAGAACATACTCTTTTCCCCGCTCTGCTTGCCATTTAGAGAACACAGCACTGGGGTAACATGACACTAATCTTTCCCTTTTCTCCCTCTCTGAAGTTGGCACTGCAGTGGATTATTGAAATAGGATTCTGCCTTTGATCAGACGCAGTTTATAGATGTCTTCTGCTTAACATCAGGAGCAAAGTTTGTGGCTGCCCTTCTGAAGAAGTGAGATTTGAACAATCATTGCAAGTATAATATATATATAATACAACGTAGAGTATAATAACCAACGGTCTTGTGTCCCGTACAGGCATCAAGTTTGACCCTTTCTTTTAACGCTTACCCTCCTTTTTCGACTTTGTAATTCCAGAAAACCCAGAATCTCTCAAACGTTTCCACAGATAACACCAGCGGTCCTCAACGATCAACACCAACCTTTTTTTTCTAGCCACGTACCAGATGCCACAGTGCAGTCAACAGTGCTTCACATATTAGCCAACGCCATCTGTGCACACACTCGTATGTACATATACACCATGCTACGCACAGACAGAATGTACTCTTTCTCACACGCACACAGGAGAATGCGCCACATTTTATATAACACTCAAAATGATTGTTATGTGCAGCTACTGAACATGCCAGCGTCGGGTTTAGAGGAGCTCCTCCTAATTTCCTCAGTCCTGACACAAAAGAGGAGCCAGTTAGTGCTGCTCTGGTAAAAGTCATACAGATAACATATTGGGGATGTCAAGAAAACTCCGGAGGCCTATAATGGCCTCGCTGCTCCATCTCAAACGTGGTTAACCTTAAGGGTTATTTATCACTGGGAAGGTCACTGGGGGGCACTTAGTATTTACTGCAGGACACGCAGGATGGGGGAGAGGAAGCCGAGCTCATAACCATCCGCCGGCTGCTTACTTTGGCAGCTGTGTGCAACTGCTTGCTAAAGACGGGGATGTTTCACTGACATGTCTAACTGTCCTTAAACTGCGAAACGATAGCCAGGAATATTTACATGCACGGGGATGAAGTGCTTACTCAGTATCCCAGGAGCACATCAGGATCATTTCCATACGTCTACGGTTGGGAATTTCTCCGGAGAGGCGCTAATTGTCGTGAAGCAGAACATACAATGGGCTGCAGCCAGCTGATGGCTCCCTGAATGGGAGATGTGAAGACTTCAGACGAGGCCGCGGTCCTCCTGTCTCTTCTCTTTTCAGCTGTGTTGCCTTTCTTCATCCTGAGTGTCTGTCGCGCCAAACAAACCCCGCAGCCTACAGACGTAGCTAAACGATAGCGAAAACAGGCAGTCCCCATTTATTCAAAGCTGATTTCATCACGGCCATAAATCTCTGAGAAATCAAAGCCCATCCCGTGCCCACCCCTCTTCTCCCCCTTTGTCTTGCTAATACACATTAGAGTGCGGCTGGCTGCCCGCTTTGACGGCGGTCCGGACAGGATCCGGGCAAAGTTGCAAATGTGGAACCTGGAGGCACCTTTGACCCATGACCCCTGCCATTAAATCTTGCCACTAGCGTTTGCCTAAGACCCCTGCCGTGCAGGGGGATCGCCGAGCTTCACTTCCTGCCCAAGACTCACCAGGAGACACGAAGATATATAGAACAAAGATGACCAGGAGGCCCATGACCAGGAATGCACGTTGCTGCACACCTTCACAACTAACACAATCCACAACAGCGTAAATGTATTCTATATAAATTATGATTGAATAAAATCAGCCATCTTTACGGGATGGGCACGTTCAGCTGTCAGGAGCGAGAAAACTTCAGCAGCGCATACAAATTTTAAAAAAGGAAAAAAAAAGAATTTATTTTGAGCGAAGTTTGAGATGAATCTTTAAAAAACAGCGTCACAATGTGCGTTCGCTCGTCCCAAGTGACCCCTAGAATAGTATTTGATTCAAGACATTGCTTGTGTGACTTGAGACTTAATTAAAACATTGTGTTCTTAATGATTCAGCACCAGTAGCAAGTTTCAAGCAGTCCTAATCATTTAGTAAGGAGCGAGGTGGATGCACGGGGGAGGGGAGAGGAAAAAATCAATTATTCACTGCTATTTTCATGCACATTAAATGTGGTTCCATAAATATCAGGGAGGGAAGCAGCACAAACCGGTGGTGCTTCAACGTGCTCCCATATGGTCAGACACCCTTAACCTGCATACTTTAGGCAAGCTCAAACGCTTTGCGGCCCCACGCCAACAACAAAGACTTTCTAATCCAGCACTGGTGCCTAACAAGGCCCTCCACGCTGATGCGACGAGGCTACTGAGGCAAACATTTCTCCTTTAATTATACAACAGTGAGCCGGAGACTGTGCTGGTGTTCCCGGCCTGAGCAGAGCCCCTGTCAAATGAGAGAGCGGGGCGACGGTGCCTGAGACGCATCACTGCCTAGTTACTCGGCTGCTGGTCCATTTATGAGGTTCAAATACACTTCCCACATTTGAGTCGGAGATGAAAATAGGCCGATAATTTGCGAGAGCTCGTGAGCGCCCGCACATACCGTAATTCTAATAATTCTGAAATGATTTGAAAACATGATACAGTTCTCAGCCTAAAATGAAGATATTAAAACATCTTTGATCGCTCTGAGTGTGAGATGTGTCTTTGCTATGACATAAGTCTCTTGTGGTGTCAGAGCAGAAATAAATGTAGAAATCCATGGAATCTCTGGGTCAGTGTCCCCATGTACTGGTGTGAGAGAACTATTTTGATTCGTTTGATTCACAATTAAACACAATCCAAACATCTGAATGTCCACACGCATTTAGTCCGATAGGGGAAACCCATCCGTCACTGGGATAAATAAGCCCGAGCGGCAGATGTGATATCTCCTGGCAGATCAAATGAAGGATGGCGGTCGTGGCCTAATTGAGGGGGTCAAACAGAAGTAGCTGTGTTGTTTCAACCTCACTGACCCTGGCCAGTGGCCCGAGTCTCCCCGGTGGATTTCGAGTGGATGGGGATGTGAAGCCAAGCCGAGCTGGAGCTGTTTGGAGTGGGTGTCTTTGTTTGTCTTCCCAGCCTCTGCGGTGACTGATGACTCAGAGTCTCGGTGGCCGGCGAGGTCTGGAAGAAGGGGAGCTGGAATTACACCTTTAGCAAACACTCCGCTGCCCGGAGTTCAGAAAAGAGCAGATTGTCGGTTACAAGTCATCGGTTCCCACAGCCTATCTGCTGGAACTGATCTGTTCCAGGATGCCTCGTCGTGTCTCATTCTGTGGCCGCTCTGCCGGGCTGATTGTCGGCAGTAAACCCAAGTCCAGGTCTTGTTATGTTATTATGGCCCAGCTCGCACACTTTTTTAATAACTCTTATAGTTACTGATACAGATCAGATGCGATGACTGATTGAGTTTAATTGCTTTAAAAGTGTCTCAATGAAGAATTTTCAGTTTCGTATTTTTCAACCTGAACACTATTTTGGAAACTCTGAGAGTCTATAACTTCAAAAAATACCTCTTTTTTTAAATGACTTGTGAGTTTGGACACTGGGACTGAGTAACTAGACATATATATACAAAGCAATGGCAACGGGCATGACTGATTGTCAAACATTTGCTTTATACAGTATTTTTTGCAGTCATTTCATCAAAAACACACTTGAGTTTCACTGTAGGTATCTCCTCCCCGTTGTCACATGCTCGCATTAACATTTTTAGCATTGTTATGCTGATATAACTTTTATTTATTTCCAACATTCCCTTGTGCCGCTGCATTGTTTAGTCTTGTCAAGCTAATAGTTCCTATCAAACAAACACCTTACAGAGGTCATTTTCAAAGTTTTAAACCCTTGAAGTGTGAAAAATAATAGAATTCCTCTTTAATGATGTTTAGAATGTAAAAAAAACTTTTGTTCTAAACTCAAGTTGAATGTGGTTTTAAAGTTTAGAGACTTAACGTTTAGAGACTTTTTATCTGCAAAAGTTTACAGTATGAGAAGGAATTTCAAATTTGGCCTTTTAAAAGGGTTGTTGTGATAGAGAGAGCACAAGATAAGCAGGAGAGTGACCATAAAGGCCTTTTAAAGCTGCTGACATAAACCTGAAGGAACCAGCAGTTGTAAGCAGCCAGAATGTTCACCCACCTCAGCATTTGGGCACACAGGGACATCAACAGCAACAATGAGGTGATATATCCGGAGCGCTCACTCCAGCAGGTTCAGATGGAGGTAATAGGTTCCCCTGAAACATCTGCGCACAGCAAATATTGACAGTATCTCCAACAACCTGGTCCATGTCTGATCTCACTGACTGAAGTGTCCAAACAACTCCTCTGTGATCACTGCACTTCTTGTCCTGAACAAATCCAGACCGGTCCAGATGTGCTAATGATTACCCTGGCTGCTCTCGGCACAGACGGGGGGATTTAGCCCGACCTTACCAGAAAAACAGGCTTAAAGGTCATGTGTGCCAGCAGCTTAGTGCATCTCATATTCACATTTATTGAGAGGTAGGAACCTTTAGAGGCAGCTGATGATGCCAGGTGACATGAGAGTGCCCAAGGCCATACTTTTATCTAACTAACATATTTATTTTAACCCAAAACTAACTTTGATGTCTATCCAATAACTGTTTCACAATATGGCAACAGCACTCAATTGATGTCATTTATGTAGTATGTATTACAAATAAAGCTGCACCGGGATGGATTCACATTCTATCAGTTGGTCGTGCATCAGCCATGAACACTCTGACTTTAATGAGAAGCAAGATACAATATCTTCTCTAATTACACGTGTTCAATAAATAATGATATAATTATGTCTGCAGAGGCACATTATTTAATTATCTGAATCACATTACCTCATTTTAACAACTTTGTTACCGGGAACAAAAACATTTGAGCAAGTCAACATGAAATATAAGATCGCTAATGTAACCCAATCAGTCTCACTTTCCACATATAATTAGAATCTGTTACTGGAGTAATTAAAAGTTCACTGGGAGCCACTCCTCGGGAGCTACTCCAAGAAAACGGCTTGTTGAAAACCATCGCTTTGCCCTGAGGGACTGTCTGTCTGCTTCTCTGGCAAACAACACATTCTCTGCAACGCAGCTTGCGTCGAAATCATAGTTAACTGAGACAAGATGAGTTTATTTAAACGTGTCGCAGAGCCTCTTGTTCAATACCTCATCGAGCAGAGAAACTGTCTCGGGGGGCTGCGCAAGGCAAAAAACACTTAAAACCCTTAAAATATCCCCCCCACCCCCGAAAAAAAAAAACACAAAACAAGCACACCCTCTGCGCAGCTAGTGTGCACCTCATAACACCTCTGGCAAACGGAACCAGGCTTTATCTCTGGATCTAAACACTAATTACGTGGATAGAATGCATGATGTAATCATAAATACTATCCTGCTGGATGCCAAGCTTGATTGCTCATTCTTAAACCGAGTGGAACCTCAAAAGGACTTTGGCATTCTTCAGATGGTTAGCAAAGCCTCAAGTGGCGATGGCAAACAATGGTGATCGTCAGCCACATCAAAAAAAAGAGCGTTGACTAATGAGCCAGTTAACCTTTCAACCTGCGGACGTCGGCCGCCCGATTGGCCGGTGAGGTGAGGCATGAAGCCTCCTGTCACCTCCATCAAACCTGGAGAGCGGTGTTCTTCATCTGTTCGTATTCAAGTGTTCCTTTGAGTTACGCATGCAGTCAGAGGGGATTTATGTTGCATAGCAGTCACACATAATCGCAATCAAAGACATAAAACTGTGATGAAAAGAGGAGGTAATTCTGTGATGGCCAAACCACTCATGGCTGCACATGAACTTTGCAATCGCTTCCTCTTCTTGTGGCAGTAATAGATGGCTGTGAGAGCCTTGATCCTTTTGCTACCTGCAATGTGAAAGAAGAATAACCTACATACCTTCCACTGATTCATCCAAGGAAAACAACGCTGTGTATCTTCGGAGCAGTGCAGCTATGAGGCTCTGTGCCCACAGCATATTCCATTAATGTCACGTTGTCACTTAATCTTCCATGCATTCAACTGTTCATGGGAAAACGATAAAGGCACTTAATGAGAACAATAAATATGTCAAACACTCTGTTACACGTGTTGGAGTGGATATCTCAGTGTCTGACAGGGGTGTTCAGTGCTTCGGCACCTTAAGTCTTTTCCGTCTGTCTCCCTCAAGGTGTCAAAAAGCCTTTTGACAACTTCGAGGTTCACAACATTTTCATTTTTTCTGAGGTCACGCCCCCCCTGACTAAACTTGTGAGTCATAAAAAGCAGGATTCATGGGAGGAAGCTGTGGGTCAGGCAGGGCTAAGATGAGGAGCTGATTGCTGATAGAGTCAGTAGTGGGGCCCAGCTGTCATCTACCGACTTGATGTGACCTCAAAGCTGTACATCATCGCAATGAAGCACAACAACAGATTTGTCAACAGAGGATGTTCAATAAAATAAAATGCGACACCTGTATGCACGTGCAGATAAAAGGACAACAGAGTGCAGCAAAGCATGCTGATGAGAGCAGTCGTGTCGCTCCCCCGGTGTCAGCTAATTCAAACAGGTCCATCGATTCTCACCGTGCGATCGGAGAGCCGAGCAAGGACAAGACTGTAAGTCACACGTTCCCACATCTGCTCACTGCTTCCTTCTTAAGAATCAGGTGTCGTAAATCTGATCAGGCCATAAAAGTCAAAATTACTGAATAACTATCAGATTCCTCTGCACAAGGACTGATTAGAAACCTTACGCTTATCGCTTACGCTTATGAGCCCAGAATGGACTCATAAAGCCTCCCGTGAATGTTTTTCATAACCTCCCAATCAAAAACAAGCAGCGTGCACACGGTGGCTGAACCATGACGTCACAAACTGAAGTGCACAGAGTCAGTTAATGTTCAGTGTGTGTGATTACTGTTCCGCAGGAGACGTGTGGTGGGTGGAGCCGACCGAATCCGGATGTCTGTGGCTCGCCAAAGTCTGATTCTGTTGCAGCCTGCTAAAAACTAAAAACACTGTAAGTCTGTTGTGGGCAACAAGATGTTAAACACAGAGTGTATTAATTTTTCCCACTACAGAAATGAAAAACAATGAAAAAAAATAGAAAATAGAAAGAACACACATACGCTCCCCAGCAGTAAGTTCTCCTTTCAGGACACCTTTTCTGTGGGCCCATTTTTCAACTGTTGTATTAGTGTTTGCTTTAGTCATTCATAAGCACAATTTTTGGGTAACGGACATTGATACCAGATGAATGTCACATGATCTGCAGAACCAGCTGATTTGGGCAATATGATGGACTCTGGAACTAGTTAAAAAAATGAGACAAGTTGGACCTCTCTATGTCATTTCCTCGGGAGATTCCATTCCATTCCATTTTCCTCAACTTATCCTATGCAGGGTCAAGAGGGGGGCTGGAGCGTATCCCAGCATCACGGGCCGAAGGAGGGTACAAGTCGCCCATTCTTTGCAGGGCTCACATTCGAACATTCATACTCACATTCACACTTACAGCTATTTTAGAGTAACCAATTAACCTAATCCCCCCCGCAAAGTCACCTGTCATTGGCCTTGACCTTTGACTTTGAGAGCCAGATCTTTCCACTGCAAAATGACACCATTTGAACCTCAATATTTTAATTCCTTCTTGAGTTATGGCCAAAAAAAAAAAAATGCTTTTCGACCTTTAAGTGTCATCGACCTTTGACCTTTGGCCATCAAAAGCTAATGACTTATAGGTTGAGAATTCATTCGAAAATTGGGCAAGTTGTGTTTGTGTAATCTTGCTAACGGATAAAGAAGCCAACAAACAAACACCACCGAAAACATAATGTCTCTGGTGGAGGAACGAAGGGATCATGGGAGGTTTTGTGTTCACTGCTTAGTAACAGCCACTGATAAAAATCTGATGTAATTCAGGAGAAAGTGCTGTTCTGAAGAGGTTTTGGGGATTTATTCACATTACGTTATGTCACATTTACAGTCTTCCACACTCTCCTGAAACGTGTTTCACTGAATAAAATTATATTTTATTTTGGGTTTGAACGTTAAGAAATTTCTTGATAATGTAAGTAAAGTCACGTACTCATATCTGTTTATATCATATCTTTAATATAATGAAATGGTGATAGAGTGCAACACAAACATTCCGGGCAGTTTTTTGCCTGTTGCCATTTGATTTCATCCCACTGGTTTAGCAAATGTCCTATCATTCAAGGCAACTAATAAATTTGTTTGTTTGTAAGTTATAGCACATTGCCCGAACTTGAGAAAATAATAAAATTACCCTGACCTCAAAGTTCAAAGGCACACTGTCAAAAATGTGTTTAGCTTTCTCGCTTGGATGTTTGACCTTCGCGCTGCAGAATGATGTATGTGCTGAGTTTGACACCAAGAGGCTGTTTTCACATTTTGTGTTGAACTTGCAACATGTGCTTCCAAGCAGCAACCAGTTTGCAAGCTAATAACAGTTAGCTAATCAATTTACACCAGTGTGACATGGAAATCATCAATCATAATGGAAACTGACATAATGATAATTTTTGTATTTTTGAGTGAGAGTGATGGATGTAATTTTAAGAGATTGAACCTTTTGGACACTGAAAACTTAGCCAATATCTCCTCAAGGATTTTTTAAAATGTTTTATAGGCTATACGAGTGGATCATTAACCAAATCACGCTCGTATTAAAGCCTTGACCCACAACTAAAGAATTTATAACAGAAAAACAAGACACGAACAAATCAACATCTTGTTAAAATAAGCTCTCGTCGGAAAATACAAAAGTTTTGCTTGATGTACAAAAATACAAAAATACACGACTGTGCATAATGGCATATCACATGAATCCTTAGTTCCCGCCCTATAAATGATCTGCCTGCTGCACTATGTGAACCAGATGCTGTGGCTGAACTAACACGGGTTCATGTGAGGAACTGGGATAACTAGTGAGCAGCGAAGACAAGGATAAGGACGAGGACAGTGCAGCAATGTCAGCTATTACACTGCCTTCAATTTAAATTAAGAAATTGGTGGTGTGCTCTTGCTTCTTGTCTTAAGAAGCTTTCCGAAAGATTAATTGCTTCAGACCAGTCTCTTACAATGTAGGTCAGATATAGAGCTTTATTTTGGTCCCTTCATTATTTGCAGGAGGAGGAGAAAGCTGTTTGAAAGGAGTTCCTCTGAACCCTCGGAGCTGCACTCACGCTGTCTCTGGGTGAAAGCTGCATTCTCCATGAGCTGAAAGCCATTTTTCAAAGTTTGCAGGGCATGAAGCCATCTTTAAAGCTGACAAGTCTTTGATCCCGCAGCTGTCCATGATTTGTTTCTGATTAATGTGGAATTTGGTCCTCTCGTTCATGTGGATGCGACCCCTTCGCGTTAACACCCACGCGCGCACATACACATGCACTCATGTTTAGCCATAACTTACTTTAACACAGCCACAGCTGCGACAGACCAAACCCGAGAGACGCGCAGCCAAATCCAAAGGACTGCACCCCAGCACGGCAAGGAGCTGTTTTCCAAGAAAGAAAAATGTCAACCCCAGGGCCAAATGTTAGCCAATAATGAAACGGGGAAAAAATGACCTAAATGATGGCTACGATACAAATTACACTGACAATTTACCGCACAGTGTATAATCTTGAGAGACATAAAATACATGTTTACAGGGCCAAAGGAAGATATAAAACTCCCTTGAACACCTTCCCCTCTCTGGTTCCACAGTGGTAGAGTGAAAAATAAAGCCCGATGAAAGTTCAGTCAGGGAGACGTGTGAAGGCCTGAGGTTTATTTCTCATCCTGACATTCAGTCCTCACGGCAAAGGCTTTTTGTCAAGACTTACTTTTAACACATCATCTGTTATTGACCTTCCAGTGGGGAGCCAGAGAAGAAGAGGGTTTTCTAGAGAACTGCAGAGCGTCTCATCATGTAGTGTAGTTTCGTAAATACAATCAACGCTCTTAGATCTACAGAACATCCTCATTTGGGATGGCTGCTCTCCCATTTGGGTTGTGGACCTCATTTTGATGAAGGTCACGATCCTATTAAACCAAAAATGACAATGATGTCTCTCTCTGGTGAGAAAAACCTAATCGTTTCCAAAAATCACAAACTTGTTAAACATTTGAATTGCAAGAAATATTCTCTCCAGAGGAAAGAAAAAAAAAAAAAAAGATTCAATGAGTAGATTAGATAACATCTATGTCAAATTTTACAATCTTACAATCTTGGAATAGTTGTTCTTGTGTGTAATGAGTCAGACAGTGGCCACATGCAGACTATCCAATGGATAGAATAAAGTCATTACAATGACAACAGCAACTGTAATACTGCAGAAATAATTGAATTAGTCTGCCTTGTCTCTCCTAATATAGTGATGCTCCCAGTCCTCGGAGGCATGGGTCACTGCGCGGTGGGAAGTGTTCACCAAGTGGCCACAGAAAAACAAAGTGTTTAACTGTCTGAAGTTAATATGCGGGCGTAGCAAGGATAATGTCCCATTGCTCTAAATGTGAGATGACGCGATGACTTACATTAGAAAGCGTTTGTGTGTGTGTGTAAGCAATGAGGACATGAATTAGAAGGCACAAACACCCACAGTAGGATTCCTCCCAGCCTTTCCTCTCTAAATATCATTGGCCCCGTGCTAAAGAAAATTTCTGTTCAATCTTATCCAGCTTTTTAAATCTCTTTTCCATCCTGGAAGCTCTGCGCCACATTCCTTTTAATCTCTTTACCAGTGCAACACAAGGTACGGATTTTGTCAGTTGTGATGTTTTATGGATTCACGACACCGCAAGCTGCGAAATAAAAAAAAAAATGGAGAAATATTTTAGGAGATGAAGACACATCAGTCACAGAAATGCACATGAGTGTCCAGCCAGATTTCCTGGGAATGAAGTTTCTACTGGAGTGGTCTCCACATCTGAATTTACATCCAATATCAGCGTTCAGTGCAGAGAAGAACAGCGGTGGGTCTTTCATGCACTGCAGCAAAGCAGAATGTACAGCTGTGAAGGACCAGTGGAGCTTAGACTCCTGAGAAAGCCTTGCAGTTAACATTTATTAGCCATGCTGTTTGTACAGCACACTGTATCTTATCTTAACTCTGGTAAGTCGTTTATTCACCACAACCACATTTTTTCCGTGGCTTAAACAATATTTAAAGAGTGTGAAAATGGGAAAAGAAGTTGAAGTGAACGTTAATAAAGTGTGGGCAATTCACTCTAAGAGTTTGCAGGACTGTAAGATGAGAATAATAAAACAGAAAAAGGGCACACAAGCATGTTATTTCTAGCGTTTTAAATTCAAAAGTGACATTGTTTTATTTGAAAATTGCCTTGTCTAAACTGCGTTATGCTCTTTGTGTCCAATGGGTTGAAGAACAAAAGAGAATGAAATGAAAAACGAACCTCCAAACTCTCCAAAACCCAAACCGCTGGACCTTTCATGGGATGCATAGAAACCATGGAAAAGAGGTCCTATTCCAAACCTCACAAGACCCCAAAAAAATCATCTCAATCATCTCAAAAAGTTTTCCAGTGTCTGGTACTACAGGAGACTATCAGGGGTCCCCTGTTCACGTCCTGACAGGTCGGAGCTGATTTGGTGGCATGTGAGGCACAGATATAATGTCAGGTATGTGCTCTTTAATGTTTAGGCAGTGGGTGTTGTAGGTAGGGCCGCAGTTGATCCATGACCAGTACAGATCAGTAGTCACTCACAGCTCATTGACACTTTGCATCCACCGCAAGCTTGTTCTGACTGTTATTACATATTGAATTCATACGACAGCATTTGGCAATAGGCGCACAAGAGGTGTGACACCTGAACACCGCTGGACGTCGCGCACAACCGAATGTGAGAGCAATGGCTGCTCACGCTAGCAGAGCACCAGAAGAGCTTGGAAAGCTTGTTGCATTATTTAAGTTGCTTGTATGAGAGTACTCTGGTCCCGCTGCTAAATATAATGATCCTGGAACAAGGGCAATTTAAAAAAAATGTTTTGGCGTGTGGTCAATGTGGCACAAGAACGCCATATGAGCATTGTAAATACATCGACCATGACCGTCCATTTGAGGCGGCCACAGCCTAATTTGCTCGCAGCGACAGCAAAGAAAAGGGGCTACTTCTCACGAAGCATTTAAAGCCTCTTTTTAAGAAGAACTGAAACTTACAAGGTTGCTAAAACCTCTTTGTCCACCCCAATTTTCCTGATCCTGATTTTTTGATCATGGCTGAAAAATCGTGATACAACCTAACCTGTGAGCATTGCAATCAGTTACATCCGTAGTTTAATGCATACAAAAAACAGCATACGGACATGTTAAGAAGAAATGAAAGAAATGATTCATTTCTATGGGGGTGCCGTTGCTATGACTATTGATGTATTTTTGTAGTGGGAGACTGTAACAGTTAAACGTGTGTCTATATAGTAAAATAACATACAAGTGACATCACTAAGTTGTCACACAAAACTAATAAGAGGACTTTCCTTTGAACCGTTCACAGGCTCTGACAGGCGAGAAGGCATTTATGCGTGCGTGTATGATGGATGACTGCACACTGGATTGGAGGTGGATGATTGAAACAAACCTTGATGTGTCTGTAGCGTCACCTTCCCAAACTAGTTCAGAGTCACTCGGCGCGCTCGGCAGCGCTGCTGACGCGGATGTAACGCTCACTCACTGTACAGTAAAACAGAATGTGACACAGACACTGTCTGCCCTATAGACAGGATGGCTGACCCAGATACACATCTCTCTTGTGGTGAGGACCTAATTAATTCCATACGATCTTCCTGCTCCAGCAAGAGGGACAGGAGCATCATCAGCATCATCAGTGGCTCTGCAGATACCGAAGATGTGAATAAAATGGGGAAAAACCTCCACCAGCTCATGCGTTTCATCTCAGTTTGTACTTATGTTGTGTGCGAACGGCTGCATTGTGAAGCTGCAGCAGAGCAGCTTCATTGTGCCACAAGGACATAAAGAGACGGCTTATAAACTGCATAAACTTGACCAGCTGGTGTACAAACCACAGAATGGAAAAGTTGCCTGTTGTCTCATAATTTCACTTAATGGAAGTCATCCGAAGCAAAAGCAGCAAAGAGTGAGGCTTCTAATGGATTGTTGTGGCTTTTAGAAACAGTATGATGCAGCACAGCCTCGGACATTGAGGCAAAGGAGAGGAGGAGTGGGAGGGTACGAGGGCAGATCGTTGGTTTGGTTGAGCTTAACTTGACTGAGATGCACTCTTTGGCAGATCCACTGGTAAACTAATGATTAGAGTTTGTTTGGCAAATCGCAGATGCAGCTGAAACATCAGCATCTGGTCTTCTGTCATTATCATCTGACATATTTTGCTGTGCTGCCTGTTTCACGTTGGTGAAGCAACTCCTTGTCCCAAGCGAGCAAATCTAGTAGCGGAAAAAGAGACGAGTGCTTGTCATCTCGGTGACAATAAGGGACTGCACTCCCCTGACACCACAGCAACACAAAGAATTCTACTCAATAGAGCCCATGACGAATCAGGACCTTGATGTTCGCTGCTTTCCAAGTGGCAACAGCAGGGGGAGGGAGCTCAAGGCCTGAGCACATTCAGATCCAGAATGGCTCGCAAGCTTTATATAAGAAATCAAACTTGCATTTAGTCTTATTGGGCATCAATTTTAGCCTTGCTACTTTGAACCATGTGCACAATTTACTTGTTAGAAGTGTAAAAAGTGCAATGAGGTAAAGAATTTCAGGTTTTGGCATTTGATGCCCTGTGAGGAGTGTGTTGGCTTTCTGCCTTTTCTGGGCTGTTCACACCAGACATACATCCCTTTATTCATGTATTTGTGTATTGCATTGGTGATGTGAATGTAACTAAAGGGAAAAAAAAATCAAGGAAATCCAGGATGCCAGTATAAATATTCATATATTATTCAACATTTTTTCCAATCAGATATTGCACAGCCTACTGAGGGTTACGATTCAGGAATATTCTGGTGAGAGTAACAATGTTCCTAACACAGCACGCAGCCGGTTTGTGTCCGGCATCACAGCTGAACCTGTACTGAAGACCTGTATCTGTTATTTAAACTAATTTACATGTGACAGTTTTCTCTCTGCTCTTTTCAGTTTTCAGCACTTTCTTTAGATGCATGAAAATGATCTTCAAATGAGTAAACAGCAATAGGATTTTTAGTTGCAGATGTCTTGTTTGTCATATTAGCAAGTTGCTTTTACAAGGAACCTCCGGTCCGCACCCTGTAGCTCCCTCTATGTGAACTTTATCGGTGCATCCACGGAACTGCAAGTGACGTTTCAATCCAAACGATCTTCTCGTCACTTCGTGGATGTGCCTACAAAGTTCAAGTCAAAGAAACTTAGAATGACCATTTGAAGCTATACAAATCAAGCTGTAGTTTTTATCAGATTCTAAAGTCCAGTTGAATTGTTTAAACCAAGATGTTTTTCTTTTGCTGATGAACTAATATCCCTACAATGTTTAAACACCATAGCAGGAATTCTTCTCCATATGTGAACCTATTTGACCCGTGCAATCAGCAGCTGTGGGAAACTGAACCGACTCCTGTTTAAAGTCCTATTTTCACATTTATTATCAATAAGAAGATATCAAAACATTGTTAATTATTATTTCTAATTAAGAAACAGCCCATAAGCAGAAATTGGTGTGAGGGAGCATGGGAAAGCAGATGGTTGTCCCCTTAGCATTTATTTCATTGTAAAGATCATTTTGAAAAATGAAAGGTTGCAGACATAAGACAACGTGTCATATGCCTCTTGGTGGTTTGGTCCACTGCTGACTGTGTCTGCAGTCTCTGAGAGTGTGTGAATAACCTCCTGTAAGTAAACTTGAAATAGAAATTGGGCTGAAACTTTTATTTGTTCCTAGCAGACAAAGACTAAAATGAATCTACAGTTAGAATAACACAGCATTTTGCTTAGTCACTTTTTAAACTGATTTTCAAACAGGCTTCTTCTTAGAAATACTGTATATCTACCTTGTGCACACGGTAACAGTAATATTTATATAATATGATTAGGTGTATATATCCAATTTCCTTTTAAATATATCTGATTTCCATATAATGTGAGTAAAATGGCTGCCACAATGTAATTTAGAGTTGTAATTTTAGAAATATAGAAGGAAATATTTCATTAAAATACTTTACAAGAAACAGTTAGACAATAGACTCAGCATTCTCCTCAATATTTTACGAGTTTGTTTCAATTTCCTTGCTAAACAGCACTTTTGGTCCCACCTTTGGTGTCTTCCTCAGAAATTGCTCCTGAAATGTTGTTTATTGCAACCCCACATCTGCAGCAGTGAGGTGAGATATTCGCCCTTGTTCGGGCCTCTATCTCTATCTCCATCAGAGATGCAGAGAGAAGTGATGGTTCCTTAGGGATGAGAGATAAACAGAGTGTGTTGAAGGGGCCGTCTTGGGAAATTTCCGCCTCCATTGTGGCACTCCTTTAATTTTCATTTAATCTCAGGAGCAGAAATTTAACGAACCAATTAATTGCAAAATCAGATTAAAGCCCTGAAAGCCTCAAAATGATCTTTGTGTTTCTCCAGTGCTCGAGAAACACATTGTGCCTAGTTAATTTTTCATTGTAAAATCTCTGTTAAAAGCCAACAAGGCCTTGAGTCATAAACTCCATCTATCTGTCATTTTTTTTTTTTTTTTTAATCCTTGTCTACACTAATGAAATATGTTCTACGACACAACTTTATCAGCTGTAATGCCATGTGGGTTTTCCCAGGAAAAGCTGTCCTGCAGCCACAAGCACTATTTTAAACATGTCTTTGACACAAGTATACAGATACATGTAACCGTGTGGCCCTGAGGCCAGCTCAGACACTATCATGCCATCCACTTCAGATTAGTGCCAGCTAAAGGCCGAGGATCCTCCGGCTCGGCCTCTCTGGTGGTTGCAGACAGACGACAGACCACGCAACAGACAGTCTAGCCGGTAATCCTGCCGAGAGGCCCTGCAGACCCCCCACCCTCCGAGGCTCAAATCTTGGATTATGAGGGTGATACTGCTCCATAGAGAGTAAGGGGCTACACCTCCTTGCATCTTGCACATACAGAGAAAGCAGATAAGACTGGAGGGTGGGTTCACAGGTGGTTGAGCTCAAGCTGGTAATGCTTATTACTTAAATAAGAGCAAGTCTAAAAAGCTTTCAAAGAGATATTGAGTTTTTGCCACAGCACCAAAGTCAAAAGAGCTTTGAGTGCGCTACACTGAGGTGAAGAGATAAAGTCTTAACAATAACAGAGCGCTGGTCTGGCCTAATGGAGAGCCCAAAGTGGTACCAGGCAGACAGGCAACTGCAAGAAAAAGTACTGGGAGACCACAGAGTGAATATTAATGACAAAACTGTGTGCATTTTGAGGGCCCTTCTGCCTTTATCTCCATCCTCCAGGGAATCTCTGCTTACAACAATTTCACTGGTGGTAATGCAACGTCCAGCCTTCACAACCTCATACTGCATGTTTACCCTGCATTTTATCCTCCACAACAGGCCTGGAAAGCTTCATGGGATATTAGGTTGTATGATGATTATGATGATGGAGGAAAAAAAAAAAAGTGAGCCACCTTGATGCTCAAATTAGAGTACCTTACGTGAAATCTAATCATTTCATAAGTCAAAGCTCAAGGCCCTGACTGTGAGGAGCATTGGGAAAATCAACTGTTTAGCATAAGAAAAATGGAATAAAAGGTTTCCTCTTCTGGACGCTTGAACCGCATCGGAGCCCAGACTGAACATGTGGCATTATCAAACCACTAGGGGTAAAGCTATAGTCCTGCTCGAAGGCTAATTAGGGTCAAAGCAATTAGTGAATCAAAAACCGTGATTAAAAGGGGTCTAACTCTTTACCCATCTGTTTTAGCCCACAAATAGCTAATAAGCCAGGAAACATGAAAACACTTCAGACAGGCTTGATCACATTCACTGTACGTCAAAGGATGGGACTTGGACCAAGGTTGAACTCAAACCGCCCTGATGTGACGGTGAATCAAACACATGCTATGCAATTTTAATAGCTTTTATTTGAGTCTTCATGCCCAAGTGACATAAGCGCTAGTGCCTGTGGAGCTGCGTTAATGGAGCTGACGTACATACGTTGTTACAGTAAGCGCGGCGACGGTGTTATCGCGGGGGATTATTCCTTCTTCTCTGCCTGTTCCAACTCACTGATGTTGAATTAACATGTACCCACATTATGAAGTTCAGTTTCAAACTGATCCCACAAGTAATGGCACCCACAAGAGGAAATAAAAAAATTGTGTTAAAGCCCTGTTGCTTTTGAAGTGACGCCTGAGAAATCTGCCTTACTCTTTGAGGGACAATGAGAAATGTTTGCTTTCACTACTTAATTTGACCATTCAAAGATGCCGATCTGGTGTGTGCAGTCATTTGGAGTAAAATTTGTCTCATTCCAGGATGAATTCTCACCCATGTTCCATTTGAAGTTACATAAGTGGAGTTGCTTAGAAGCCCTTTTGGAAGAGGGATTAGATTTGGATTAGCCATGTCAGCTCTTACATGTCAACTCCAAGTCTACTGTCTCAGATTAATGCTTGCCCTTCATTACGGATTAGGATTAGGCTTTTGGACAATGCAGGAGAAAAGATTAAGGGACAGAGAGGAAGGCAATTGTCTTATTAACTTCAGAAACAATGCTTACCTAGCAGTGCTCATCTCCCTGCTCTTTTCTTTCCGCTTTGGTGCTCTGCACTTTTTTGGATGTTAGTTCTGTCCAGAGATCAGGCTGTCATGCTGCTTGAGCACGAAGACCTCTAGTATTCAAAGAAACTTCTGCTGCGTCTGAAGTTGTACTTACTGTCTCAAACTCAGACTGTCTCAAACTCAAACTAATCGACAGTGCTGAACATTTGCCGTTCTTGACCCCTTTTTTAAATGTTCAACTCTCAAAGAGTGAGGCTAAAGAAAAGGAGGAAATTTTCAGAAAACTTTTAAAGCTCTGCAGACACACCATCCTGTTTAGCTGTCACTCTCTGCCTAACCTTGAATACAAGCTCGGTCAACTCACAACTGAGTGAAAAGGTCAGCGCTCCAAATATAAAGAAGTCACACACTCTCCATTAAGGTAACCTCACTGATACCGTACAATGATCTAAAACAGTGAGAGGAGATATGTGATAGCTGGTATGATTGGTGGTGTCTCATTGGCTAGATTGGGAAGTGTTTTCTCGTCTTATGCATACACCATGTGATACGGCTGACATTTTGGTTTAAAGTCTGGCATCTCTGCTGTCAGCCCATCCTCTCTCTCTCTCTCTCTCTCTCTCTCTCTCTCTGTCTGTCTCTCTGTTGTTACATCTAATGTCAAACATAAGGATCAATCGTCAACCTCACAGCGTGATTTTCGGAGAACCTGACTAAATTCCCTAATCATTGCTTTGACAGAAGCGACTCAGCCTCAAACGCAGTGCGGATGAAAGACTTGCTATCACTTCTGCAAACGCCATTCCATTCCATTGACATCATAATGAGGCTACAGTTCATGCCGCTGCGTTTACTCAAACTCGAATCCCAAACAAAATTTCTGTTTGTTTCCATCTTGTTGTTTAAAACAAACAGTTTGCCGTGCAATAATGTTCTATTTTGTTTCGCCGGCTCGAGTTCCCTGGCAGCCCCCCTGCTGCCAAGTGGATGTGTGGAGTCGCTTGATGCTCAGGGCTGCCAGGTGTATATTTTCCTTGTCTCCCCAGTCTTCAAACAACAGCAGCCTCCCTTACAACAGCCTGGAGGGATGTGCACTAACAGCTATTCCCCAGTTGGGAGCATAGCAATTACACCAGCCCTCCTCTATCCCTGTAATTGCAAAGAGAGCTGCTTCCTGAGTGATCAGACTGCGAGCCAGCCACCAGGGAGACCTGCTTCATCACCTCTGGCAGCACAGAGGTAAATGAGGGCGTTTTGCTAGAGAGTTAAATAAAGGTTGGTTCTTAATAGAGCAGGGCTGTATCTGGTCACAACCTTTTGCTCCGCCGTTAGCTGTGCCACGTGATGGATGAGACAGGATGCTTGGGGTGTGGACAACCTGTGTTGCCGCCCAACAAAAAAAAAAGAGAAAAGTCGCTGACAGACGTTTGTGGAAAAAAAGAAAAATTGTGCAACTGGATATTCGATCTGCAGCCGCATAATCAGCCATACAAAATGTTTCTTTTCTGCCTCAGGTCATGGCTTAGTCCCACAAACAAAATGAAGCAGATGTTTATGCTCTTGAACACTTTTAAACAGCATCTTGAAACCTGACCTCACTTCATATTGTGAGGTTTTAGGTGTCAACATGGGATATAAAGGAATTCCAGTATTTTTCACGCATCCCTGATGAGTAACCTGACACTTTGTTATGTGTTTGCAGGGATCATGGCAACAAAACCCTCTTTCTGGTGGCAGCAGCGGGGAGCTGAGACAGCTAAAGGTAGTTAACGGTGATGTGCTAATTAGCCCGATAATGTGCAGGATGGCGACTTAGGCACAGCAGTGCACCGTTTCAAACAAAGGCACAAACTCTATCAATAAAGAACAAAAAAATGTACATATGGTCTTAATAAATTAAAGAGACTAATCATAATTCTTTTTTTTTTAACATTTTTATTTCATTATAAAATTGACACGGCTGCATCTTTATTCAATTTTTTAATCAAACTCGCTCAATTTGCATGATTGTGAAGCAATGTATACAGCAAGGTACAACAGCATGGCTGCAGCACAACATTATGGAATAGCGTCTGTTAAAAAGCCGTTGAATAAAGGTTGAATAAAACTCAACCATACACCACATCTAGAGGACGAGTTATTGTCTCATCTTACTTTCAGCTATGACTGACAAAGTACACAGAAAAACATGTATTTGCATCAGTTGACTGATGACGGGTAAGAAGGGCATCAATGACACATCTAGTATCACCTTTTGTTAAATAAATTTGAAGAAGCTGTAAAGGATGATCAACGAGAGCCATTTTGCTATCAAGATCATTGAATGTGATTGAGCCACATTCATGTTCTTTTTGGAATGAGCAGTAACTGATTAGACATATGAAGCCTGTGCCGAAGGTCTGTGGAAAATGGATGAAAACATCTTGTGACATGACACTCTATTGGTTCCTATTCAGCATCCCTTTGTACAAACAGTATAAATAGTGGTTAAGTCAAAATATTGCAGTGGAAATTTATATTATTATATCAACTTGAAGTTGGCTCGAGGGTCAACCATAAACTTACTACCATTAATGGATCCGATGTTTTATTACGGTGCTCGAGAGATCAAGTCAGTGCCATCACTCAGGCCTAATTGACATGATGAGGAGCTATTACTGTATTGATCCACCTGGCAAGTGGCACTGGATCAGCTGTTGCCCATATCGACCTGACTAAGTGGGTCCAGAGACCTCTGAAGGTCAGGAAAATGTTAAGAGGATATTACCAGTTGCTTGTGAAGTTGAATCTCATTCAGCTTAAGGTGGGGGGGGTGCAACAAAACGAAGGAGACATGATTATCCGCAAGAATATCCCAAATAAATTCCTGTTGACCCTGCTCGAAATACCCGTAAAACATTGTGCTTGTAGAAAAAAGTTCAATTATGTGTGGTGGATCACGAATAAACCTAGTTAGGCAACTTAGTGAGTGAATATCATAACAATAAATTATCATAAAATAGACTTCTGAACTTTATACACATCCACCAAATACTGTACATACACTGTATAACAATATCTCCAGAATTTTAGAAAACACAGACGAGGACCAGCATGAGTCTGTCATCGCAGCTTTCCTCTCACTCCCAGCCAAAGTCATGTCCGGTCATCTTGTAAAACTTGATGTTAAAGGGTTTATAGAAATCCCGTAGCCTCTGCACCACCTCTGGCTCAATATTAGGATGGGTCCTGCCTTTGGTTTTGCCCAAGCAGTGTGGCTTGCTGTTCCCCTCAGGTCTCTTGAGGCAGGGAAAACCTTTTGCCGGGTTAAAGTGGAAATGCTTCTCCGTGACCACCCTCCTGAGCCCGAGAAAGTCCTGGACGCGAGCCATCTCACCTGCGGGGTCACTGATCAAGCGCTCCCCGCTGACAAACAGCAGCTGCTCCATCGGGAAGTGCTGGAGCCAGCGCTCGAGGTGCTTGGCATACATGCCGATCTGAACGGCGCTCCACGTGGTGTCGATCAGACCCGCCGACATGTTCTTGAAGGTCAGGCTCTCGAAAGAGGGGATGTCCGGCTTTTTGGAGCGAGTCTGGGTGTAGTCTGAGATGGCCCGGGTAACTGGATCCCGCACAACCACAATGAGCTTTGTATCTTTAGACATGGTGTAGATTCTAGCGGGGACCTCCTTGGTGACGTAGTAGCTGGGGGTCTTCTCCATGGTCAACTGGCCCTCTGATGACTTGGGCATCAACTCCCTGCAAAGGACGAAAACATGCTGTTTTACATTTGTGCTGCAGACACCTTATTAGGTACAAAAACAACTCCATTTTGCCATGTTGATCCCCACATTCTCTTTGTAAGGCCACCGCTCTTTGAGGGAAGCTCCCATACAAGAATACAAGATTAATGTTGACGCACGAGGTTTAAAGTGTTTTCAGGCAGGAGCAAGTCAATCGTCACTAACAAGACAATTTTAGAAATCAAGAGAAACATTAACAACTGCTAGTGTACCAAAAGAAACAGGTACTGCTGGGTAGAACAGAAGTCTAATCACTCATCTGTGATTGCATGTGAAAACAATACGCAGTTCTTGGCATGTTCTAAAGGCAAACCCTGAAGGAAGGCATTCATATCCTGCTGCCTCATATCCTCAGACCTCAATCCTCTTTCAAACCCCACAGTCCTCACATTGAAATTTCCACACCTTCATTACATTATACAAAAGGTGGTTTAACTGTGAATAGGCAGTATTATGCGTCTTACTGTCATGCCCAGATAGATGACTGCGACTGCACCTTTCTGCTCCTGCTTGACAGTAATTTTGTCTAATATATGAAAATTTGGATAAGCCTTGCATTTGCTTGGGAGTTGTCTTTAGGCATAACTGCATATTCTTCTTGACCCTGGGTGGCTCTGGTTGATCATAATATAGCCTGTTAACTGCAGCCCTGACTGGATAATGGCTGAAGTGAGCCAAGAGGGATTAGGACTAAGCCAAACACGCTGAAGAATTAGAGGCTTGGTCGACTGCCTTTCTGGCTGGCTGGCTGACTGGGTGGCTGGTTCATCTCTGCAGAGAGAGGGGAGAGATATGTGGCCACGGTGATGAGAGTCAATGGTAAGTAGTTAATCCATGAAGAAATACAAGTGATGGAGACGATAACACACACCCGCGTGCAGCTGAGCGCAACCAAATATAGTTACATTATGTGTCAGAGTGGTGAGGTTTTGCTGCATTAAAATGAATATTGCATGAGAATGTTAGCCATGCACCCCAATTACAACGAAATATATCATTCAAAAAAAACACAGAAAAGTGTTGGAAGAAGTACTCCTCAAAAAAGCATGAGTAGAAATACTACATTATATAAATACTTTATATACATTATATATATTATACAAAATGTCAGTTCCAAAACACTGTATGTGGAATGCCTCATTTCAACATGTATATGATAATAAATTAGGATTATCGGTGCACTATACTGTGAAAACTAACTAGATGCTTCTGCTGCTGCGTTAACATTTAAACTTAACTGGTAACACTTTACAATAATGGTACATTTATGAACATTAACTAAAGCTGTAATAAGCAATTACTAACTGTTAACTAATGTGTCAAGTAATCACTTAGTAAAAGTCCACGTGTTAACTAAAGTTATTATTGTTTGTTTCTAACCATAAAATTGACATTAGTTAACAAAGAAAAACTCAGTAACTAACAATTCAATACCAGAATGAGTAGCATTTGGACAGACCTAACCCTCACCTTAATTATACATTTATTAACCTGGCTTCAATTATTAATGCATTTTGTGACAATATTCTAAAGTTGAAAACATTCATCCTTTAAATATCACTTTAATAGAATTAATTTAAACTAATGAATGTATGAATGAGTATCTTAGTAAACATGAAGACCGTTTGTAAATGATTAGTTGGCATATTAATATATAGTTATATACAGTATATACAGTCAATTCATTTTCACAATTAAACAACAATAATAATAACACAGCAGTACCTGAGCAAATGTATTTTATTACTTTCCAAAAGTTCCATTAATAAACAACCAATCGTCAGCATTTTAAACTTACGTGTAAACTAGTTACAGTTTAAACCCCAATTTTAAACCCAAATTAAAAATAATGCTCCTGATTAGCCATGAAACCTTCAACACTTGTTATACAACCTGTTACAAAAATAAGTCTAACAGGTTGTAACGTGCACATCCAGCATTCATTATGCATTCTTGGGTGTTTAATTGTGATGCAAAATCCCTCTTATATGTATATGTCTATGTGTGTATTATATAGCCTCAAGTGGTGCTGGTTTTAAGGAAATGTATTTAATAATTACATCGAATGGTCTTTTCAGTCCCTTTTTAGATATGTCCCATTCTAGTGGTTTTCTAAACGTGAAGATCGAAATAAATTAAAACTAAAATGTGATGTCAAAAACACAAGTGTTCAGCGTCCAACACGCCTGCTGTTGTTTCAGCAACGTCACTGCAGTGTTTGGTGACATTCTCATGTTTTGATTGCGAGTGGTGGATCTAAATCGAACAATGAGGGAGCAGGGGAGCCACGTCATTAAAGTGATTACAAAAATTTCCAACCATCTGTTGGTACATGCACAATGAGCTTCAATGCTCCTCTCCAAACCAAGCAGCTTTCATCTTGCAATTTTTTGTGGTGGAAACAAGAAGTAATTGGTCTGCAAGATTCTGGCTATGCACTGGGAAAAAGCTCTAGTGATTATGGGAAAATTAGGCATCACCCATAGCGCATTACTGCCGTAGAAAAACCCACATAGGTGTGGGTTCTCGTCTCATAATCTAATATCACCTGCTCTTTGCTTCCTTACAACAGAGGCCCCAGATATTACACATTTATTCCACTTTTCCCTTCCTCAGAGGCTTACCTGCCATTGTACATGGCGAAAAAAACACCCACAAATGTATACAATGTAATAGATACGAGAGATACAGGCAACTCTATAAGATCCCCCTGTAATTATCTTACACATCTCTTAGATACAGACAAGGGGAGCGCTGGAGGCCTTTCTCTGGGCCTCGAGGGACATAAAAAACTTTCCACTTAGTCCCAGAGCAAAACAATCTGTGTGAGAAACACATGCATTATTCATCTTAGCCGGGATGGAGCAGGGAAGCACATCTCCAACTGAGCCGGGAGTAGGACGGTAGTCTGAAGGGGGCCAAAAAGTAGCTTTCACAATTTGTTCTGCTTAATAAACAGTGACGCTGGGAACCAATAGGTTTTGATGCGCCTCATCTATCAGTCAGCGATGAGAAAGAGTCATTAACTAAGTAGGCTGTAAAGCCAAGCGTACAGGTTTCAGAGAATTTCGACCTATAATTGGCATACTAAAAGAACAACTACCATAGGAACACAAACCTCCTCCACCCTCTAACCTGTCCTGTTCAACTCGCAGGAGAACAGAAGCCCTGAACAGATAACAGAGGACGGCAGAGAAGAAGACTGTTGATAGAAGCGCATAAAGGAAGACAGGAAGGAGGAAAAAGAGGATTAGATGGCATCAGGTGCACCAGTGGAGGCACCTTAGTCTAAATTTTATTACACGGGGCCACTTTAGATGCTGTGCTTGCATTTTCGTGCACATGGTACACGGCCCCTGCTGCAACCTCCAGACAGATATTAATCCAGGAGCAGTGCGTTGCATAAGTGGCCCGTGTTTTGTCTGCTGGGCAGCCAGGTGTGTCCATTAAACTGGCTGCTCAGGAGACAGCCTTTGAAAGCTGGTGCCTTGTTTACATTCACTGCTATCAGGGAGCTGGTTCAAAGGTAGGAATTTACAACACTGCTGCGTGGAACCTGCTCTCTGTAATGAGTTCACCAAAGTCGGGAACAAGTCTGGCCCAGGAAAAACTTTGACAGGGCTTATGTATTTTTTTCTCCTGCCGTGCTTGACTGACTATAATTGGCATCTGTATTTAATATAGAGATAATAAGCTTTCTAGACCAGTGAGAGCTCCAGCGCTTAGCATTATCTAACGTCATGATGGGCTCTAATCTGCCACTGTACCTCTGAGAGAGCTTGCGCTACTGTGGGAATTGTTCCTCTTCTCAGAGGCAGGATGAGAGGTGGTGGTATGCTGGCACTTATAATAATCAGACCAATACACCGCCAGATGAGTTCCAGACAGAAACCAAAGAGGAAAGCATCTTCAGGGAGTGGGCTGTTTGGTCATCACAAACCTATCGTGTGTGTGAAAGTCATCGTCATGGCGTTTTGAGCTCAGGACTTTCATTATCTCAACAGCATTGCTGAATAACAATGATGATGGCGCAGAGAATGCCTTCCCCCCCCCCCATCTTCTTTTATTATTGTCAGTATGCAGAGCTCAAGGCCACCTGACAGTCTGATGCAGAGAGGAGGAGGAGGAGGAACAGTACATGAGCCATTTTGGCCTCCACGCAGCTCACAAAGCTGTCAGCCTTGCATTAACACATAACAGTTGACACTTTGGTGGTTATAGAATCAGCGAGCACTTTTTTTTTTATCAGGGTGGTGACGCTGGGAAAAACAAAAACCAACAATGCTAGAGCATCACTGGAATCATAATGTGCATCCAGATGTTTTGCTTGTAACTACGGCTTTTGCTGGGAGCTGCTCAAAATCTGACAAATGCTGGATGGAGACGAAGCCTAATAGTTTGCAACAAAAGGGTCTGAAAATGTGGAGGAGAAAGGAGGAACTTTAGTCCCATCTCTGCTTGATGCAGCTCAGTGCAACAGTTGCTAGTACCATATCATGACCAGCATTCGCAATTTGAATTACAAATGACCTAAGTGCAGGTTTTAAAAAAGAGGAATATAAAATACAATATACGTACATCTGCTGCATCTGTCCAACAGTGTTATAGAGGTGAAACACTAAAAGCCGCTGCGAGGCAAACATCTGGCGTGGCTGTACAAAAAAATCTGCATACTATTTTTTTCTTTATGGCAATTATGCACACCCGGTCTGGCACGAATTGTGCTATGTTCCTTTTTCATCATGCCGAAAACATTAAGAAAGAGAAAAGATAATGACCTCCTTGTCTTCAGGGGAAAGAATCCAATCTTGAGGAGGCAACCAAAACATGGTCGTACCAGCTGATTCAGGAGGTCTGCCTGTATCACGACTGCTTCAGGCGTTATTTGGATGACTGTACAGATGCTTGAGACCCTCATGGGATAGTAGGCCCTCGCATCCAAAGAAAGCTCCTGCCTCTGAGTTCTCGCTGAACCCCAGATTTGATGTTTTTGCCAGCTGTTGTGGCTACTAACATTAAATGTCTTCAAGCAAACATCAGCTTCGTGCATCTTCACTGTAGCCCTGCTTCTCGGCGAACTCGAGACATATGTTGTCCTTGACATGATCATTCAGGTATTTGTTGTAGTGTTTACAAAACTGGATTTCGTGACCAAAAGTTGATTTTGGTTGATTTTCCCCCATTTTGACCTGGAAGTGCCAAGAATTTAGTCCAAATAGTCCAAGTGAAATACACTGAGATCCTGATCCATCCAAAAACAATTTTCAACTGCATGAATGTTCCGTGTTCATACTTTAGTAAGATCCAATTAAAGCAGTTTCTTATAAACTTCTGTGCTAATCTGTGCTTGTTGTGAAAAACTTTTAAACCAGAACACCAAATAAAAGAGCCATTCCAGTGAAAAGGCCTCAGAGCTACTTCAGATAAAAGCAAAACGACACCAGCCATGATGTTAATGTACAACCCCAATCCCCAAAAAAGTTGGGATGCTGTGTGAAATGTAAATATTAACAGGATGCAATGATTTGCAAATCTCATGAACCCATATTTATTCAAAATAGAACATAGAAAACATTTCAAATGTTTAAACTAAGAAAATGTACCATTTAAGAAAAATGAAAATTGTGACTTTGAATTTCATGGCAGCAATGCTTCTCAAAAAAGTTTGGACAGGGCTATGTTTATCATTTTATAGCATCCCCGCTTCTTTTGACAACAGTCTGTGAACGTCTGGGAAGTGAGGAGACTGTTTACTGGACTTTGGGAGAGGAATGTTGTCCAATTCTTGTCAGATGCTGGATTCTAGCTGCTCAACAGTTCCAGGTCGTTTCATGATGCGCCAAATGTTTTCAGTTGGTGAAAGGTCTGGACTGCGGGCAGGCCAGTTCAGAACCTGGACTCTTCTACTGGGAAGCCATGCTGTCGTGATGGATGCAGTATGTGGTTTAGCACTGTCTTGCTGGAATACACAAGGCCTTCCCCGAAAGAGACGTTGTGTGGATGGGACCATACGGCCTTTCCAGTTGTGTAAGCTGCCCACGCCATAGGCACCAATGCAACCACATACCAACAGAGATGCCGGCTTTTGAACTTGGCCCTGATAACAAGTCGGATGGTCCCGCTCCTCTTTAGTCGGCAGGACACGGCGTCCGTGGTTTCCAAAAAAAATGTTACATTATGATTCATCTGACCACAGAACAGTTTTCCATTTTGCCTCGGTCCATTTGAAATGATCTTTGGCCCAGAGAAGACGGCGACGTTTCTGGATCGCGTTCACATATGGTTTCTTCTTTACATGATACAGCTTTGACTTGCAATTGTGGATTGCACGGCGAGCTGTGTTCACAGACAATGATTTTATGGAATCTTCCTCAACCCATGCAGTGGTTTCCAGTACAGAATCATGCCTGTTTTTAATGCAGTGTCGCCTGAGGGCCCGAAGATGACGAGCACCCAATATTGGCCTTCGGCCTTGTCCCTTCTCCGGGTTCTCTGAATCTTTTGGTGATATTATGGTGGGATATTCAAAGTCCCCACAATTTTCAATTGAAGACTATTTTTTTCCCACAACTTTTAGACACAGCTTTTCGCAGCTTGGTGAACCTCTGCCCATCTTTACTTCTGAGGGACTCTAGACTGCTCCTTTTATACTCAGCCATGATGCTGATCTGTTGCCAATTAACCTAATTAGTTGCAAAATGCTCCTCCAGCTGTTTGTTATTTGTACCACTTGCTTTTCCAGCCTTTTGATGCCTCTGTCCCAACTTTATTGAGATGTGTTGCTGCCATCGATGGTAAAATGTCTCACTTTCACCATCCGATATGTGGTCTGTGTTCTATTTTGAATAAAATATGGGCTTATGAGATTTGCAAATGGTTATATTCTGTTTATATTTACATTTTACACTGCGTCCCAACTTTTTTGGAATTGGGGTTTTTGGGAATTTGTTTTCGGGTAATGTGCGTTTTTAATGTTCGTGTTGGTTGGTACAGTTCGATAACTCCCCACAGATGCATGCTGGTCTGGGAAGACTGGCAAACGCAAACAAAACACATCAAAGCAGCGAAACAAAGATGGCCGAGACAGATTTGAAAGATGCTCTGGCTTGCCATCAGGGGGCCTCTGCAGCAGACAGAGACAGAGAAGCAGGAAATAGCACATGTTCTCTGTGTATACAACAAAAGAGGGAGATGAGGAAGTCAACAACTCAAGGGGATATGATGGAATGAACTTGTTTGGTTCCAGTGTTCCCAAAGTGTCGTAATAAGTGCGGTGGTTTGACAAATTGCCTCAAGCAAAAGCCCAGCGGGTTTTTGGAACAAATTAAATCCTCAATCTTGGCAAAGGGGAGGGGCAGGGTACGTTTTCAACATTGACAGTTTAGCAAACTGTTTGTAATGAAGCTATCATCATCATTTTAGTCAGTCAGAAGGAATGGAGCCTGATTTTCTGTCTGTGCAAAGGTTTAATGGTTTGTTCAAATATGTTTGGAAGGTTTGAAACAACAGAGAGCACGTGTGGAATGTTTCTTTGAAGCGCCTCACTATCAATGCAGTTCTTCCTTCTTTTCCTGTCAGTGTGCTGACACATGAGTTTAAGCTGGGGGATACCTATATCAAGAGCTCTCTCACTTACACCAATTCCCTCATGTCCCTGCTAAGAGCCTAAAATGTTGAGAAAGCAGAAAGCTACCAGTGGACTCGAATGAACCCACTCTTGGGAAACGCAGCTTTGCTTGCGGAGCTCCCTGAAAGTCAACCTTCAGCCTTAAAAAAAAAGGGGAGAAAAGAAAAGAAAAGAAAAGCTTGAGTGTAAAGTTTGAGTCTTTTCTTGGGCAGGTTCCAATGAATGGTCTCTCTGATGAACTCCTGCCGAGCTTCGTCAAAGGGCACTTTCACCCTTCTGAGCACATTTGCATACAAAGTGAAGGCAGAGAAAACATGTTTCACACTAATTGTCTGCTCTTTTATTGTCAGGGTTAATGCAGGCCCCAGGGGTCCTCCAGCATCCCCTTTCACGGAGCTCCATAATACTGTTGCGCTTTCTAAAAGACTCCCTTTAAATTTACTGCCCTCTATCTGCCGCTGGCCTGCAGTAAGCTTCCCTGGAGCACTGAGGAGGATTACGCCGTCTTCCCCGACGCCCTCAGCGAGTTAATAAGAAGGCCACTCATTGTTCTATATATGGACGCTCAAGGGGAAAAATACAATCACAGCAATTAATTCACGTCGACTGTATAGAGCCCAGAAGACCTTGATTTCAGCTGGCATTCAGAGGATGAGTAGTTAACCTGCCAAGATAAGACATACGAGGGGAAGTTGGGGTGCTTGTTTTATGAAAGGAGGGGCTGAGGAGGTGGTCTGTGTGAAAATGTGGGGGGTGCCCTGCTGCGCTGGGGCCTCTTCTCTATGAGGGGCTCCAGCGGGACGGACACAGCGGACCTCCAGCAGCATGGACACGCCAATCACAGCACATAAAAGGTGTGGGCACAACTCAATGCCACCGCAGGAGCTGATAAGCCCACCCTGCAGACTGCTCCTCTCTCCAAAGCTACTGCACGCTGGCAGTCTGGGGGCAACAAAGTGTATCATCTCACCGCCTTGTCTGCCTTTACGCTCTCAGCTCATTTTTCAGCCGCACGTCCGAGCAAAGAGGACGCTGGACGACTGGATTCAAAATAAAGTTGGGCAAAACTCGCTCAAAGTCCTCAGAGCTCCACTTATTGGAGGGTTGACTCGACATCGCGGCGCTCGGCTGCATGGGGTCAATCTGTGGCACGGCGCTCTCGCTGTGACAACTCAAGCCAAGTTGTTTTAATTAGCGCAATCACCTCATCACCTCTGTGGGAGAAGAAGCCTTCATCACACAAGTCCGTGGCTGAAGCGGCTCCCCACGTCCTCTAACTACGTGAACAAGTTGGCACTCTCAGTTAAATATGGCTGCTTCGTTGACTCTACATGACATTTAATTTTATCATCTTTAATGATAGATGCTCCTACTTTTTACACATCACTCACTCTTGATATGAGCACGAACACAGCAGGGAGAGTTAAAGTAAAAACCTTCAAGCCCAGGACAGTTTAAATGTGTCAAAAGATCAGCCTCCACAGGCCGGTCATCCAAAAATGTCCTCAACCTGTCCGGAAATTCTTAAAGGTGCTTAAGCGAGAAGTCCTTTGAACGATGCTTCGCTTCCCCTATTGTGGCTCTTTGGAGCCGACTTTGAAAGAGTGCCTAGATCCTTTGACACTGCCTAATCCGTCAGCTCAGCCAAATGGACACTTGAAACAAGAGCATCTCTTATTATCGCTTAAGAACAATGAGGCGGCCAGCATGGAAAGCATTCAGTCCATTTCCGGGAAGATTCGGGGGCACATAAGATGAATTATTTTCATGAATAAGTCCTGTTTGTTGTTAATTGTCAGTAAGAGCGGTGAGTTGTGAAATAACGCAGATGAGTCATTATTAAAGAGCTTGCATGCTGAGATGTAATGTCCAAGGACAACAGTTGCCATGGCAGAAAATACAATTAAAAAGTGTAAGCAGCATCTTTTCCCTGATCTCTGCCTTTGAATTTGACGTCTATCAGGAGTGAGGATCAAAACAAATTACTGCCACTGATTCAATACCTGGGAGCACTTAATAAACTCATTCCTGACGGCTCGCTGATGACAACATGAACCAAGGGCTCGCTGAGAAATTTAAACGGAAGCTCTGCTTTAGCTCTCTCTTCCTGGCGCTCCAGCTTCCCGTCAGAGAGCCACAGCACGTCTGCTTCCATGAAGGTGCGGATCCATGTCGGTAAAACATTTCCAGGAACTCAGAGTCACACAAGGTCACGCAAACAAACCGAAAATCAATTGTGCTTTTTAGGAAAATTACCAGGACTGAGAAGAGTTGACAGCCAATGGAAAATTTTAGTCTTTGTCCTGATGACGGCCTCAGGTTTAGACTTTCTGCCGTACATTTGATATTTACGGAATTAAAAGTCACCTTCAGTTTTTCATCTTTTCATAAATTGACAGAAAAAAAATGATTTGAAGTGACAGCACAGTTCAAACTCTTATTTTTTTTTAAAAATCCCCTGTTTTGACAGTGTCATGACGTTTTATTTTCTTAAGTTATTATCACACATGTGCAACAAACGAATCTTCCCCGGAGATGATCAGACTTTATATTCATGCTATTATCTCAGAAAGTGTTATGAATAATTGAATGAATAACGCAATGAAAACATAATTTCAAAATCCAGCTGTGCTGCTGCGTTGCGGTAACCCAGATGCTGATGAATTTGTTTGTTGTTTTATTAAACTCTGGACTCCGGATGATAAGCCGCAGCAGATGCGCTTTCACACATGCCCCCGTTACGCGCGAGGCGCCGCTGAGAAGCGCAGGAGTGTCAATACAGACGCCCGTTGTGCGTAATTGCGCGGACTGTACCTGTACCACTCCAGCCCCTTGTCGTAGTTGCGGTCGAAGAAGTGCGGCTCGGCGCCCACCGCCCTGATGTCCGGATGCAGGCGCAGGAACTCCAGCAGCGCGCGGGTCCCTCCTTTCTTCACCCCGATGATGATCGCCCGGGGCAACTTCTTACTCTCCGACTCGTTGAGGAAACCCGACACGGCGTTATCGTCCAACGCCTTCGCCTCGCCTCTCGTTTCGTCCCACTCCTCT
>KV751340.1:4561780-4584913 GCA_001698575.1 Mola mola
AAAAAAAAAAAAAATGTAATGACATTATACTATGATCACATTTTCACAAGCCTAATGAAGCAACATAAAGCCAACACAAACAGTGTACTGACGATCGTGACCCCTCTCTGCACGCCCAGCTACCCTCATTAGCACTGGATAAACACTGCTGCAGTAGTAACCTGTTGAGGACATGCATATTTCATAAGGGTTGTGACAGCCCATCAAAACTCTAACCTCCTCCAGATTTATACTACATGCAGCCGTAAAGGTGGCCAAATACTATAAACCGCATAAATAACCTTTGGTACATATATTTTACAGCGGTCATGATCGAGATCGTGAGCACTTTAGCCAAATATGAAGTACACAGCTCTGAACTAAGGGATTCATAGCTCTCTGAACGTTAGATTTATGGAGCTTTCTGATTGCTCCTCAGCTAGACCCATGTCTCTAAAGTCTTAGGACAGAATGCCCAGTGCAAAATATGCTGTTTGTGAGCAGCATGTCCGTTTTACTCCTCCCATGGTCCATGAGTCAATCAGCTGTAATATTCTTCCTGTAAAT
The DNA here is from genome assembly GCA_001698575.1 of Mola mola. Lineage (NCBI taxonomy): Eukaryota > Metazoa > Chordata > Actinopteri > Tetraodontiformes > Molidae > Mola > Mola mola. Next base: position 4,562,327 of record KV751340.1, read on the forward strand.
CAGTACTGGCTGGCTTCTCATCCCTCAGGTCGCTCACCTACAACATCATAAATCCCAAGACCATCTGAGCTCAATCTGTCTTTCAGATCCATGAAATGCCGAGGTTACCTCAAGGCCTTGGTGTCCACATGTGTTGGTCTCATATCAATTGAGATGGTGTGTGTGTGTGTGTGTGTGTGTGTGTGTGTGTGTGTGTGTGTGTGTGTGTGTGTAGGGGTGTTTTGCTATGTTTGTGGAGATAAATTTTGGCATTAAAACAACCTTAAAGGGCTGTCTGAGTTAAAGACCTAGGGTTGGGGTTAGGTTGGGGTTAGAGGTAGGCAAACATAGTGATTGATATCAAAGGGAAAGTTTGGACAGATATTTAACTTGGAAACCCCTCCCCCAATCATCCGTAAAGTCATATTTTCAACTGCAATAATACATCATACTTTTTATCGTTCATTACATGTATAATGAATCAGAATCTGAATAACTAGTATGCCCTCACGATACAGCTGCAACTTGTTTATTTAGCATTTTCACGACTGAACATTTACTCTATCAATTGTCAAATAATAATGCTAATCCCATTTTTTCATAGCACAACTTGATATTTTAAGATTGATTCCTTAATCTAATCGAACACTTGAAAGTCCAAAGACGCTACATTTATTTTCTGAAAATAACAAAGAGAAGCAGCAAATCCTGATTTATAGGAAGCCGAAACCAACAAATGTTTGCTAATTTTGCTTGACACAAGTCTGAGATGGTTATTTGATTATCAAGATAGCTGTTGACTGATTTTCTTTCAATCGATTCATTGTTGCAGATTTAACTAAGAGTGATTAAAAGATTATTAAATAAATGTAGCGGAGTAAAAAGTAAAAAAAAAGTTTAAAAAGTAAAAAAAAAAAAAAAACAAAAAAACAAACTGTGCTACTTAAACGGGGATTTATAGCCCATAAAATATTCTGTAATCCTTGTTCCTGAATCATTTTTATATTTCAAAATATTGAAGATAGCAGCTCAAAACATAGAAAATACAAAAAACATAAACAAGAACTTAATGAGATGATCATAAAAAAGGCAATTAAGCACTTTATCATTCTCGACGGCCGATCCCTCTTTTTAAAAACGATCAAGGAGTTCCACATAAATTGATCGCCCAGATAGCGAAAGCCATTATTTTCTCATAAACATCTGCTTTCTACTCAGGCTCCCTCTCAAGCACAACTTGCCATTTGTTGCGCGTGTGTGTTCTTGCATGCACACACACGTCACCTCCAGAATACCTTGCAGCTGGGGCCCATCACGCCCTGGCAAACATGGAGAAGAGGTGGCAGAGAGGAGCGAGCCAGGAACATGGTATCATCGCAAGACTTTGCACGTCAGTGAGTTTGCCACAGGCTAATACCTGTCACCGCTATGAACTCCTCTCTGTTTATGTTGCCAAAGGCTGACGAAAATAATGAAAGCCCTTTGTGTGTAGTCTTAACTGAATTTAGTGAGGACCGAAGGTTGGACGGTCACGGCTAACAATTAATTCCCCCGAATAATCTGATGAGTCACATTTGTCGAAAACATAACTGATGTGTTTTATATGTAACTTTTTTTTTTTTGTTTGTTTTTTAAATTTACATCATTAAAATTGTGTTGTTGTTGTTGTTGTTGTAGTTATTTTCAACGCATAAAAGTTGAATTATCATACAGTGTAAAAAAAAAAAAAAAAAAAAGAGGCAGCGATCTAAAGTTACAGTCACATTTTCTAAGCACATTTTGTGAGTTTAGTGAACTTAGTAGCATACTTAAGCTCAATGCATACTATATGAGTATGACCGTTGCCAAAAGATCAGCATTACAATACACTGAACCTAACTCAAATAAGTAGCACCGATGAATTATTAGCAACGAATTATGACCCCTGCTTTTTATTTACACGTACCTTAAACAAGCAATAAAGAAGGACAGACATCAACTTGAAGTCTGTATCTATAATGTTCAAAAGATATCCACTCAAGAGCCAAAATGGAAGTAAGTCATCAGCGAATATCTTTTGAACGTTCACTGTGGATGTCAACGTGATATCTTCATAGGAGCCAAAGATCAAGGTGTTTTTCAAGATCTTTGACAGATATTAGGAGGAGAGCTCGTTATGAGCTTACTGACGACATTAACATGGAACTTGGAAGAGGATGATATGGATGTCCGGTGTGGGAATCAATCCATTATATGCCTTACCTTCACCTAATTGTCCTCGCACAAGAGTAGAGGGGAACACCGTTTTTCCCAGCGGACATCCAACAGTGGTTCTGCACTGACTGACAGTCTCTGATGTTGCATGTTTTGCTGGATCTGAACATCACAGTGGTTCAGTGGTAAACCATGTCTACACAGCGATCACACTGATTCCCGTGCATGTGATTACATTCCAACCAAGGTACCACTTTTTAATAAAGATTAGTCGAACATGAAGGATTTTTGTTTCATTTTCTCTTCACTGGTTTAATTTCCTCCTAGCTTTTAATCACGATTTATCTCTAGTGTGAAAGGTGTGCTGTGGAGGGTGAGAACCTGATAGCTGACAAGAGAACACCCTCTCCTCAGTTCTATATCCATACGCCTTATAAATAGAAAACCTTCTGTTCTTTGTCTCCCCTTTGGCCAGACAAAGATGCAACCCCAGGTTTTTAATTACCTCTCTCTTGTTTGTTTGCGTCTCGATGCTGAGTGTCCATCACAACGTCGGTGTTTAGTGCTCCCCGCGTGTCTCTCAACTCCTGGCTCGCTCGCTCGCCAGCAGACCCATGTTTAGTCTCTAAAAAGTGTTTGTGATAACCATCATTTTCTGTCATTTGATGCGTGTCAATCATTCCCCTGTAGAGCTATAATGTGTTCCTCCCTTGGAAGTCACTGTGTTTTCATTAGGCATGGCGCTGGGCTTGCTGGGGCTCATTATGGTCAAAGAGACGGCTCAAAGAAAACCGTCTCTGTGCTCAGAGTTACCTGAAAACCTGCAGCTAATGCCTGCAGCGAGCCTTGTCTTTCCACATCCAGTCTTTAGGAACCAGGTAAACCTCTCTGCTTCTTGCATGCTGTTTAACTCAAGATGCACTGATTCCTGATCACGACGCATTTGAATTAACGTAGAGGTTTCTTGAATGAATGAGTTGTAGCCAGAGGGTGCTCGACTCTTGGTGTTTGCCTGCTGCCTTGCACACCCTTCCTTGATGAATATGTCACACTTTTCTTTAATGACAGACCAAAGGCTTGTAGGAACCCGCCCTTCACAGCCAGAGTGATTGATCTGGGTAACACGATGCTCGGCGTCTGAAGATAAAACACAAGCATGATGTACGGAGCGATCCCACCAATCATCCTCTCTTCAATGGGCAGCTTTTAGCCTGAGCAAAACGTGCCATTAGGTCCGTCCTAATGCCCTGCCCTTGTTTGTTTTAGAGCAAAGCTAACACTCGACGCACCACCACGTTCGTTCCAGCGAGACTGAACCGATCTAAAGACCGCACCGAAAGGTCTGGTAAGTGTGTCTCAGTAGGAGAGGCCTTAAGACACAGGGCCACAGGGCATCTGTCTGACCAGCAATGGGTCATCTGGGGGAGAGGGTATGACCTGAGAGAGGGCTTCATTAGGTGAACCAATTAGTCCCCAGCTGCCCAGTATAGGCACATTTGAGTGAGAGAAAGAACACTCTGTCATCATTCCCACTGAGAGGAACAGCAGGGAACCAGATGGACGTGTGTCTTTCTTAGTCTTTTTCTTGTCGTGCGGCCATGAGATGCGACTGCATGGAACTGAAATGGAACAGAAAACAACCTCACAGTTATAGTTTGACTGCGTGTTTCTCTTTCTCCACACAGGGGCCCACTGGCCATCATGCGTTGTTATTGAAAGTGTCTGAGCCTGGCCAGCGGGACCATCCGTGCTGTTTTAGAAGTGTCCAGACACCACAGGGCTGTCGCTATGGGGAGGAACTGGGGTCTTCTCGTGAAGACCACAGGAGACGCTTTCAGAAATGGCTCCCTGTTCTGTGGGTGGGGGTTCAGGGTGTGTGTCTGGCCCAGGACTGGCCAGTTGGTCTGAGTGGAGACTAATGAAAACAAATGATCTGACGAGGTCAGAAGGTTGAGATCAAGGCTGAAGGTTCCCCCGCCCCTCTCAATTTCCAGCTCGGGAGATTAATGAGGGCGGAGAACAGCCATCTCCCTGTATCGTTTACTCCTTGGGGCCTCCAAATGTTAGTGGTGTGCTGCCCACCTGTTGGCCCATTAAGACACTCAGCCTGACTCCAGGCTGTGACTGCTCAGTCCCGTTCACGGCACACACGATGTTGTGTTGTCATGTCTTGACCCAAAGCGTCCTAATTCTTGTAAATGAATCTGCAAATTGGCGAATATGTGGTTTATCACAATAGGGTACTTCCCTTCAGCTCTCTTCTCTTATTAAAAATGCATTGCTGAATCCAGTGAGTAACATACAGCAAGACAAGAAGAGACATAGCGATTTTTGCAGCATGTCATTTCTATGCATATTACATGGCAACAGATAATCGTGAGTAAACCTCATGATGCTGCAGCTGGGGCTTCACGCTCTGCTGAAAAGGTTTGTATAAGGCAAGACTGCTCCCTTCTGGACAGTTAAACTGAAGGCAACGGTGATACAAGAAAATACATCTTGGCAGTCAGAAGTCCGAGTCATCAATTCTAACCTTAAGAAAGGACACAGTGGGAATATATTTTATATTTCAGAAATATAATGGCGCTTTTTCTTGTGAAAAGAAGTGATATCCTGAAGCCATCTGTCTGAGCTCGGGGAGAAGCCACCAGTTGCTGACCTTTAGCAGCATCGCGCAGCAGCAGCTTTACCTGACTCACATCTTGAAAAGGGCTGAGAAAATGGTCTCTAATTGACACAAATATTTATGATAAGTTTTTCATTTGTTGTCCATTTTCTACCCTTTAATTGCATTAGCACACATTGGACACTAGGTGGGGATAGTCTTCCGGCTGACTCACAGCAATGACACTCGTTTCCTTCTTTATGTACGCGGTCATTGTCCTGCTACTGCGTGTCAGGGACGGAATAGTTAGCACATCAGGGTTGTAATTTAAAAAATGAGAATATTTTTTTTAAAAAGTGCTTCGCATATAAAATGTAAAAATTAAAATCAATTCAATCCATTCGGTCCCCAATTCAGTCAGACAGTGTGTTTATCTATTGTTTGATTAACTGCCGAAAACAACAATGATAACTCAATTTTTTAAAAAAACCAACGAGTAACAGGCCTCTTTACCAACGGGAACCGGCCAATGAGCGAGTTCTTTTCTCACCGGCAGACTCTGGTTCAAGGCCTACTACATTTCCCAGGGTGCACTGCTGCGCAGCCTCCGCTCGCAGCCGCTGTCGCTCCCTCGCCTGCGAGTGCGCGCGGCGAGTCGGTCCAGCATCCCTGCGCAGGCACCGGTGCCGATGTAGATATGTGAAAATTGTCACTCGACAATATGTAAACTCGGGATTCTCGCCGTCGGCCGCCTGCGATGAGGGGAGGAGAAAACGGGGGACCGGATTTTGCGCTGCGCCCCCGTGGAGCACCGAGCGTCACGTTGAGAGGAATCATGCGGAACATTTTCCCCCGTATGTGTTAACGCAGAAACATCCAAGATGAAGAAGCAATTCAATCGGATGCGCCAGCTCGCAAACCAAACGGTGGGAAGGTAAGTGCGCGCTTTCCGCAAGTCAAATGGAGGAGAAATCCCCCTCCATGGGTGGCCCCGGACGGCCAATCATGTGCACGCCAGCGTGATTTCTGTGATGTTATCTGGCAGGAGAGTCCGTGTGGTCTCGTAAATTCACAGGGACAAAGGAATGGCCGGCGTTTAAAGCGCCCCCGGTGCGCCTTCATGCGTAATGTCCATCGGGGGAGGCTACCGCAGAGGCAGCGTGCAGGCGCATCGCCCCGCTCCAACCTGCCCAAGGAAATTAAATATAGACACTCGCAGTGTCAGATGACCCCCTCCCCTCGGGAGGGCCAGGTAGCCTCCCCCTCCCGGAGTGTGTGAGGAGACTCCCAGTGAGGAGGTGCGGACAGATGCGGAGTGGGCTGCGACGCGAGGGGAGCAGGGAAGGGAACGGGCGCAATGTTTTCACCGGGCGGTGATATCAGCTGTGAGGGGGGGGAGCACCTCCTGGGAGAGGGCTTATCAAGTCGATGGATTCCTGAAGGTCGTTTTCCGCGTCTGTATCGCCCTCGCTCTCCTCTCAGCCTGACCCGCACCTGCCCTGCATCAGGGTGGCTCTTGAAAGCAGCCCTCAGAAACAGTTGCTCGTGACCTTTCATGCGGGTCCTGTGGGTTTATCACTCTTGCCTAATTTGTTCACCTGGCAGGGAGGCAGAGCAGCTTGTCAGGCAGCCAGGAGGCAAAGGTGGAGGTGCTGGGGGGTTAAAACCAGCAACTGTGGGTCATCATTATTATTATCGATGATATTATTTGTGTGAGTGGCGTGCGCTGCAACCTTGTGGGCCCTGTTTCGCGCTATATGTGACCCGCCCCTCGTTTCAGGCTGCTTTTGGAGCTCCAGTCCTCCCATAACGATTTCTGCGTGACTCATTCATGTGTGTGTGGGTGTGATTCCTGATGTCTTCCTCGTGATGGTGTGTGTGTGTGTGTGTGAGGTGGTCTCCCTGTGCCACAGTGCCACAATGAGCGAACCAACCTTCATGAACGGTCCTGCCTCCCCGAGTTGGGTACTTGCAGTTCACAGGCACAACTGTAACTGTCGAACCTTCAAAACCAAAGCAGAAATTCACATCTATCCATTGATGGTTGGTTTAGTGCAGGAAGAAACAGGTCAGACCCTCTGGTGACCTTGACCAGAGCCTTAGAAAGAATTGAGAAAGCTTCAACCAACAGGATCCGAGATGTCGATGAACGGAGCCATTCAGTATCAAATAAAATGGTCCTGATGAAATCCGCTATCAAAAGCTTTAAGTGGGAAGAAAATCTGGAGGAGCAAATTCTCCTTTATTGCCATATTTAGATGTATTTTATGCCACTCGCTCCTCTTTTGATTGAATTTAGGAGGTGTTCCGTGCTGCAGTCTTGATTTTTGCCACCCACTGAGGAGAAGCATGTGGGTGTGTTGTGGGTGCTTTACATGTGTGTGTGCTCCTTCTTGCACACACACATGCCTCTCCTGCAGGGTTGGACGAACGTGTGTGTGCGCAGATTGACGAGGCATCTTAATGTAAACATCTGCACATGCCAGACATTCCCATCATGCTACATTTCAGCTCCTCATATCGCTGAGCTTCTTTGGATTTTCTCGCCACCGGTCTGCCGTAGGAGACAAATTCTAATGCTCCTTATACAGTAGAGGTCTGCAAATATAGGAGTAAATCAGAAAAACATTGGCTAACGAGTTATTCCAACCGTTCATAGCTTTGGTCCGTCTCCAACTGACTGAGGCTTCATGTTCTATTGTGCTGACTCAAGGCTGACCCATCCTCAGAGCGGAGCAGAGCCGGTTTGACCTTCCCAGACCTCGGCAGTCTCGCTGGAGCCGTTAATACCGCTGACCAGCCCTCAGCCGCTTCATACCCGCTCAATGGATCCCAGAGAAGGACACAAACCATGTTGGGAACTCTTTGACTTTTTGACAAGAAGAATCTGTGCAGCAGCAGATTCAACCTGCTCGCCCCTCTTAGGGATGCATAATAACATCTGCAGCCTCTCTTTCTGCTTCCCTCACTCTCGTTATTTTAAAGAGCGTCCTATAGGTGATGGAGATTGAAGGTCTTTTTCAGTCGGGGTGTTGGCGATCAGGTGTGCTGTGTCAGCATCCCTCCGCCTCTCTGAGGCTGCTGCTGCTGCTGCTTTGCCTGGGTTGAGATCCATGTCACGTGATCACCAGCTTGGCCAATCACCTCTTCGGAGCAAGACTTCACAGTGGAGGACGTGCAGCCATGCATACTGTGTGGCTGAAAGAACTGTATGATGGTGCAGCGGGAGATAGAGGAGGCAGTCTGCTGAGTCTGATAAACTCTTCCTGAGTTTGCTTTCGTTTTGTTTTTGTTTTTTTTTAGAGCCATAATTTTTGGCAACCCTTAACCGCGATGTAGAAATGATCTTACCAGCATTTTCCTTTGGTATCACTACACACCAAATGAGGCAGGAAAAGATTACTTTGGTTCAGCCAGCTCCCACCCTTCATTTCTTTTCTTTTGACCTATTTCTCTATTCCCAACTCACTGTCCTATCTAGGTCTCGGACAGCCTGGTAAAAAAAAAAAAAAAAAACCTCACAATGCAAGCCTGTGAGACCATGTAACCCAGATTTTAAAGAATATGAATGTTCTATTTCATACTCGAAAGGTGCTCTCACACTTCACTTAACACTCTGTGCCACACACACCTGGACGATGTTCACCAGCACCACCACTGTATGGTAACAGCACTTATACTAGGCTTTAGCTCACCGCTCCACAATGTAATTATCAGAAAATGGCAGCAATTTGCAGGCCGGCAGATGACTTGTATTGCCTCGCTCCTATGCTCCTTCTCCTCCATCTGTTAATGTGAAGCAGGGAGACTTTTAGTGCGTATGGAACCGGGATATATTGGGAGAGGACTGCGCATGTTTTCTCGTTAAAATGCACAAACTTTGGACAAGTTTCATCTTTCACTCTGATACAGAGAGCAACGCATCCTGATCATATTATTCTTGGCAAGAAAAAGGATGTGTTTTCACATTCAGGGCAGTGATAAGAATGTGGGAACGGGCAATGAGCATATGGCAGCGGACAGGGATCATGAGCTGTATGATACCGTCCTGTTGCATGCCAGTGCAGCATCTCCTCCTCCACCTCATTATCTTTGTTCCCCAACCTTCCAGGAGAGGAGTAGCACATTCAAGCCCTTAGAACAAGTGGGCTTCACAGCTGCTTCATTTCTCCTGTGGATGGAATTGTTAAAATTTGACCGCAAAGTTTTCTCACACCTTTATTTAAAAATTCAGGGCTGGAGGTTTTTGCAGTTTTGAGGCAGCGGTCAAAAGCATGGAGCCGTCACTTGTCTTGAAGTTGGCGTGTCTTCGTTTGAAGTGAAGTGATTTTATTGAGTCATTGTGTGTTTGTATCGCAGCGTCATGATGATAAACCTGTCGGTGATTCCCAGAGATGGGAGAGTGATAAAGAGTCCTTGTCGGGGGGCCGGTTTGACCGTCAAAAGAGCAACGACTTAACGTCAGACAGAAGCGCTGTTTCTCCCTCTCTGTGCCGTCGACTCCCTCAAAAGACTAACCCCCTAAAGAGACAACACGGCACACACACATTAGTCTTATTTGCACTCTCTTTTAGTTTGCTGTCCTTATTGAACTGCTGCACATTTAACTGGGTTCAATCGCAGTGCGTCAGGGTCGACCCAGTCTGTTGCTCATGCGCTTATCTCCAACAGGAAGTGACCTCGGGAGCCTGACTGAAATGCGACAAAATGAATCGGATGCATTTCAGAGGCATTCAGGAACAAGACAGGGTCTAAATGGGGGGTCTGTTAATATTCTTTAGACACTTCAAGGCTTGTTTTTGACGAATAACTTCCCACGTGACGCTGTTAAAGCAACATGATATCGCATTTAGAGATTGATTGAAAGTTACCGGTATAGTACCCTCTCTCTTGTGGTGGAATTACCACAATTATTTAATGAAAAGCATTTAAAAGTTACTGCTTTACTCTGAGAGTAAGTGATGAAAAGCTGTAAGTGAAAGAAGCTGAGAGTGCCACTGTTTTTAGAAATAACAAAGATCTGTAAGGAGGCAGGCAACTCCCTATCAACATGCCCACTTCCTTGCATTGAAGAATCCCTATAGGCCCAAAACAGGAAGCATTAATCCGCTGATAAAAATAGTTTTGTTCATCTCGTTAATATTTTCATGGAAAATGAAGCCTGTTAACTATTGAAGACGGATCTCTACCTCCTTTTTCTATACACTTCACTCCAGATTTGCTCTGGTTGCCTAGAAACACTCATTTGGTATTGGCTGTTTTATCACTTTTTTTTTTAGTTTTGTCAACCCACATGTTCATTTTTAGCCAACAAAGAACCTGGAAAAGTTCTAATTTATGGCCCAGTTGACAGAAGCACTGGTAGCATTGATCGTTGTTGTGATTGGCTGCAAGTTTGATGCTCTCTGCTGGACATGTGGCATCCTTCAGGTGGTGTGTGTGTGTGTGTGCAGACAGCGTAAAAACACAGTTAAGAAAAGAGCACTTCTTGTGCAGATTATTCACCATGAATAAAGTTATTAGAGATAATTCACTGCTTGTGTTTTCGGTTTCTGAATGCTGCAGGCTCTCTCTCTCTCCCTCGCTCTCTGGTTCCCCCCCTTTCAGAACGTGTGTGTCTGTGTGTGTGTGTGTGTGTGTGTGTGTGTGTGTTCACTACTCTGCCAGTTATTCTTGCATACTTAACAGAACTGTGACCTAGTTTGCTGGACAACTACAGTAAGTGGGTTTCTCTGTTTTAGTAACCTTGCATCCCATCAGCCCCTCCCTCCGCCTTGTCATTTGGGAGGAAACGCAACGGGCCTCTAGATGCATTTGCGCAGGACTGGTCTGGAGGGGAAAGGGGGGAAAAAAAGAGAACTAGATGGAGAACTATTTACAGAGCATCTCTGTTTGTGCGTTCACGCGCTCGTGTTGAGGTCCTGCCAACACTCCAGGCCGAGTGGTGCCTTACGGAAGCCCCGGGCCACCATTCTGCTCCACTACACTCCCCTTGCAGGGCAGGAGCTAGCATGTAGCACAGCACTTGCAGGCCTCGCAGTGAGCACATTTGTTAGCCAGGCTAGCCGCAGTGCAAGCAAAACCTGGAGGATGAACACTTTTGTTTCGGTCAGGCGACTCTCAGGTGGACGTGTAGCCTGAGAACATTTACAGTCAACAGTTGGCTGACTACCAAGGCAATGCTGTATGTTGTTTTATTCGCATTTTGATTATGTCGACATGAATTGTTCATGCTCTCATGCTCTCCAAAGCACTGGAGGGCTGAGCATGAGGCCTCCCAACAGCAACGGCTCTTGAGATAGAAATATTGTATTACATAAGACCTGTACGTATGGACTGCGCGGCTGAAATTGTCCGTTTTGGTCCACACTTGTTACCTCCATTTTAATGGAATTACAATAACTTGGAATGTGTAACGGTAATGTGTACAATAAAGTTTCTTCTGTCACAGCTGTAAATAAAAAAATCCCTGAATTCCCTGACAGACCCTATTCTCATCAGCACAGCAGCTGATATCTTTTTCAATATTGTCTCAACTAATTTGCTTTGTCTCTGTTTGCATTGTGCAGTCCCTTTTCACTGATGTGTCAGAGAAACAAGCCAGATTCTGCCAGTGTTTGCAAATGCTATTCCATGTGTCAGATTTAAAGCTTATATGTCAACATTTGGACTTTAGCTAATCATTCTGTATATTCATAGATGTGTGCACATGTGTGCAAGCATGGGTTTCATGTTCGTATTGAGTCATCAGCAGCCCCCGGTAAAGGAATACCTACGAAGTCGCCAGATGGTTGGCACAAACTTGGCAAAGTTTCACTCCCCCTAAACGAGCACTATCCGCCCACACAGCTGCCAACTTCCCTATGCGTTTACTCTCCTCCCAGGACTTGTTCTGCTGAGATGAATTTTCTTCCCTCAAAAACCTCCTGCGAGCTTTTCCTCAGATTAACAAGATGGAGCCACTCCGGGACCCCCTGTAGTCCAGGCTGCGCAGCACTTCACAGGCCGATTATGTACGATACCGCTTTCCTAAAAGGAAATACCACCGCCTGAAAACAAACAAGCTCAAAGAACAAGACGGTTCCCTGTCTTTGAAGATAGACTTTAATCTCTTTGAAGTCTGGGTCATAATGTCCACATCAGCTGTGGTCAGTGAGAATACCAGATGTCTGCACTTAAATTTTAATGCCCTTCGTCGAAGCAGCAAATGCAGTTAACTAATGTGTTTTTCGTCCACTCTCTGGTTTGCTCTGCATCTATATTCCCTCAGTCAAGTCAAAGGCTTCAGGTATAGGATGAGTTACACTTTGCTGGGATGTTGTTGACTAAGTTAGAAAGTTTAGCTTACATAGAGCTCTAGGGTGAGACACCTAAACCAGAGAGGGCGTATCGGACCGTGTCTCCGTCAGACATTGCTAACTGAGGAGTCGCTGCTGGAGCTTTTTGCAGAAGTGTGAGCACAACCGTTGCATGAGCGCTATCATTTTCTTCAGGCAAATCTCAGGTGGGCCTCTTCAGTGAAATTGGGCAATGTGTTCAGGTCTACAGATGTTTGTCTGTGAAGACTCTCAGTCATCCAGCTCATGGTAAATCTACTAGTTAAATCGTAGCAACATCGCTTCTGAACTGATGACGCCTCTTAGACGAAAGATGAACTGTCTTCAAGAAAATTCAAGCAAGACCTGTTGCTAAGATTTAACTGCTAGAATCTACAAATGCCTATTTTATTCACATTTTGATTGTATCTTCCGGAGCTGCTATCCCGTCTGTGCCATTGATCCCCATATTAGATTCAGCTGCAGTACACCTGGACCAGCGAATCCGATAAGAGATAGAAAGTGAGCTCGATACGTGTGTCACTCTGATCTGTGAGCTCTGTGATGGAGATTTAGACGAGGAGGCTGCAGCAAATCTGAGCCAAACTTTGGTGCACCATTCAGGTTTATTTTTATCCCCCGTTTGTCACAGCAGTCTGCGATCACACTTACTCTTACACTTCATGCCAGAAACCTCATGTTTCGCTATCATTTTCTCTCTCACCCATCATGCAAGAATGCGCAGACTTCCTGTATTTTTCCACATCGTTCATCGTTTTCCACATCGCTCAGTGAGCAAGGCAAGTTTTCCAGGGGACTGATTGCGATTGGGCCCGCTGGTTCATGGTTTGACCCAGTTCCCATGGCTCCATGTTCGCATCTTGGCACTGAGACCAGGAGGCGCAAATAACTGATAACGTTCAGTCATCTGCAACAATCTATGGAGCACATGCAGAAAAATGTTATCGTTAAAGACACATGTCAAAACATTTTTGTTAGGATGCATTTTTTTCCAGCCTGATAAATAATCAAGCATAAACCAAGGCCTTTACTATTCTTTTGTTTGTGATCATTTCAGATTTAGGTTTTGACATGAATGATACAATAAAAGCTATTGTGTGCTGCTAGCATTGGCAAAGTTGGGCCACAATAGCAGGAAGTGGTTGTGCAGACAGGAAAGGGAAGTGCCGGGAGTATTTGCACCACTGCAGGGGGTCTGTGGGCCTGCTATGGCTCTTTTAAGAAGGCCTAAGGAGTTCCTCCACCGAACAGGGAGTACATGTTATCCTCCAGTTTGATCGGACGGTCGTGATTTTGGATTCATTTAAAGAGAAAGCAACCTGCATTCGATATATATAACACACTGCATGAGCCTCTGTCTAGTCTAAAAGGCATATTTAGCTCAGTTGGGAATTCCCCAATAAAGGATCTAAATCTGACGATAATAGCTTTTGCAAATGAGCTGATATGGTGCATTCATTATCTCCAGTGGTTTACTCTTTTCTACAGCTCATGGCTCATTCAGTACTCCAGATGAGTAGTTTTATCTGTTTCAGCAGCAGCAGTCTTTCAGTACTTGGCCCCAGTCTGCCGGATTCACAGTGGGGCGTGATGCTCCTCAGCGGGAACCGGCGTATTTTGGATCAAGTGGCCTTTGTTGTAAGCCGTCCTGCATGTTGCACTTACGCTCCGAAAACTCCAGCGAGTCTACAGCGCTACTAGTTCGCCCGATGAAATTAATATGTTAATTGTAGGTGCTTGAACAGCCACTCTGGGGCAGCTGCACGGTTATGGCCCGCCCATGTTGAAGCTCTTCCACATTGATGGTGTGCAAAAAGCGAGTGAATGAGTGTGCGTCCATAGACAGCTGTGACTATTTCACAAGTGCGAAAGTGCGCATCAGTCTGGAAAATATTTGGACATGTGAGGCAACTGGCATGTTGTTGTGAGCCCAAAAAGTAGTTTTGTGTGGCCCACCTGCAGTATGTTGAGCGACTCAAAGGAGGCATCACATCCCGCTGAAACAGAAGTTTACCATGTTATTGTTCACGTTCCCATTGTCTCCCCTGGATTCCCTAACTCTTTTACACTTTGTCTTCACAGGGCGGAGAAAACAGAGGTGTTGAGTGAGGACCTTCTGCAGGTGAGTTTTTGGAATATATGCATGTACGCATGCAGTCACCTCTGCCACTGTTTAACTCTTAACAGGTGTAAATAATGCGATTATGACGCCTGTGTTTGGCCATGATGGAGACATATGCTTACGCTGTGTTGCTCATCTAAAGATGGATTCTTCCTTCTGATGTTGTCTAATTGAAACAAAGAGATGTTTCGACGCCTAAACAGTCTTTGTTCCAGAGATAGTTTTTCCTCCTTCTTGTTCCTGTGGTACAGCTGTACATGGGCACACTTTAGAGAGATAAACTTTTTTTTTTTTTTTTTTTGCTATCTTATTAGCACAATTGAAAACTAACCTACATGTGCATGTTGCGACAATTAGCATTGACTGATGACTGCAGTTCATGGGGGACAACACACAGTACAGTAGCAATGTTGTGTCAAGGATGATGTGTGTGTGCCTACGCCAAGACATTTTTGATGTGTGTGTGTGTGTGTGTGTGTGTGTGTGTGTGTGTGTGATCCTCCAGGTGGAGAAACGTCTGGACCTTGTCAAACAGGTGACACACAGTACTCACAAGAAGCTGACTGCCTGCCTGCAGGGTCAGCAGGGGGCCGACATAGAGAAGCGATCCGTCAAGTCACCTTCTGTGAGTACAAGTATCCATCAGCCTCTGCGACACTGACGCGATGCATCATAACATTCGTAGTCTCGTGTGAACCTTACAGAAGTTCTACAACGTTCTCTCGCTTTCAGAAAAAACTGCCGCTCACAATCCTGGCGCAGTGTATGGTAGAGGGAGCCGCCGTGTTGGGGGACGACTCGCTGCTGGGGTGAGCAGTGAACAGGTCGCACACAAACACAGGGAGCGGGTTATCTCTAATTACTGATTTGGATATCGAATTCTACTCTGTCCTCATTACCCTTATCTGCATTTCAATTGTATCTGATTGCGTGCGACTGTGACCAAACAGGAAGATGCTGAAGCTGTGCGGCGAGACCGAGGAGAAGTTGGCCCAGGAGCTCATCCAGTTCGAGTTCCAGATAGAGAGGGACGTGGTGGAGCCTCTCTATGTGCTCGCTGAGGTGAGCGCCTTTCTGATATTTGATGTTTTTCACGTACAATTTGAATAAAATGTGCTCTCAATTTACATAAAAGTGCTGCACTCACCCCCTGAGCTGACTTTAATCCTCCTCTCAACGTTCGTGGTGGCAGGTGGACATTCCCAACATCCAGAAACAGAGGAAGCACTTAGCTAAACTTGTCCTGGACATGGACTCGTCTCGGACAAGGTGAGCCGAGAGCTCCTCTTGTCCATTTATTTTTAAAATAAAGGGCTCAGGTGTACAACAGCGGCTTGTCTTCCCTCGCGCCCATAGATATCAGCAGTCGTCCAAGTCGTCCAGCCACCCGAGCACGCTGCAGCCCGGCGCCAAGTCCGAGTCTCTCAGAGAGGAGATGGAGGAGGCAGCCAATCGGATGGAGATATGTAGGGTGAGTCATCAGTCAGAGTCGCTCAAATATTTATTCCCTCCTCCAGCATCCTTTTTTCTCCATTTGATTCATACCCCTCCTCCAGGTATTGGACACAAATAGGCCACAGTGGCAGGATAATATTACACTCGGTCGTAGGTGAAATAATTTCTAATCGGCTGCTTTCTGTTTCAGGATCAGCTCTCAGCAGATATGTACAGTTTTGTGGCCAAAGAAATCGACTATGCAAACTATTTCCAGACAGTAAGTCTTTATTTGTTCTTTGCAACTGAAATCGCTTTTTCTTTTATTTTCATTTAACACTTTAGGGTTAAAGTGAACATTATAACATCAACCCTCATTTCCCCCCTCTGTCTCCCTCTGCAGCTGATAGAAACGCAAGCGGAATATCACAGGAAGTCATTAGAAATTCTTCACAGCGTCCTGCCCCAGATTAAAGCTCACCAAGGTGAGTCTTAACGCTGTGTGTGTGCATGCATGTCGAGATCTGCTCCAATTTCTGCACTCGAAGCAATATCAAGATGAGGCGTCATGAATTTAAGAGCCGGGACGTTTCACCTAACAGTCTAACCCTCCACATTTAAGGTCCAGCTGTTTTACAAGCTCTGAACCGAACAATGAGGCTTCGGAAATAAGCGCCGGGAATAGAAAAAGAGAAGGTGTAGTTCGGGCGTGGAGGTTTGTTTCTGTCTGTGTTTGACTCCGGCCGCTGCTGCTTTGCGCTTGCAGAGGCATGGGTGGAGAAGCCGTCGTTCGGCAAGTCTCTGGAGGAACACCTGAACATTAGCGGGAGAGAGATCGCCTTCCCCATCGAAGCTTGTGTCACCATGCTGCTGGAGTGCGGCATGCAGGAAGAGGCAGGGCGCGCACACACACACACACACACACAGTATATACACATAACTTGAGCAGCGTTTTTGTCCATTTTGATAGAAGTTAAGGCCATGAAAGATGGCTCAATCTGTGCTGTCTCTCCACTCCACTGTCTCTTCCTGTCTCAATCCTGTCGCTTTGCCAAAGGCTCAGAAAATCTCTTGTCATCCTCAGTGATGATCATTTAATGTTTATCAATCCCTCTATTTCAGTCACACGCACCGCCAGACGTGCAGGCAAACAAAGTTCATATGAATACAGAGCATAAATGTGCCACGATCTGTTAAAAGTATACCGTCATAATTGTATTCTATTTAGGATAATTCATCTTTTGAATAGAGCTGCTCTTACATCTGATATTCAATAAAAAGTTAAAACTTGATTCTATATTAAATCAAGGTTTATACTGACTCTTATCTGACTGATCAAATCAAATTCAGACGAGGAAGCAAAAGAGCTCAGAATTGTTTGTGATTGTCAATGCTGAGTAACATGGAAAGAGTCACGTCTATGAGATTAAGTTGGCTGATCGTCTTTTTGACGGTTTTATTAGTTTATTAGTATGCTTTGGAAAATGGTTGATGGTCATATGAAAATAGTCTGTGTGTTGATGGACTGTAAATATGCTCCTGTGTTATTATTAAAAATCCGCCGGTGTCAAGCGCACAAAGAGGGATGTGACAGCGTGCACAGTTCCGCAGGTCGCGTCCGACGCTTTAACTACACATCATTATGTGTTTCCTGTGCGTGGGCTGCAGGGCCTCTTCAGAGTGGCTCCGTCAGCCTCCAAGCTGAAGAAGCTGAAAGCGTCGCTGGACTGCGGGGTTCTGGATGTGCAGGAGTACTCCTCCGACCCGCACGCCATCGCAGGTGAACTACGCCCACGCAAGTGCCTTGTTCTCAGCACATTTCCATAACAACGACCCCTTCATTCTGTCATTGTAAGTCAGAGAGAACGCGGTTAAACACATGTTGGTTAACATCCGCTACATGTGAAAGGGCCCTCACTACTGTGCGGTTTTTAAGCCTGATTTTGTACCCTGGTGGTAGAAAAGAGCAGTCTTCCTCGGCTGCTTCCTGCCATTGCTGTCCATTTTACACATTTGTGTGAAATCTGTGTTGAGTCATCTGAATCTGGCGGTTTCACGGGAGTGCTGGAGGTGATATGGGGCATGGACCCAGCAACGCTCTCAAACGGAGACAACAAGCCTCTCCTGCTTCAAGAATGAGCTAACCAGCTGAATTTTTGTCTCCGTCAGGAGCATTGAAGTCATACCTCCGAGAGCTCCCTGAGCCACTGATGACCTCTGAGCTCTATGACGAATGGATTCAGGCCTCCAAGTGAGTTGCTTGTGTTTAATTGAATTGTCCCGAGCCTTCAGTCGCATGGGCCGAACCAGCATAATAAAAAAATGACTTCCGTTGTGACTTGTACTTTATTGATTTCCCCAGCATTCAAGATATGGACAAGAGACTACAAGCACTAATGGCAGCGTGTGAAAAACTCCCCACAGACAATTTAAACAATTTCAGGTCAGTCTCAGTTTTTAAACAACTGTACATGTTCTTCTAAAAGAAAGGTTTGAAACACAGAGCTACACATGTTTTTGCTTTTCAGTTGGTGATTGAGGTTGGTCTGTTCAGTAGCTTTACTTTCTGCAGTCAATAGCTCTGAAGGGGTTAGCAGATGGGTAACATAAAGACATAAATAGGGTACAAGTATCAGTTGGTTATAATAACTTCTTATTCACATTTCACAGATATCTGGTCAAATTCTTAGCCAGGCTAAGCGAATACCAAGACGCAAACAAGATGACTCCTGGTAACATGGCCATCGTTCTGGGTCCTAACTTGCTCTGGACGCACACTGAACCGTATGTGTTTAACCGCTGTGCACCTTATACATACATATTGCCTACCACGTGAGGGCTGCATCCTAGCAATTTGGGTGTCTCCCTTCGTTCCAGGAACATGACGGAGATGATGACCACCTTGTCCCTGCAGATTGTTGGCATCATTGAGCCCATTATCCAGCACGCCGACTGGTTCTTCCCTGGAGGTGGGGATCTCACACTGTGTGTGTAGTGTTATAGGCAGGCAGGGGACCATACTGTATCAGCCCTTGATCTTCTGTCACTGTTGCAAAGAAGAGAATCGGGTTTTTTTTATGTTGTATCTTGTAAATTACAATTGTATCCATCTTTTTTTAAATTAACAAAACAGTTGTGAGGCGAGATGGTTTATACATGTGTGTGCTAAATTAAATACATAAATTACTTAATACTCTATGATCTTTATTATAATTTTATAAATTGTGAAATACTGTATATCAAGATAAAAAAAGTGTATTATTATGATTTTTTTTCTCAATAATCTCTTTTGTAATCTCGTTTATTCTTATACCAATATGATGATTCCTTAAAATCTTATCAATTTGCATATATAAACCTTAGAAAAACCCACAACACTGTAAAAACAAGTCATTATTTTCACTATTAAAAGTTAGTGTCAAGGCTGCCTTAAAAGTTTCACTACACTTGAAAAAGCAACTTGAGGTAACTTTGAGTCATTAAAAAGTTGCATCGCCTTTCAGGTGTAGAGGACAGCAAACCTGGACACAGTGAATACCTACAATAAATACAGCAAACACACAACAAACCAGCTGTAACACACTTAAAAACACAATAATCTGCAGCACTCATTTGTGATATCTGATCTTTATGCGTTCGAAGCTGCGGCATCGTTTGCCACCAAACGCGGAGCATCGGTTAATGCTGCTTTTGCCATTTAAGGAATGCGTCCCGTCGTTTGCTGTGATGGATTGCTTCCTGTTTGCACAAGTCTAAAACACAAATATGCAAACCAGTGATTCTCCTCCTCACCTTGTGGAAGGATAAACACATCCTCAACGTCATCAAAACCACAAACACATGCACAAATCAAATACAGCCTACATTTACAAGAAAATGCCATGCACAGTCAAAAAGGACAGAGAAATAATAAAAATAATAATATTAATGATTCCTTTATTTACATAGTACCTTTAAAAACAAGGGTTTACTTAGTGATATCACAATTAAGTAAAAACATACATGAACGCATGAAAATAATTTCAGAATAATCCAAACAGCAGAGACATAGAAACGCATAACAATACATACGAGCAATCTAAACAACACAACAAAAATTGAGACCACAGGATACAAATAAGAATTAAAGCCATAAAAAAAAAAAAAAAAAAAAAATGATAAGAGAAGTTGAATAAAGCAAAGACCTTTGAAAAAGATCTGACCATTATTGCATATAAAGGCAGTAAAATAAAGGTAATAATGTGGTAAATGTAATAAACTGCAGTCCACTTCAACTCAGAGCCATGGCCAAAGTAATAAAGGCATAAATCTATTCCCAATTTAATAAAGTAAAAGTATGCAACACACCGGAATGTTAACATTTTTTAAATAAAAAACGTTAGCGTTCTGTATTTGGCATTTATGATTACATTTTTTTTTCAGGATTTTATCTGTCGTAATTTATAGACTTGTCACTACTGTAAATACTACAACATTATAGTGAATAAATTGTACAGTGATGGTGTCTCCTCTCCTCCCTCAGAGATTGAGTTCAACCTGACAGGCAGCTACGGCAGCCCGATTCACACCAACCACAACTCCAACTACAGCTCCATGCCCTCGCCAGACATGGACCAATCTGAGCGCAAGCAGCAGCAGCACGACCAGAGCCGGCGCCCACTGAGCGTCGCTACGGACAACATGATGCTGGAGTTCTACAAGAAGGATGGGTATGCTGCCAAGTGCATCCTTCTGCTGCCCACCTCTCCCTCGCTCGCTCCTTCCACCCACGCCTCCTCTCAGGCATCTGATGCTTGGTTCTAATATCTGAGGACGGCAGCACACGCACATTAAAAATCCATTAGCTCGCTGGAGTGTTTTACGCATCCCTTTATTTAAAGTTTTCTGCTGCTGTAAGTCAGATGAATCCATGCACCACCGGGGTGGGGCTGGTGTGTGTGTGTGTGTGTGTGTCGGTATTCCAACACACACACACACACAAGCTGAGGAGGCTGAGAGAGGCTCATTTGAAAACGTGGAGCCATGGCAGCGGGGCTGTAAAGGAGGGCTGCAAGTCAAGCCTTTATTTCCTCGATAAGTGTTTCGCCAGGACTATATTTCCATTCTCCCACACCCAGCTTCTCCTTCCCAGTCTGGCTGGCACGTCACCTGGCCTGAGTCATTCATGCATCTGGTGGAAAAACATTGCAAGAGTTAGAAACCGGTGCCTTCTCCAAAATACACCCTTCAAATTAAGGAAAGATTGTAGAATGTATAAAGCTGTGCATCCCTTCGTCCGCTCCTATCATTATGGGGTGATTGAAAATGGCTTTTATTGATTTAGAGTAATTAGGAAACACTCTGACTGTGTGTTTGTGTGTCTCTGAGTGGTTTAATGGATTAAAATAAGCCTTTAATTAGTCAGTAGATAAGTGCGGGCTAGTTATGTGGCATCACAGATCTCATTTTCACCATCATAAACCCCGAGTGACGGCGCTTGTGAGCATGTCTGCGTCACTTCTGACCTCATATTCCTTCTGCCTCTCTTCCCCTACTAACGCAGCATTAGGAAGATACAAAGGTACTCCTTTATTTCCTAGCTCCTCCCTCCCTGCCCTCCTCTCGCCTCTCTTCGCCATCATGTGTGACTCCTTGTATGTGTTCATCCCCCAGCATGGGCGTGCGGGTTATGGACACCTCCTGGGTGTCTCGTAAAGGTCCTGCCACGCTGGCACGCAAGACCTCCTCCACCCCTCCGGGCATGCAGGGCCCAGGCTCCTCGGCTGACAGCCTCATCCCAGAGCAGCCCGGCGAGTTTGCCACCTCCCCGTCCGCGACACCGCCGCCCGGAGAAAGGGTTTGGTAAGAACCCGTTCTTCCCTCACGTTTGCACTTCCTGGTCATTTCCTGTGCCATCACCACCGTCATCATCACTATCTTTAACTTTCCGAGCTCCTCATCTTTGCTAATCTTGCATCCCTTTTTGTGCCACCTCGTTTTTCATGTTCCTCCTGTCAACACCTTCACACGTCATTCCGTCATTATTATGGCTTCTCACTTTCCACATTCCCTCAGTTTTCCCTGTGGGTAACATTCTCCAGAGGGTAATGGCACTTTTTACTTCAAGGGGTTTGGTTCAAATGCTGTGTTTTAGTATTAATGTGTGTACTTAGCTTCAATCAGCAAGTCCTTTGCGAGCATGCAAATATTTACGATGTCCCATTGTCGTGGCTTGGCTTTCTCAGCTGTGGTCGTGAAATATTTCCTTTTCTGTTAACACGCAGCCCTGATTTCAATTGTATTTTATTTTTTGCTGTGATTATCATAGTAGGACACTTTAATAACCACCTCACGGTGGCTGCCTGTGTGGCGGACAGGAGATGATATGGCTTCTGGCTTGGCTTGGCTTCCCCCCATCTCCCCTCCTGTGGCTCTTTCAGCTGATGAAAGGGTTTTGTGTCTGTTTCACACTGCCCTGAGCTGGCTGCAGGACCTGCGACGAAAACAAGTCACATAGTGTAGCGTGAGGGCAGACAGGGCTTCCATATTGCAGCAGCCAGGAGTCGTAGAGAGACAGATCCTCACAGCTCCTTGCAGTGTGCAGACACAAGCTGATCACAGAGGGAGGCCTACACACTCTGTTCTGTTCCTTTGGCAACAAAACTTTCTTTTCCTGTGCTGTTTCTTTGTGCTTGACTTTATATTTTCTCTAAGCTAACACTGCACTAAGCTTAGTGTCCACCAACCACCCTAAAGGCAGATTTTTCTTCAGTTTTTGGCTACGGACCAGCTGACACACTAACACCCTGATCATCCTATTTCGCTCCTATGCGTCAAATCACCAGAGCTGTTTCTTTTGTGCTGTCTATTCTCTTGATATCTACAGCTCAGACAACGTGCCGCCCAATCGGCCGGACACCTCTCATGGCCACCCACCC
>KV751340.1:4590825-4604607 GCA_001698575.1 Mola mola
ATCATGTGTAGAAAATGTAATGATAAAAAAAATGTTGTTATTTTTGTCCCTGCACACAGTGAACAGGTTTACTGTCAGCTCAAAGTGTTTCACTCTAACACCGGGTTACAGCAACGCTGCAGCACAAAATGCAAAATGTTGTTTTCTGCTGGAAATCGATTCTGCCTCCTCGGCTTATGACTTCAGACATGCTAGAAAACTAATGAGTTGCGCAACAATGACCTATCCTCTTCGGTAATTTATTTGTTTGCTTTGTAAATAAAGAGATTGCTTCGAGCATGTTTGGGCCATTTAAATAATATCATAATGGGAATAAAAGTACTTTAAGTGGAAAATGTGTGCTCATTCAGGCAGAGAAGGAAAATAAAACTCTGTGTGACCTTTGTTAGACAGTAAATTCAAGGTGTTTGGAATTCATCAGATGAGATGCTGCAGTGTTGCTTTTTTTTCCTGTCGTAGGACAATTTGATTTCGTCAATAAAAGTGCAATTACAGTGTTTACTGATCCACCTCAGCCCAAAAAATGCCCCCCCTACCCCAAACCTACAGAACAGAAGCCATTAATTTTCTTGCAAAGTAATTCTTTCCAGTTTGCTTGGATATGTGAGTTTGCCTTGGACAAAACGAATTTTGGGTTAATCTATGGTATGCCTCTGTGTGCTCTCAATGGACTCTGTTTATGAAGATCCTGGTGATGTTGATAATTATATTGATAGTTGTGGTGATTATGCTGTATGGCAAAACTTGCAAGTGCCCTCTCGCTGGTTGTTCTTCTGAAACTATAGGCATATTTAATGTGTACTAGAGGTTTTATTTTCTGTGCTGGAACCATACATTTGTACAAGGAGGCAGGGGTATATCTATGTGTGCAGACTGAATGTGACTCAGATTCCAAGGCTACCTGGTTTTTGTAATAGCCAACAGGCAATTGAGAGCTTGTGTTTGGATGAGGGTTGATAAGGGGCCTATTGGCCTGTATTACACAAACGTTTGGATGTTTGGATGAGGGTTGATAAGGGGCCTATTGGCCTGTATTATTATTATTATCATTGCAGTGTTACTGCAGCGGTGTCATAACTGGTGCTTACAGCCAGCAAAAAAAAAAAGCATGCATTCATATTAGTTACAGTGTTATCATTATGCTGCTGAAAAGGGTGAAAAAAAACCAAAACATACACTTGTCCCCTACTCCAAAACGTTAATCATGATTTCATCACACATCTCTTTGCAGCTAGTAAATGAACAGCCAAGTTTTTTGCACCAAAAGCTGCACTCTTACATAGTTTTATCACTCACCACCAAGTTCATGGGTCTAAAACAAAGCTCTATTTGTTTACTTTCAAGGGAGGGAAGGGGGATTTTAAATGGGGAAAAAAACAACAAGAAAATTAAAAAGTATTGTGCATGCGCTTAGACAGTCTTTTGATAAATCCACGTTTTGTGTCAATCACCGTCTTTTTAGTGATTATAAGGCGGGGGTGAAGGGTAAAGATGGACTCTGTAGAGAATGTGGATCGCAGTTAAACACTCCTCTGCGAGGTCCCCAGCAATACGGTGGAGGAGTAGATGTTGCCTGTGGATGTACCGCCTCCTTCTGCTTTCACCACTAGTGTACAAACAAAACCTCCTCAAGCCCACTATGCCCACCCCCTCCCTCCTCTGCTTAGCATATCAAGTGGAACACAGTGTGTACCGTGAGGCCTACCTGCAATCCTTATTAGAATGTCAGAAATAAATATATATATTAAACTCTACATTTTTAATAATCTCACTTGGTTTGTGTGGGGGTTTTTTTCTGTTGCTTTTGTCTGTTTTAAATGATGATCATTAATGACAGAATTGCTTATGAAAGCTGTTTTACTGTTAAAATGAAAAAAAAAAACATACCCAGGATGTAGCATATAAAAGTAACGGGACATTTATTCAAGTGAAACACAATTTTGAAGAAGAGTATTTTTTATTTCAATTTAGGGCAATGTTTTGCTTTTGACTCAACTGCATTTGTCAATCAATCAATCAAGTTTAATTTGTATAGCCCAAAATCACAAATGCCAATTTGCCTCTGAGGGCTTTACAATCTGTACATAACAACACCCTCTACCCTTAGACCCTCGAACCAGGTGAGGAAAAATTACAAAAACCCCTAGACGGGTGGACGGGTAGACGTGCAATAGATGTCACAAGTACAGAGCAGAACAATATGACAGGCATTACAGTCTATGGATATGAAAACATGAGAACTGAGACCAGAAGCATGTTATTAAAGAGCAGAGTCCAGGAACCAGATAGTGATCCAGGTCAGGATTCCAGGCCACTCTGTCTTTTCCTGGGTAGGAAAGGTGAAGTTGATCATGATCCTAGACACAAGGTCACATCTCCACCAGATACCAGGTCGCTACCAGAACCATCATGCCCACATCACCAGGTGGCTGAGAGACGATAAGGCAGAGGGAGTCTCGGGAGAAACTCGAAGTTAGTAACACAAATACTGGGACATGACAGAGTAGACAGTAAAAGAAGTAGGGAAATAACGGGGTAGAGAAATAGAGGGGCTCAGTGTATCATGGGAAATTTCCCAGCAGTCTAGACCTTTAGCAGAATGACTATGGGCCATCCTGTGCCAGCCCTAACTATAAGCCTTATCAAAAATGAAGGTTTTAAGTCTGCTCTTAAACACAGAGAGGGTGTCTGCCCCACGGACTTGAACTGGGAGCTGGTTCCAGAGAATAAGGGCCTGGTAGCTGAAGGCTCCGCCTCCCAGATTACTTTTTAAAAACTAAATTTGAGAGAAACTGAAAATTCACACAGAAATTCAGAGTATGGGCCAGGGGGGCTGTAAACTATAACAAACAGTATTGATTGTACTGTTTTCCAGGCTGGACGAGACATAATAAGAATCAAGCTTTCAAATGATTTATAGTTTAATTTATGTTTAGGATTAATTAATGGAGCAGAATTAAAAAATAGCAACTCCACCTCCTCTGCCAGTATTTCGAGGGATGTGCATGCTGGTATGACTGGGAGGAGTGGATTCATTTAAACTAACATATTCATCATTAGAGAGCTAGGTTTCTGTAAGACAAAATAGATCAATATGTTGATCTGACATCAACTCATTTACTATCACAGCTTTGGATGATAGAGATCTGATGTTCAGGACTCCAAATTTAATTTTCCTGTTATTTTTTACTAGTGCATTGGTTTTTAACTAGGTTTTTATGTGATACTCTGCCTTTCTTTACATTATTTAATCAATTTAGGGCGTCGAGCAGCAGAAAGAGCCTCGATGGGATTATTGGCAGGAAACCATCCTAATTGAAGCACATAGAAGTGTGTAGGACTGCGACTCTGCCTCCTGGCCTCAACTCTGGGTTGTCAGGGTTTTGGGACTGAAATAGCCAGATTACTAAAGATGAGAGCTGCACCAATCCAACGTGGGATGAATGCCGTCTCTCCTAATCAGAGCAGGTCTACCCCAGAAAGTCTGCCAATTATCTACAAAGTCCACACCATTGGCTAGACACCACCTCGACAACCATCACTTGAGTGATGACATGCGGCAATACATATCATCACTGGTCAAACTGGGAAAGGGTCCAGAGAAAATTACTTGTCGAATAACGCTGGATTAGGTTAAGACTTTACATAAAAAACACATGTTGAACCTATAAAACAGAACATTTTGTTAGAAAAAATAAAACAATACATTAATTTGTTGCTCCCATGTGTCCTAGAATGCTCCTCATGTTTCACTGTCCACAAGTTGTCAGCAGTTTCTCCAAAAAGTTCTTTTTCCTCTCTGCTTCTCCTGTGTTTTCATTTAAAGTTTCAATTTCAGTAACTGATCAAGACCAGAAAAGTCAGCATGTCACAAAACAGAAAGATTGGAGGAAAAACATAAAAAATAAATAATAAAAACAGATTTATATTCCATCTTTCCTGACCCATTACCTCAGATTTTGCAGTGGTACCATAAAATATCTTAAATAAATGGCATTCTCGGACAATGCTTTTTTTCAATACAAGATTTTACTTGTATTCTACATTGTTAAATTGGTATTTTGCTTAAAATTCGAGTATTTCTGCCTGAATGTGCTATGAGTCCACAGCTGGTTCTCTGAGCAGATGTCTCACTACTATCATGATATTGACATTAATAAATGATCTTGTCTCAACTATATCATACCATCACTTTCAAGTCTGTGACATTTACAACATTTTGCTAAAACTTCCAACAATAAAATGATCTAGAAATCCTGCTCCTGCCATGTGTTCTTAGAAGAACAGATTCCTCGTCATGAGTGTAACTTGCAGGACTGGCCCAGCAGGATGGCTGAGATCTTTTCACAGGATTGTACACGTTAGTCAGGATGGTACAGTGTTCTGACAGTTCAGTCAGAAAACAAGTTTTTCCCTTGTTAATCTCCACCTGAGTTTCCCCAACACTGGTCTGTGGTTCCTGAAGGGTCAGGGGACACCGCACACATGCACCGTCCAGCAGTGTATCTCCTTACAGCAAGCAGCCTGTCCTGTCAGACCGCCACACGCACATCAATTATTTCTTACTGATAGCTCTGTTTACACCATCTTACTCACTGAAGAGTAATCCTTTTCAACTCCACTATCTCCATTTCATCTCCATTGTCAACATTTTTCCAATTGGTCAGCAGGTTAAAGTCCAAAATAGATATTATGATGAGTTTTTTGTCTGCCAGAACACAATACACAGGCTACACTTTCTTCCTATGCCAAAATGTAACCTGCCTGAAATAACCCCGAAGTTCAAGCATAAATTATGTCCCTCTGCAAGTTATCAGTCTTGTGGCTCACAGCCAAATCTTTCTCTAAGAGTTGAGATGGCAGTTTTACAAACTTTAATTGCGCACTCAGATTTTTTACAAAAATTCCTGCATGTTTGCTTCTTGTGAAACAAGGAGCACTTGTCACACACAGGAATGCAGAGCAGAAGACTTGACTGTTAAGGCTTTTTTTCAGTAATCCACATAAAGTGCATTGGCATGCCTGTAAACTTCCTGCCTTTTACTTAAAATCGGTGAAGGAAATGGCATCATCTGTTATCTTAAACATTTAGCCAGACTAATGCTAAACTGTACATTTATTTTTTCACAAAAATGCTCATTAACAGGAAGACAAACGTTTTATTCAAGCAGTATTACTGCTTCTTTAAAAAACTGGTAAATAAGCCCCATGACTAGATATTACAGCCGGTCAGTTCATCATTGGCAATTGATAATCCAGACATCCGTGTCCCTGCTATGCCAATATAATCCATGGTAAAGTTGCAGCCATCAGTGCCAGCACGGTAAACACTGACAACAGAACGAAAAGGCACCGTGCCGTTGTGCAAATCCTGCGCCTTCGCCTGCGCTCGGGCTGAACCATAGTCATGGCGACCCTGACCGCGTCCTCCTCGGCCATGGGTCGCCCCTCAGCGCTTATGACAAAGATCTGCGACGCGCTGTGGCTGGGAGAGACCAGCCTCGGTCGACAGAGCCCCCGGAGACAGGGAGAAATCCAGCGGGCTCCCCTCGGCAGCCTGCCGCCGGAGACGCGCTGTGCGTCCTGCAGCTCGACCACCCGCAGGGGAAGAGGCACCTCCAGCGTCTGCGCGCTGTCCGGACTCTTGTCCGCTGCGAACGGCACCAGCGCTTCCTGTTGCTTCCTGATGAACGTCAGGTGTCGGCAGATGGGACAAACGATGGTGTCTCTGATGTTTCCGTCAGTGTTGATGCTGACCAGCGTTTTGACCAGACAGTCGTGGCAGAACACATGTCCGCAGCTCAGAGTCCTCTCTGCGCCCGACAGACTCTCATAGCACACCGGGCACTCTCGCGCGTCCTCCTGGCTCTCTTCCTTGTGGAATGCCATAAGAGGAACAAATTATAATAATTTCCTCAATGGGATTTTTTTTCTTTTTTTAGATTATTCAGTCAAAAAAGTGGACACCCTAAATGTAGCGTGAATTCCTCTCCAGGTCTTTGAGAACACGACTTTGTGGATTCTTTGCTGTGGGTGGGAGCGAGAGCTGCGCCTTGTAAAACTGGGCCTGCCGCACGGTGACTAAACTGATTGATTGTGTGTCCTCTGAAGGCACGGCTGGCGGTTCAAGTGGCCAAGCTGGTTCACATTTCATGTGTTTAAGGCTGCACAGTGGTGCGGTAGTTAGCTCTGTCGCCTCACAGCAAGAAGGTCCTGGGTTCGATTCCGGGTCAGGGCGTCTCTGTGCGGAGTTTGCATGTTCTCCTTGTGTCTGCGTGGGTTCTCTCCGGGTACTCCGACTTCCTCCCACAGTCCAAAAACATGCAAAACTGGGGGTTAGGTCAATTGGTCATTCTAAATTGCCCCTAGGTGTGAATGTGAGTGTGGATGGTTGTTTGTCTCTATATGTCAGCCCCCGCCCCCGCGACCCCTAACAGGATAAGCGGTAGAAGATGGATGGAAGGCTGCAGATCTGACCAGAAGATCTCCTACGTAGCTGCAGGTATGAAGATGAAAACACAATACAGAAAAACACAACCTTCACACGCTATATTTAAATGAGATTTTCTCAAATAAATTATTTGACAGTGTCAATATGCATGAATTATATATGTGTGTGTGCTCAGGCACAACGTGGTATGAGCTGCAAAGATCCTGCGGTAATGAATCAATTGTAGTTCATGAACAAATCATTCACTCATCCAACCAATGATTACTAATAATTCATGAATAGTTAAAAAGTTGAATATTATATATGTGTATGTATATTATCTTTACCTTTCACATTGGCTTACTTATTACCCTTTTCTGTGTCTTTTTCATACTTTTTTCTGCACTGAGTTACTGTAACAAACCATTTGAAGGATTAATTATACAAAGTACATGTTACTTTGTCTTACTCAGACCAAGTTCAGTAAAACCAATGTTTGGCAATGCTTGAATTGTGTTCTTTTCTACATATGAAAGAGTCTAAAGGTAGCTTGTTGACTCCCAAACAGGAACACATTTTCAAAAACTGAGTTAAACGTTCACAGTTAATATTTACCAAAGAAATATGTCACACAGGAATAAGACAAAAAGAGACAGGTCAATGAATAAAAAGGGATTGCATATTTTCAGGAATATCTGGACCGCAGCTCAGTGGGATGTTTATTTCTCTGGCAATCTCACGCCACCCTCTGGCCACTGAGGGGAAAACTGATTTGTTACGATCTCGGAGTGTTTAGTAGGAAGCAACTGGACTTCTTATCTTGTTTGAAGACAATTTGATTTGTTACGAGTCTACACTTACGTTTCTAGTACGGATAATTCTATAGCCGCCCCGCCCAGTGCTGACGTTAACGTCAATGACGTCAGCTCGCACGCACAAGTTGGGATTCACGTCGGTTCCGGGAGACGCGTTGGCAATTTCCTTAAAACTGCTCAATCCCTTTAGGATCACCGAGGCCGGGACGGGCGAGAGCTGCGTCTGTTGGATGTAGCGCCGGCTGGGAGACGACCCGCTGAAGCCGAAGACCGAGGACGAACACCGTTTTGACATGAACAGGTACCGGAATTCACGCAAAATGCTCCGCTTCTCTGTGTTTTGACGTGTCTGCGTGTTACGCTGTCGTGTCTAACCGCGGCGGCGTCTGTGCGATGACAGCTCGAGCTCCGTTTCGACGTCGAGAGGTTTGCGCCTTAATTTTTGTTTCTTATGTAAATGTTTTCTTAATATATATATCTGTTATTCATTCAAAACCCACCGTTGGAAGCTTTGGTGCTGCCTGTCGCACACGCTGTGTCAGACAGCTACAACACTGCGTGTATTACCGTTAGCTAACTGTCAGATAAATATGGCCTCGTGTTAAGGCTTTATTCTTACATTGTGGTAAAACGTGTTTGTCAGTTATTTGTGATGGATGACAACAGTCTTTTTGGGGGGTCTGGATTCTCAATGTTTCTGTAATGGTTATTCTGAACCTGTCACACCTTTTCAAAATCTGATGTTAGGAGCCAACATTGAGGTCCAGGGGAACACTGACTACCACACCCTGTAGAGTTCTAATGTCTCATTATTTACAATAGAGCAGAACCATCAAGTACTTGAAAGGCTTTTTTTAAAGCATGAGCACCACTATTCTAAAAAAAAAAAAAAAAGGAGAAAAGAGTTAACTACTGTGAGCATTTGAACTCTTAGTAAGCACCTCGTCAGCTGCAACAAAAGAGGATGTAGAGAGAAGAATGTGGGAAAGGAAACTCTTCACTATCTTCCCTCATCTGTTATTTCCAGGTGGCTCCTCTGTAAGTTGTGTCACCATGGGCACCGTCTCTGGGCCCCGCCTGTCCACGTTTTTGTTACAAACAATAGAAAATAGCCTTAACCCTAATAGGTCCTGAGGTCAAACTCTCACCAATCCAAAAGATGCTGAACTGAGAGAGAATGAGAACAGAGATTTTGACATGTACAATGTAGCTGACACACACTGAGGCTGTTGAATAGCTGTCTTTAATGAGGGGTGATTATCCTCATTAGGCCTTTTGATCTGAATCGCCATGGAAACAGCTTCCTGTCACTTGTGCCGTTGGTGCCCCCCCTCCCTGCTTTTTATCAATAGAAAGCACCAGATCCCAGTGTAGGCCGTTACAAATCACAACAAAACAAAAATGTTTAGTGTGAAGGGCCCATGTTATATAACGTCAACAGGAGCTTGGGAACATTCCCCCTCTCTCCACTCTCACTGTAGTTGGGTGTCCAATTTTCTTTTGAGATTTCCAAAGTAGTGTACCGACACATGAGGGGCCTGTGACTGACGCCACCTCAGAGGAATGTTTGAGGCGGAGAGCAGGCGATCCAGCCTCAGAGTCTAGACATCCTTCTTTGCTAGAGAAATAGCACATCCGCCTCCTTGCGTAAGCCCAAAACAGACTGGTCAAAATAAAAAAGTGGCTGCAGTTGAGTCATGTCGTGTGTGTGTGGCCTTTCGTTGGGCAGAGGTTGTTGTTTTCTCTGACATATCCACTGTTCGTCTGATGAAGTCTCTCTGGGCGTTATTGTCCTGGAGCTCACACACACACACATACAGAACACTCAGTGTTTCCAAATGTATGTAATCATTTCCTGTCTTGTTAGTCGACACAGATCAGAGTAAGACGTGTTCTTAGCTCACCAAAAAAGAGGAACAGCCATCCACTAAAGTGTTATTTATGACAGAAACAGGGCGGATGACACCAAACCTTGGTCACATGGTGAAAAACTCTGAGCCAGGTTACATTGTTGGTTTCGCTGAATTCACTGGGGTTGCTGTTGAAGTAGTTATGCTGACAGCGCACGGGTTTGGCTGTAAGGATAGAAATTTAGTGGGGAGGAGGAGGCACACTTGTGGGCCATGTTGGTGCTCGGTCAGTCATTAAAATCCTGCCTCTAAAACAGCTGGTGCTGTTTAGGGGTGGGAATTGATTATGGTCCGTCTACATCAGTGGATGAAATGAGAGAATATTTGTTAAGCATTTTTATTTAGGTTTTCCTAATCAAAGGGAGAAAACCTGATCATTTTCCCTGCATGATGGTAGTGTTACCCTCTTTAACAGATAGGCGTGCTTGAGAAGTGGTGGCACTCATACATGGCCCTCCTGGAATTCATACCAAAGTTGTTGTTAGACAGTTCAGCATATTTTAGGGTCTTATCACTCTTACTGAAATGATCATTTTAGAGACATTACAGCTCGTCATCTGTCTTCATGAACTGAAGCCCTTTGAACTGTTTTCTCTCTCCACCATGGTGCTTTATTTTTGCAAGTTTCCAACAGCATAGACACGAGTTTGACACTTTTTTCCTACTGTGCAACGTTCTGAAAAATATTGATCTGCATTGACTAAAGGAAGATATAGACGTGGAGGCAAATGATTCTGATTTATGAATATCTAAAGCATAACAACAGCCAATTTGGACTCAATTTTGGATTTCAACCCCTTGTACTATATTCAGTAGTTGTGACATTGACATGCTTTTGTCACCTTCAAATAAGAGAGATCTATCCTGTCATCTTCTCCACTGAGGAATGAGGAGAAATTACAAATCTTAACTTGCCTGTACCCTGGTTGAGTTGCCTGGGGATATGATAAACATGTCTGTTCAATCCTCAGGTTGCCCTGACATGGACAAAGAGATGATTCCCAAATTTTCATCAAAGGATGAGGAAGTAGACTACTGGAAGTCTCAAGCCCTCAAATATAAAAAAAGGTAGGCTATGTTTTTTTTATTTCTTTTTTTTGTAACTTTTCACTGTTTCCTTAATAACCCCATTTTGAACTCTAAGCTGAAATTAGTTTATGTAATAACAAGTTATTTCTAAGAAAAAAATTGAACCAGATGGCAGCAATTCTCCATATGAAACCACTAAAAGAGTTCGCAGCAGACTGATAAAAATTTGCTGCTGTGATTGTAAAGCTGCTGTCTGTTTTAATGTTTCAGCGCTGTTTAGCCAATTGGGGTAGTTTATGAAATCGGTGACCACAGACAGCTGCGGTTTGTTCATGAGGAAATGATGACGCTTTTGCAGAGACAACAGTAGTGGTGAGCTGCAGATCCTTGTTAAACTCTGGTTTAACTCTTTCCTTTCTATTTGTGAAGTCGGGCATTGACAGGGTTTGACTTCTGGTGGTTTTCTAAGACATTCCTGATGCGAGTACTTATGGGGAGAATTTCCAACCAACCTATGGGGGAAAAAAAAGAAAAATACCACCAAGTACACAGTTCAGTCATCTCACACATGTCCTTGTGCATATCGTTTCCTAGAAACACTGTCCCGGACAACCACTCACACTCACAACATGCAGTGTTTATTAGTTACCAATTGGAAAATGATCTGCCTCTGAAGAGATATTTTTAAATTTTACCCATTTTCTTGTTAATAGGTAACTTGGACATAGTTGCATATAGTTAAAGGTCGCTAAAAGATTGAATGGTGTTGATGAATTTCACACATATACAATACTGTTGGACATTTGAAAGAGAGGAGAAGCCTGGCTGTGAAAAAAAGAGGTTATAGGGTCCGGTGTGCTGATGAAGCAGCCACTGTGGTGTTGGTATGTGTGGAACGACCCCAGCACAACAACTGATTCACTGTGAGTCCATTATCCCAGCACAGGTCAGCTGGTCTCAGAACAGTGTTAGCCATGGTGTCATCATGCTGCAAGCACACCCAGTTAGATTACCGCCAAATTTATTGTTCTTCTCTGTGCCATCTCTAAATGTGTCCCTTAAGGGCATTGTGAGTTATCGTTTTTGTCCCTGACCAGCATGTACTCGCATCCTGTTTCTTTGTCTCCTCATTTTCTCTGCTCCTCTGACCTTTAACCTCTTCCACAGCTGAAGGATTTGTGATAGCAGGCCTGTTTTTCTGAGCCACTCTTGAACGACCTCCTGTCACAGTTCAGCTGTCTCCTCAGAGCTGTATATTTAGAGTGCTTAGCTGAGCGCTGCTGAGCTGTTTCCTGTTTGGCAGGGACAAGAATGGAGGTTAAAATCTACAAATATCTGGCTGGCTGGTTCATGCAGGTTTATTTCTGGTCATTGAAGATTACACTACTGGAACATGCCTGAGCCTGGCTCATCTTACAGGACAAAAGCCAGTCAGTTTTCCAGAGTTATGCCAGTCATTCAGCCAGTGGGCTCTAGAGAATTGTATGGTGGACAGTAAACAGGGCAGCTGGTAATTGACGGTGATTGTTTATGATTCTGTGTGTGTGTGCACCGTCCAGTTGCCACGATGCCCAGGAGGAGCTGCAGGAGTTCCAGGAAGGGAGCCGGGAGCTGGAAGCAGAGTTGGAGGCCCAGCTTTGCCAGGCTGAACACCGCCTTCGAGACCTCCAAAGTGAAAACGAGAGACTGAAGAATGAGATGGCCAACCTCAAGGTAACTGGGCCCAACAAGCGTAGCTTATTTTTATGGCATATGTGTTAGTGACACCAATAAACTAATTTCCAGTTACTTAAGTGTTTATCTGATCTCTGTTGGGCCTTGAGGACAAGGTCCAATGTCTCGTTTGTATGTTAGGTCTTAATAAAGCGCGGCCTGAACTAATCCTCCAGCATTCTTTAATTGGATGTCAGGATAAAAGGGAGGAAAATAGAAAATGCACTGACACGTCTGGTGTGGTAGTCAGGTCATTATATCCATAGTTGAACACCTTTAGTGAATTCATTCAGGACATTAGTTCAGCCATGGTATACAGAGCAGGAAAGCGATTTTTTTTTTTTTTTTTTTTTTTTTTTTTTTAAAAAAACATGTGAGCCTGCATGTAGCAGCTAATGCTAAACACAAACTTTGTCAATGAACCAGTAAGATCACAAATCATGATTTCCTGTCTTTCTGCCTCACAATACGGGCATGTAGCTCTGCCACAAACTGTACTGTACACTCCCACGGGGCATCCCCAGGGCACAAACAGGCTCTTTGAAAGTGAAATAATGTGGAAGAACAGCTTAATAGTCTCATGATTAACCAGGTTGTAGCAAGGAAGCTATTGTTAATGAGACTTTGTATGCCCCAGAAAAAAGGAAATGTAAACAACAACGTCCTTGTGTCTCAGACATTAACTGCATATGAACAACAGTGGAGTTCCTGAAAGTGAAACCGAAACATCTTAATTGCCTCCAGTTGGCAGGCAGCAGTAGGTGATAAAAGCCCCCCCCCCCCCAAATACTTAAAAATAAAAGTACATGTCCTTAAGGTGGTTTCTGTTGTTTCAGTTAGTTCTCTTCATACTGATGTTTGTTATTGTTTGTATTGATTTTGTTTTGATCAAATTAAATGCTCCTCTCTTATTTGCTCCCTTTTTTAGGAGAAGCTGGAACAGCAGTATGCTCAGAGTTACAAACAGATTTCTGTGCTGGAGGATGACCTGGGCCAGACACGCAGCATCAAGGAGCAGCTCCACAAATATGTCCGGGAGCTCGAGCAGGCCAACGATGATCTGGAGAGAGCCAAAAGGTCCAAATGACACGCTTCATTTTGGTCAATGTGTCTCAATACAGCACAAGCAAACGCACACACGTTCTTTCATTTTTAAGATGAAAGTAAGCCTAGAGTAGATGTTTACATTAGGTGTCTGTGAAGATTCTCAGTCATCCAGGTCATGGTAGTTTTGGTGTTTCTTCTGAAGTCAACTGGACTTCTTGTAGTCTAAGGAACACAAACGCATCAAGACAGCATTAAAAACCTGTGGATACCCTAACTGGGCGTATGTCAAATCCACTAAGCGCTCCAGGAACAACACCCCGACAACACAGGAAGAGGAGAGGAACAAACGCCACAACGTTGTCATTCCGTATGTGGCAGGGTTGTCAGAGAAATTCAGAAGAATTTTCTTTAAGCCTAACATTGCAGTTCACTTCAGACCCTGCAACACTCTGAGACAGAAACTGGTTCACCTTAAGGACAAAACTCCCAGACACAAACTTAGCAATGTTGTGTATGCAGTCCAGCGCAGTGAGGAGTGCACAGACTTTTATATCGGGGAGACCAAACGACCTTTCCACGAATGCATGGCTCAACACTGGAGAGCCAGCTCCTCTGGCCAGGACTCAGCAGTCCACCTACATTAAAAGGAGAAGGGACACTCCTTTGAGGATGAGAATGTGCATGTGCTGGACAGGGAGGATAGATGGCTTGAGAGAGGAGTAAAGGAGGCCATCTATGTCAAGCGGGAACAGCCATCACTTAACAGAGGAGGAGGCCTCAGACATCAACTGTCTGCCACATACAATGCAGTTTTGAAATCCCTCCACAGGAAACTTAG
>KV751340.1:4619208-4635786 GCA_001698575.1 Mola mola
TGGCCTTGAGGGCAGACTCATTCCACCCACTCTCAGACGCTAAGATTCTAAAATCAATGGAGAATTGCGCTACGGAGTGAGACCCCTGGGTTAACGTTTGTAGTCTGGGAGCGGAGGTCTGATGTCGAAAGGGCTGGTCAAAGACCTTGCGCATTTCAGAGGTAAAAGTCTCAAAGGAAGCCAAAACAGGCGAACTGGTCTCCCACAGAGAATTGGCCCATTCCCCCGCCTTACTTCTAAGGAGGTTAATTACGTATGCTAGTTTTGCTTTCTTAGAGGAGTACGAGCTGGGCTGTTGGTCAAAAACCTAGCAGGCATTGTAACAAGAATCTGCCACAGGCTTCTACCTCCCCCGTGTAATGTTCAGGTGGCGGAATAGAAGGCTCCCGGGTGGAGACAGATACTGCAGCAGGTGGAGCAGGAGTGGAAGACAGAGGCGGGGCAGCAGGTCCTGACAACATCAGTACCGCCATCTGACTAATGGTGGCTGCCAGAGTCTGCACGGAGTCCATGATTTCTCCGAGCACCTGCTCATGTTTACCGAGCAGCAAGTCCTGCATGCTGATAGCATGCTGCAGCGAACCTGTGTCTGCTGGGTCCATCTTGTGGCCTGAACGTACTGTGACATGCAGAGTCTGGACCCACAAGCGGACACAGGAAGCTCAGGGGTTAAAGTACCAAAACAAATTTATTTAACAGAAACCGAACAAAGTAACAAACACCAGGGTTGGACACGGCTGTGGTGGCTGAGCTCTCCAGTTCCAGCAGGGCTGAAACAACAAAACAATGATTAACAAAAGGCGCTGGAAACTCCAGGAAGGTGTTAGACAAAGTACAAACAAAAGATCGCTAGCAACGCTAGGAAGACTGAGCAAAGTACTGAACAGAAAATCTCCAGTAACACTAGGAACCACGGGATCAAAGTAGCAAGAGAAAAAAAAAAAATCACTAGAGCAGAACTAGGAGAATCGGACGCGAAGAACATGGAAACAGGGAATTCAAAGTTATCAGGATGTAGGGCGCGATCGAAGTTTACCGTGTGGGGAACAAGACCTTCTGGCGACGAGCACATCAGGATCTGTGTCTTAAATACCACCACTGATGAAGAATCAACAGCTGCGGGTAATCAGCTCTGCACACCTGAGCCGCTTCAAGCCCTGAAATTAAGTAATCAAAACCACAACACCAGCCACAGAACAAAACACAACTGCCAAAATAAAAGCAGAGGGTGGAACCATGACAGAGTGTGTGTCCAGTTTTCCTTATCTGCTCACTGCTGGAGAGATATACGGACACACAGAGCTACGTGAAGTAGCCTCCACCACTGGCGCTCATTCATCTCTTGTTCTCTGACACAAAGCCTGGAACTTTTCCAGGGTAAGTGAAACTGGCTCAGCAGGCACCGCACTGATGGGAACTGAAAATAAACAACCTCTGTATGTTTTGGCTCTGCATTAAATCCTTAACAGAAAGGTCACAACTAATCTAAGTATCACAACTAACAAAGACCACACCGAGCCTCGTTATTTCTTTTATTTTGTAGCAGCTTTTGGCGATTTTCTAGGCTGTTTAAATGTAATTATCAATAATAATTTCAAAATTCATATCACATTTGACCCTCATTTTACTGTACACCACCTATCACAATCTGTTTACATGCAAAGTAATCTAAAAGTGTCTGCACAGCCCTTACAAGGAAGACATTTCCTACAGATCTTTCAAAATAAGATGATGAGGCGTATCAGTGTCCCTAACTTTCTGTCTAATATCAAGACTCTAAAAAAATGGCCGTTTACGGTTGGAAAATTCCGTAAAAATTTGTGTAACGTGTCTGTCTCTGATTAAATGGTGATTTGTGATCCACGAATTATTAAGCTAAATTATAACTTGACCGAGTTCATTTCCACTCCTGGCTGGCAGTTAACAGTGTGGAGGACTGGCATCCTGTGGGCATGACACGTCAAAGTCCACCTCTATAAAAGTATGCTTTACAGTAAGAGCTGGACTGGAACCCTGGACTGGAAATGCAGTTTTCAAACCATTTAAACATGGCACTGACATATATTCAATGTCAATATATATGTCAATATAATGCTCTGTTTTCTGTATGTAGTGGAAGTTGTTCTAACGGTGCTAATGTTAGCTATATTTGCTGACTGCCTTTCACTCTCTCAGACTGGAGACGGGCCGGTGTGTGAAAATCGGCGGCACCTGATGGTGAGGTAGTAGAATGCAACCAACAGAGCCCTGCCTTGTTTTTCCTCTCGCAGATTTGTACTTGTAAAACTGTTTACTATTTACCAGTTTGCTCTGCATGCAACCAAAAGTGGTTTGTCTATTTTTTTGTGATATCCTCACATCAAAAATGCATACATATACTCTTGTAGCACATGTTGCAGTTAATGTTCTGTATTCACATAGTGTCTTTCTACTCATTTTGGCCACTCAAAGTGCTTTTTTGCAGCATAGGTTTTGCATGTACCCACACACAGATCGCCATCAGCATCAAGAACAACTTGGGATTTGTTGTCTTGCTCAAAGACACTTCGACATGTAAACTGCAGGGTCTGGGATCAAACCTGGAGCCTTCCGATCACTGGACGGCTGGTCTACCATCTGGTAACCCGGTAACATTAGACCAGACCAATAAGGGGAAAAAAAAGGAACCCCATGACCCCTGCTGTCACAGTAAGTTTTCTACGTACTCACAGGCAGCACCAGGAGGATGTTACGATATCAGGCCAAATTTAGGAACAAACCATGAGTAACATAATGCAACTTATAGCCAGTTTTTTATTATGGAAACATGGCTTTTTAGGCCAGGGAATTCATCATGTCATTCCCAGCTGCTGTGTTTGGATAAACAGGGACAAGTTTCTAGATCCTCAAGGACAGTACACAGGTTTCATTCCTGGCCTTTGACTTTACTTCCAAGCCCTGTGGAATCTTCATACTGTACCACAGGTATTCACACACCTGCATGTACATTATGAAGGCATGAAATGTCATGAAAGGCCGTAATCCATGGTCTTTTGCTTAAGTATTATCATATTTCACATTTTATACAGCGTGAAAGCAATGCATCTGCCAGCACTTGTTCGGGATGTCTACTACGGCTTTGTGGCACTTGGAGTACCTCTGGTCCTATTTCTCTCCAGCAGTCTCTTCCACTTGGCCGTTTTGGCAGTGCCAATGACAAAGTCAACATTTCTCTAAATAGAACCCACACATGGACCTCATGGAGCTTATGCAACAGAGCAAATACATTGATCTGTGTGCTTAGCAAAGCATAGCAAGCGTGCGAATACATGCACCAGGCTTTCATCAGAATAGCAGCATTTTGACATGTGCAGATTTGCCTAATGAGCTGAATTGGATCAGAATCTTCCAATTAACGTGTACACATTAAGCAATTTCATTCTGATCAGCCCTTTATTCCAAATATTTGTGTCCATGTAAACATAGCTAATGTATCATTTGCAAATCCTCTTCAACCTATGTTCAACTGAATACAGCACAAAGACAACATGTTTAACGGTCGCACTGATAAACTTTTTAGTTCTTCTTGTTTTTGTTTATTTAAATAGATAGACATTATGAATTTGATACCTTGCGTCATGTTCCAAAAAAGTTGTGAAATAGCCCAACAGTTCTGAACATTTCTCAATGTGCATTTGAGAGGAATTTAGAGATTTCACTATCCATCGTCCATAATGTCATCAAAAGATTCACAGAATCAGGAGAAATCTCTGCACGTAAGGGGCAAGATCGAGAACCAACACTGAATGTCCTCCGACCACTCAGGCTCTGTTCCCTGCGATGAATATTCCACCCAACATGGGTTCAGATGCACTTTGGAAAACCATCATCAGTTAACAAGAAGGCAAGAAGTTAATGAGAAAAGCCATATATGGGCAACATGCAGAAGCTCCGCCCACATCTCTGGGCCTGAGCTTATCTGGTATGGACTGACCTGTGTGCTGTGGTCTGACGAGTCCACATTTCAAATTCACCATTAATGCTGAGAGGAACATAAAGGCTTTGGAGCAACATATGCTTCTATCCCGATTACATCATTTTCAGGGACCTCCCTGCTTATTTCGGCAAGACAATGCGGAGACAAATTCCAAATGTCCGTATATTTCCAATAAAACAATAAAGTTGATCAGTTTGATCATTAGATATTTTGTCTTACTGCTGTATTCGATCAAATCAA
This sequence comes from Mola mola, assembly GCA_001698575.1. NCBI lineage: Eukaryota > Metazoa > Chordata > Actinopteri > Tetraodontiformes > Molidae > Mola > Mola mola. The sequence continues at coordinate 4,623,425 of KV751340.1, forward strand.
AAGATTTTAAAGAATGTGCAAATCACTGCATTGTTCACATTTTACACAACGTCCCAAATTTGTCCTCTTCATCGGAGGTGTCACCTCTCTCTCCAGCATCTTTTTGATCAGAGAAGCCTTCAAGTGCCCAATGAATCCTGTAACGAAAAGCATTATCAGAAAATCTATTCTCTTTAAAGTAAGACAAATATAAATAAGATAAGATAATTAATTAATAATGTGTGGTTTCGAATCATATTATAAGGCTGAGTTTGAGAAACAAAGCTATTTAGAGCATGACCAAGCTAAATGAATATAAAATCAATGTAAAGTGCATTTGAATTGTTATAGTGTATGACATTGTATGATTTAGTTGTGGCAGTTGCTAAATGTGGAACTGCATACGTTTTTCTATTGAAAAATATGACATTGTACTGTGGGAGGAAACCCAAGCTCTCTACGTCAAATATATCTGCCTTAGTCCTCCAAAAAACAAACAAACAAAAAAAAAAAAAACAAGGGAACACAGTAGTTTGTCAACACCGCACATCTAATGCTGGGAAGCTATAACAGTATTCGTTACCTTTGCTCGGCAATGGAAAACAATACCAAAAAAATGAGTGCTACATGACACAATTGTTATACATTATTTTACATTCCACAGCAACTCTCAAGGGTATAAATGGCTAATAAGCTGGATAATCCACATCAAATATCTAACACTGTAAAAGTTATTATTGTGCCAATGGTGTATTAGCTGCTACACTGACTCAAGAAAAGAGTTAGCTTAAGTTTAAGTGTGTTTCCATGTGGCGGAAGCAATCGACCAACAAACTGCATTTATATCCGTAAGTGCCAGCCTGGATCTCTCATCACAGATTTCCACCCTGGGAAAGACAACGCAGCAGGATCAAATTGATTACAGAACTGGCTCATAGACACAGGAAAACGTCTTTCAGTCTCCACAGCGCTGCTGCTGACGATATTATGGTGAGGATGATGCTGCCATGAACATAAATGACCCCCATCAAACAACTGAGACAGTGGGCACAGACGATTTTTTGGATTCCCATCCCAGGTTGTAAAACCAACCTAAAGGGAGAGAAAGACAAACACGCGGAGGCACAGGAGGGGGAAGACACCGCCGAAGATCTGAGTCTCCCTGTGGACCCAAGTTCACCTTTCCACCTGTGACTACAAAGTCACTTTGCACCAAAAAGTATCTTATGAGGTAGGAAAGGGGTGAAAAGAACCGAAAGAGATCAGACAGTACAATCTGGCACAAAAAGAAATGGAAGCACTCAGTCGGCTATCTACCAGAGATGACGTCAACATAACAAAATGCCGACAATGGGGCTGAGATACATATATGGAAGAGTTTATGTGCCATCTGGAGAACTAGAGCTCTATACCGCCCATCTACCCAACACCGCCCAGAACAGAACTTGAAGAAATAATCAATACAGCAAAAAACAAAATCTGGATGTTCCAATTAATGTTTATGTAAATAGTCTTAATAAAAACTAGAAACTGAATATTTAATATATCCAAGAAGCCATTAAGGCCTCTCTTCTAGTCTATTCTCTGCTTTAAAGAACTCAAAATATGACAGGGATATTTGTGTACGAGTTTGAAAGCAGGTAAGAAAAGTGAGCTGTCTCTTACCAGCAAGTCTTGAACACACATTTACTGTGAAAACTGTACTGCGATTGGCTTCAGAGAGTCCTGATACAGTAATGGCACTTAAATTTGTCTGATTCTTGAATCTTGAAAAACATTACAAAATAATACAAGTCTAGCTCTACCAATGTTTTCCCTCACTGGTTTCTGTAATGAGCTAATCAACATTTGTCCCTCAATTTACAAATTATACAGATTATACAGACCAGGTAACAACTATATCTCATCAATATGCTGACGGAAAGAAGCCAGCAAACAATTTGTTTAATTGCTTCGCTCAACAGCTAGTGACATTTTCTTAAATAATTCTCTCAACATTGTCATGAAGCACAGACATGATTGAGTGCAGCAAGGCAAGTAAAGATACTAACAGACAGACTAGACAAGAGACAAATCAAGTCAAACTCTGTGGCCTCGCTGAGCTAAATGAGCTCTTCTTGGCATGAAAAATCGAAAACGGCGCAGCAGTTTTTCTAGGGATTCTTATAGTTACAGCTCGTCGCCAGAAGATGTCGCTGTTTCAACAGAAAAGTGACAGGTGTCAGAACAGTCCCCTCTGAACTTAATAAGACTCGCTCTTCAGCTCGTGACATCAGGCTGCAGCTGACCGCCTGAAAAGACAATGCAGATATTGCAAATGTTGGCCTTGGTTGCAACGTTACATCAGGTAAGAGCACATTATTGGCTGCGACAGAAAATTGAGTTGACGACTGGTGAAGAACAATGTAGCCTACACCTTGCACAGGAACTAATCATGAGTTTCATGTTCATGTTCATCTCCTCTTAGTTTAGTAATGCAAGTACTGCAAATTATAATAAACAAATCCACAATTTTGATGCTGCAGATTTTATAATTGTTCGGTCACAGTAAACTTCACTCCTATGAAATCTATTCAAATTATATATATAATATGTCAATTTCCTGTTTTAAGATTTTTCTTCTTAGGAGATGTGAGGGCGGTTTCATTGGAAGTTTGACAGAATGTCTTCTACTTTTCCTTCCCCAACGAATTCAAGAACACGATTCCCTTCTACCAGATGGCCCTTACTGTGTTCCACGTTATCTTCCACTGAGGGAGACCCTGCACAGCATGTATATAAAAGTTTCATTCGGCCAGGACATCGTAAAATGACCCGGAATGAAGAAAATGCAACGTGTTTGTTCAGTGATTCTGGAAAGTCAACTGTGAAAATGTGGCATTTCTTTCGTGGCTTTTTGTGGTCAGTAAAATGAACTAAAGGTCGTCAGTGTTCACAGGCCCATTATAAACAACCTCACAGACCCCTCACATGCGAAAAAAAAGAAAAAAGAAATGTTATTTTATTACTAGAATTCTTCCCTAGCGTCATGAAGTGAACTTGATCTGTTGGACTGTGTTTTCTTTCTGAATTTGGCATGAAATATTGTCGAGCACTCACTGACACGATAACCCTCATGGACGCGCTGATGAGTTTTTAAGTGCACATTCGGCCAAGTGACTCTCAGCAGACCACAGAGTTCGGTTTCTTTCCCACGTGGGGTCACTGCCTTCTTTGGAAAAGTGATGCATATTTGTCAGTTGTCTTTGATTTCTATGCTACACTTGTGCTCGTGTACAGCAGGCACGGCCTCGCACCCCGAAGTTATGCATGATTGGATATAATCATTAACAGCATGCCTACAGACGAACACAGCTCCAGCATTCCTATTAGGCAGCGTCAGTGTCATTCATGCCTTGGTATGACTACTGCATAAATCTACATTTCACCACAGCTGGAAACTTGAGCACTCTCTCCAGGACTAGAGAGATTCCGAAAAACACTGAGCCCACTTTTTGTTCCCCCTACTGTCATTATGGCTTTGGTCTTTTGGCTTCCATACATTAAAATTCTGTCTTTAATGGCGTCATGGTTGTGATGAGTAGAGGAACGTGCTCGGGCCTGGACTCTGTCATTGAGTCAGGAGTCACCATATTCAACAACGACAGAAAACGTGAAGCTTCTGATGGAGAGACGATTCGTCCTGCAGGGGGCAGTATTGGACCTTTTTAAAGAGCTCCGTTTGCTTTTTGTCAGAAGTCTTCCCTGCTGGAACCAAAACATTTTTAACTAGTGTTTTGTGTTCAGCGTTTTGTTTCAGTGGTTGTACTGTTTATCTAAAAGGAAAAAGTCTAACAATGTTAAAAATCAGATGCTGATTATTGTCTATGAATCTATGGGGTGTACTTGAAAAAGAAACATTCTTGGAACAATGTTCAAGAAGAAAATCAACTTCAAACTTTACGACAGCAGTTGATGCCTCCCAGCACAGGACAAATTAACTCTGCCGACTTAATCAAAGTTATTCTTTTGGTTGTCTATGGTGGACGTCCTTTAAAGGCCCTGGAGACAGGACGCGACTATCTCTGCAGCCTGAGTTCTGTTCCTGAAGACGAACACCGCTGAGTTTGTCACCGCTGAGACACAGAGGTTTCTTATTTGAAGCTGCCCTGAAAGGCCCAGTGTGAAGAGCAGGAACCAATGTTTGTTTTGTCCGTTGTGGGGGTTGCTGTAGATATGAAGGGCTCATTCTAAGAGTTAAGAAAAGAGATGTTATCTTCAGGTGATTAAAAAGTGATGAAAATAAAATTCTGAATATTATAATTTTGCCAGTAGATCCCCTTATATCCTCGCTGGAGTCAAAGCAGCAGGATTGGAGGCTTAAGAGATAGATTCAGACTTCTTTCCTCACAGATGGCAGGGCTACACAAAATCTCACTCAGCACGCCTCCAACACGCAGACGTGTTATGCATTCCACAGTAATGTGGTGATAATCCCCCGAAAAGTCGACGCATTATGTCACACCGGCGAACGCTCGTCTCATGTCTCATGATTCTGCGACTGGGTGAACTTGATGTTACGTGTGTGTGCAGCTTCCTCCGGAGACTCGGGAGTGAGACCTGAAACACTGCAGGCCGAGCCTCAAAGGGAATGAAATAAATATTACATCTGCAGTGTTAATTAATGAGATTGACCTCTGATGTAAGAGAGCCACGAGCTCCGATTAAAGGTCACCCACCGTCACCTGTGGTCAGCTACGACGGGAAACACCGACATGCATGTGCGCGTGACCCCCGGCAGCTCGACTTTCCCTGGACTCAGCCATTCTTTCCCCAGCTGACCGTTCAGCTGTTGCCAGCACTTGTCCACTTGATAACTGTCAGAACTCAGCGTGCTGATTTACAACCTCTAATGATTTTGCTGCCGTCTGCAATTGTTATTTTCATGTTGAGGGTTGGGCAGAAGGATATTTAAGTCTTTTTTTAGCCTAATCGAGCACTTGCAGGAGAAAAAAGTTTTTCACAATCCTTGGTTTACACTGAGCTATGTATGAGCTGGTTGTTTTTTGTGACAGCCCCTAAATTCCTGCAATGGTACCCTGGATTAGGCAGCGATGTTGGTGGGCCAAATTTTCATTTAACATATTGAGGAGGCCTGTTTTAGCAAAACAAGCATAATTGTTTTTAAGTTTTTAAAACAAATTCACACCGACGTCTCACTTTACTACAGCTGTTTTTATTTATGTCTAAGTGCAAATTCTAAAGACAGCTGACTGAGGAAAGTTGACATTGAAATTACCTCATGAGTGCAAAAGAATCCTTGTAGCTTGGGAGGCAATTATGAGCTTGTTGTGCACATAAAGGTCAAATCTCTGTTGCAGTGCCTAACCTGCATCTGCATCACTGAAGATGCAATATTTGTCATTTATATGATTTGCAGTAGTTGGTACGGATCGTGGCGACTGCTGGCTCGAGGCTTCAAACAGCGTTTGCGCCAAATTAACAAAACAGTTAATAGTAGAAACAATTAATAAAAACAGAAAGAATCCAAAACTGAAAACAGCGCAGGGATCAGCGTCCATCCCCTCTGGTTGAACCCTCCTCCCTCTAGAGTCGATCCATCATTCTCTGTCCTAAACGCAAACAGCTCACATCCGCTCCCGTGTGAAACTCTAAGTGTCGGCTTCCTACCTATCCATCACGCACACTATTATTCTCCTCATTAAGACCTCCATCAAACGTCACATGTTCAATTACACAATCCATCACACTCCGCACATGCCCCGCCATTGGCTGATGATCTTTGTGCCCGACAATGCGCAAAGATGTGTGTTTCCCTTTAGAGGCTAGAGGGCACGCCCTCCTCTCCTCCAGATTCTATTGGCTGAATTTAGACAGGAACACTTTTTTTTTGCACCTCCCATGCGAAGGCCATGACTCAGGTCAGAGGTCGGAGGGGGCTGGCCTGGTTGCCAGGGAGGAGTCGGCCGACAAGGCAAAGCCACTGGCGCCCAGCGAGCTGTGCGAACAGCAGATCTGCTGAGTCTGACAGGCCTGAGAGCAGAGGATCCTGGGTAGATCGCATTGTCACAATGGCACAAGACGCGAACGCTGACGACCGACAGGCTGCGTAGAGCAAGCAACAACACGCTCGTTCAAAGCCAACGTGAAGTCAAGAGAGCAACAGGGACGGCAGGAGCTTTTTGTTATTGGGATCGGGGAGGGTTTCTCTAAAGGCCCATCCACAAGGCAGTGTGTCACTTAGAGTGAGTAATGCCTGAAAGTAACTAGCCTGGATGATATTTTGTTGGACCACATCAGAAAAGCTGAAGTGTTTATAGCTCTCTGTTGCTGGTTGCCATTAAGAGGAGCAAGACGTGCTAATTGTTTAAATGTGGGGATGACAGCATGCGTTTCCAAACAGTCTCTCTTTGAGGGCTTTCATAGTGTTGCTCTCATGAAAAGCGCCACGAAATGCTTTGTAGGAGAAGTTTGAACCTTTCTCACCTCCGCAACACCTAGTCAGTCATTGCATGGAGTGAGTGTGAATGACAGGCTGACAGTTACAGTTCTGACGAAGTGTATTTTTTTGTTATTGTGATAAACACAACAAAAGACAGCAACAGAATTGTGAGTTCATGACACACAAAATCTGACATTCAGGTCAAGGTCAAGAAATCAGCTCCAACGGGAAGCTGACGTCTCCTAGCAAACTTCACGCCGCCGCAACAGACGGCCAATCGCCGTGGCATGGTGACATCATGAGAAAGTTGTCCCCCACGTTGACAGGGCCTGCTGTTGCCATGGGGCTGCTGGAAATGCCAGCACAGATCCCAGCAGATGAAGGATGTTGGGGGAGGGGACAAAAGGCGAGTAAATAAAAGTGCCATTTGCAGCGTGTTTACCCAGCGTCCTCGTTGCCAGACTGCGGGACCCCCGATTCTGGAGGAAAGCGGCGTGTTTGCAGAACGAACAGGGCACCCCGATGCGGCCTATGGGAGTCATGTGAGCTGACATCAGCCGCGCACATTCACCCATTGAGAAAAGAGGACGACGGCAGACAAAAGGAGGAGGGAGACACGCTTTCAGTCGCAGACTGCAGCAGCAAATCACCATTCAAACAGAAATCATTAGGCACAATACAGACATGGGCCTCGATAAAGCTGAGCCGTGTTCTATCACTTGCATTCCCACGGGCCGTCTGACTGCGTTATCTGAACACAGTGCGACATCGTCTGCCATCGTCCAAGATGAAGCAACTGAACCATCTGAAGGAGGCCGTGCCTGGTCTACCTCATGCCCGCTTCCCATTTCCTCACACACTTCCCAGATCCCCCTTTGATACCTGATATTTAGGCAAGCGGTCTCTGCTGTGACCCCGCACTCACTTTTTGCCCGAGACACCCAACACCGGATTCCTTAATCCTGCCATACCGCTTCAGAGAGGCGGGGCGATGCGGGGAAACTCATGACCCACTGGGATTAATAAGCATTCTGGGAGGTGTGCTGTTGCCTTGTTGACCCTCGCCTTCTGATGTGATCGTGTCTGATGGTGACGCTGAGGCGCAGCACGGGATTTTAGTCGTGTGAGCAACATTGCTGCAGGATATCATTTTGGCCTTGGTGGTTCTTCATCTTTTATTCATCAGGTCAATGTCGTGTCGGGTATTTTACTGCAGAAACGAAACCGATGTTCTCCTCAAACCGAACAAATCTTTAGCGTGCTAACAGGCTAAAGTGAGATGGATCATCATTAGGGAAGCGTCAGGCTGGAGGTGTGAGAACTGCAGCTGCAGAGTGAGGGTGGCCACTATTGCACTGATGGGGTGGTGTGTTTGTGCACACTGGGGTTAGGGCATGCACACGCACACAGACAAACCACAGAGTCTTCATTGATTCCAGCTAATCAAGGCAGCGGCGCTGGGGGATGCTGCTCACTCGAGTGTGTGTGTGTGTGTGTGTGTGTGTGTGTGTGTGTGAGAAGTCAACACATTCCCCGCATTCCAGCGCTTCCCAAAGAGGCATAAACCATTGGCCGCAACACAAAGCTCGCAGGCATCCCCTCTCTGCTGGGGTCCACTCTGACAAGTGACTGTGCGCTTCAACTTTTTTTTTTTTTTACTATCATCGCAAATAAATTTGAACTCACCTGCAAAGTAGCAGCTTTGTGTGTAATAGTGGGATTCACTGAGCTACACCCAGTAATGCTTGAAGTCCTTTTAAAGAAAATCTTTATATATATATATTCTGCCCTCATCCTGTAAATTCAACCTGACAATCATTGGTTTATATATGTAGGCATCCAGGCACTTTAATATTCATCGAAAATTTTGCCTTTTGCTGTGGTTGGCCCAACTTTGAGGAACTCCCTGCCGCATCCACAACTCAGGCTCACCTCACTCATTGAAAATTCAATCAAAGCCCACCTTTTCAAGAAAGTCCACCATAAGTGACTCCTTTTGGCTGTCCAATATGAACTGTCATAACCTCTCAATTTTTCTATTTGTTTATATATTTCATTTAAAGCATTGTCGAGTATTTAGAAAAGCTCTGTATAAATCATATCAGGTCTTTAAAATGATGCCAAAACTGAGGAGATAAATCACGTGGCTTATTTTATCAAGTAGCACAGGTCTTGCAGACCTCTGCCAGTGTTGATAACTCTTTGCTTTGAACTGATAAGATTAGTGATGTTGGTGGGTGAAAGTGTTTGAATTCTTGGTATATAAAGTATGCATGAAAAATTACCAAGAAATGACCAATTACCAAGAAAAAGGCAGATTTTTGAACAGATGATTCATTGTTACAAGTGTAGTGAAAGAAGATGCTGAATGACCTCACAAGAAGTCAAAACTGTGCCACCAAATGTGTCACCAGTGTGGTCGGGGATACAGGTATGGAATCACCTGACAAACCAGGACAGCTTGATCAGCATGTAACGCGCCCTGACTCCTCTTGTCCTCGCGCTCCTGGTCTTAAAGCCGGAGCGAGGAGGTTCACAGTAAGGCATCATTGCCATAGAAACTCTGTTTGCATTTCCCAGTGGGCGATTCCGGGGGCCGTCGCTTTCAGCTGGAATTCAGACGTTCAATTCATTGCACAGAGCTGTCCAGAAAAGCAATTTGTTTATGTGGGGCAGCTTCTTGAAAGGCAGTCTAGGTGCATTTCCGTCGAATTAAAGGGCAGACAAAAGGGCCTCGGCCACGAACTGGATGAGGCCTGGCCTGGTGTGGTGGCTAAAGCCCCAGTTACTGAGCTTGTTCCTGTTGTTTTAATTAGAAGTGGTGAGAATGAAAGGCCCGAGCAGAACTGTACACGCCAGTCAAAATTTGGGGAGTGGTTACAGAGTGCTGCTTTCCGCTGTGTGCCCGGCGCCGTATTCAGGTCTGCCTTCACTCGTCTCTTTCTCAGTGTGCTGCTGCGCTGAAACAAAGAGGCCTTTCATATTGACCTTGACACACGGCCACCCCCTTCACCGCAGGAACCAATGCAGAGGAATCCACTCCAGCGCTCTGATATCAATCTCCCCGTACCCTTGGCAGACTGTCCCAGCTCAAGGCCGACGTGAGCCTCGGGGAGGAGGCTAATGCACATCATATGAGTGGGTTTTTATTCCAACTGTGAATGTTAAATCTGATAGGGCATTTCGAAGTTTGTGTTTATAGTGTGTTGTTTTAATTAAAGTTGGAGCTAGTTTTTATGAATTGTGACAAAAATGTCAAAAAAAACCATCTGATAAATGAAACAAAAATATTCACTTCACAATGATGTAAAACAGTGTAAGGCAGCAACTTGCGTTGGACTTTAGCAGGAAATAAAACTTTCTCTTTAAAATACATAATTCTGCATCAAATTCTATTACAATAAAACAATGACCTGTGAAAGTTAAGACTTTACCCACTGAAGATTTGGTCTCTTTTTTTCAAGGCAAAGAAAGCATCTTACTTCTTTTGGTTTGTTTTTATTTAAGCATGTATACCATGAAAAAAAACAAAAAAAAAACAAAACAGGTATTCAGGCATTAAATCGCACATCTTTTTTTAACAAAATAAAAATTAGAGGCTTTTCACTTTATACATTTCTGTCATAAGAAACAACTTCAGAACTGTACAAGCTTTTTACAAAGCACAAATAGCTTCAAAATATACAACATTCATTCACATTTTATACACAAAAAAAACAACAAGTGGGGTTTTTGCTACATTTAAAACTTGGGAGTCGTCTGAGAGAGAAGGAAGTCCACAAACGTTCCACATTGTATCAGACGTCCATTAAGTTCCATTGTTTGTCTCCAAAGAGTCACCAGACAGCAGGAGAACAGAGGAGCTTCACCTCGGAGTCTTTTTCTCCTGCCTGGTTCAGCTCTCCTCCCCCAACCAGCGAGGAAGGCCAGGTGACGCGCTCAGTCTGTGTCCACCTGGCAGGGGTTGGTCCCCCGCTGCTGCGCCTCCTTGTACAACCGCAGGAAGTCTTTGTAGCGAGGAGCGCAGCCCATCCAAGCCTCGCGGAACCGCACCGTCCCCGTGAAGAGGAACTCGCCCTCGCCCGTCTTCACCCCGCAGTGGAGGGGCATCTTGATGCTGCCAGTCCAGCGCCGCACCCTCACGCCCCCTGATACAAAGACCTGGGTCTTCTGTCTGTACAGACGGCTGATCTCCACGCCGACAGACGAGTGCTCCTCTTCCTGCTCCACCTTCTTGATGCTGCCTCTGGCCACTGAAAACACCAAGCAGGAAGACAAGATTTAGCTTCATGTCATGTTTTCATTGGATGGTTCAACACAGCAACGTAACCGCAGGAAGCCAAATTCTAAAGAAAAGCATTTGAACTTACCAAAATCACTGGTGCAGACGGCCAGGAGGATCTCAGCGTCGCTGCAGGGCTGACAGGATGCTACATGGGAGTAAAGGAAGAGGGTGGATGAGTTTGGAAGAGGACCACAAACACTGACAGTCTAGCCACTTACACAAACAAACAACTGTATTTATCTACAAAAAAGGCAGAGAATTCAGGTTTGGGTTGTAACCTCGAACGGTGTTGGGCATGCCGCTGATGGTTTGAAAAAATAATCACTTATCACAAAACTAAAACACCGATGAGTGTTTGATACTGTTGGGGGCTGTGCAGTCAGCTTCCCTACTGCAGGAGGAAGCCCTTGATGCTCCATGACAAACGAGGAGCAGATGAAAAGACGTGAGGGAAGGCTGCAACTCTGACCTGAGCTCTGTTTGTGCTTCAGCAGGCCTGCTGGGTCTGAAACAGTGAGTTTCAGCAATAACTTGGAATCAAGGGTTTTTTTTTTTTTTAAACTTCCCTTAAGTGAAAATGAATTTAGACACGGAGGATGCAACTACACAAAAACCTCCCACATTGCCGTACAGTGGCGCTCTCACGGAGTCCATGAGAGGGCACGCTCTCACAACTGGAGGGCAAATATTGGCTGAGAGAGAGTGAAACAGGCTCTTCAGAGTGCTTGAAAAGCCAACCCCAGGCTATAATTCACCTATGACTGGCGGCGAGCTTCAGCCCAGCCTGCCCGCCTCCAGATTGTTTTATAGCAGGAGAAAGGACCCTAAATGAGAGCCGTCAGGCCAATGATTAGTTGACTCAGGTGGTCCTGCGGCTGGCCTGACCAGAACGCCTTTATTAGCCCGAGATCTGCTGCGGTTTGACTGGCGCACAGAGGGAGGGGTGTCGAGTCAGCAGTGGACTGATGGTAGGGAAATCGGTGGGTGTCCATCCATAAAAATCAGAGGAAGAATGAAGGACTGTTAACTCAGGTGGACTGGGCGAAGTGGAAACCACTTTAGTCTGGAGTTCAGTCTTCGAGTTTAGAGTTGATCCATCCCGAGGAAAACCAAACATCACAGAGACGTGTCGTCAGCATTATTTTTTAGCTGACCGCTCGGAACTTTGAGGTACAGGGCTGAGGGGCAAGCGTGTCTCAGGTCAGCTTGTGTAGCAACACAAGGCGCTGCCTGCATCACCAGAGAGGTCAGAGGGTCATACGGCCGCGAGCTCGGACAGCTTAGGAACAGCTGGAGAGCTTCAGAGGGGCCGAGCACAGAGCACGGGGCCCTTTGAAGCCAGCCTGCGCGCGGCCATAGCCTCAGAGCCGAGGCCTAAACTCACGGGGTGGTTCCCCCCCCCCCCTTTCTTTCCTCCGTAGCAGAACCGCGCTGGGCTCACATGTCAGACATGAAACAGAACCACAGGAATGGGCTGAGAGCCGAGTCAGCATCTCTCTCTGGCCCAGGCACATGCAGCAGCGCTCTGATCAGAACCACTTCACAGGGCCGGAGCGGGATGAGGGATTGGATGAGGGAGAGAGGGAGGTCAGGGGGGAGTCCCTGCAACATCTGGGCCCTGACGCGTTCCTCTGTAATGAAGCACAACTTACTAAT
>KV751340.1:4635849-4656224 GCA_001698575.1 Mola mola
AAGAAGTAGGAAATAGTGGGGGAGAGGGGAAGAATAATTTAAGTGAGCTGAAAAGCTGAACGAGGGAGTGACAGCAAGAAAAGAAGGAGTAAGGGTAGGGGGAGGGATCCGAGAAGGTCCTCCCAACATCTGGCTGGAGACACATTCCAGTTTGACGGTGAGCAACTCAATCCCAGCACAGTGGGTTAAAGAGAAGAGGGGGGAAAAACAGGAGAACGAGATGGAGCTAGAAAGAGCAATCAATCCACTGCTACGGGCTCCGGATGACACGAGACCCCTGTCTTTGCGGATCATCTCAGTGCTATCTAAGGCCACATTATAGCCCAGCACTGGAGAAAAAGGAAAAAACTCTAACTCCTCTATTAACCTCTCGCTCTCTCTCTCTATCTCTATCTCTCTCTCCCTGCTGTTCCAGATAATGATGCAGGATGTGGACATGTGAGCCAAGAAAGCAATAAAAACAGATGTGGGCCTGATACTGCTCATATTTTGCTTTAGGTGGAAAAAAACAACAAAAAAAAAAATAACAGTTGCTCAGCTTGAAACTCTGCAGGTTTGGCAGGTACAGTGTGTGAAAACAGTCAGCGGAGGCTCTCGGTTTGGCTGTACACCTCCACACACACACAAATGTACAGTTTATCGCCGTCAGATTGAGTGTGGATGGTTGTGAAATGAAGTCCAAACAAGCACATGTTCCATAAAAAGCCTAAAGCCTTCAAGATTGCCAGAAGAGTGGCGAGAAATTCTTCTGTAAAAACAAACATTTACAGGTGTTGCCACCAGAGAAATGGAACCTAGCGCCAATATTTCGAGTTTTCTTCTGTTAGGGGTTCAACTTAATTAAACTTTCCACCTTTAGATGTCTGCATTTGGCACACGCCACAGGGACAACACAAAAACGTAGCGCGGATCCATCTTACCACTCAGCGAGCGAGCGTCTGGCCCCAGCCGGTTGCTCAGCAGCTCGTACTGGAACGCCGTGATCCGCCGGCCGATGTCCATGTGCGGGACGGCCTCGATGAAGAGCGCCCCCTCGCTGATGCTGAAGCATTGCACCTTGCCCCGAGTCTGGTCCTCCTCACGCAGCAGCAGCCGCAGCTTGCCATTGCGGTCCAGGTATATGTTGGTGCCTCTGGAGTCTGCCGAGGGCTTGATGCAGACGGAGAGCCGGGAGGCGGCCGGGGAGACCGTGTTGGGTCGGAGGTTCACAATGATGGCCCCTGTGGGATAGAGCCACTCCAGGGAGCCCTGGGAACAGCGCAGGTACACCTGCTCCACATCCCTGGCATGGCCTTCATGAGTCAGACCGCTGGAAGAAAAAAAGCAGGGAAGATGTCAGACATTAAGACAAGATGACTCTCAGATTCATATTTAATCTCAGCGTAACATTAAGCGAGCAGGGTGAGGACTTCTGGCTGGCTTTGAGGACGTTAGACCACATTCCCCCCCAAAGCATTAATGGCCGTCTGCGCGCAAGACTGGCTGCATGACCAGTCACGAGCCGGAGCAACCAGAATGACCTCAGCTCCAACACAACAACCCCCTCCCCCCCCCCCGCCACATTGTTCCTCCCTGCGCTTTGGTAAAACGCGCCACTGGCACGCTGCCTTTGGGAAGAGCTTGGAAGCAGAGAAGGATGAATGGAGGGACGCAGAGGCTCCTGGGCAGACAACAGCGGCAACAGTAGCCGGGCCCGCTGCAATGCAAGTGCAAATGCAGGTCACGCACCGAAACCTCCCCTGCTTTCAAGCCAGCAAAGAGCCTGGAAGAGACTTGTCCGGGCAGCACTTTGGACTCTGGCGCCAGCACGACCAAATGACTCCCCCCGGGAGCTTAATGCCTGGTCAGGGTTTGAAGACTGGGAATCTGTGGCAGAGCCAGAGGCAGGGATCCGTCAGCAGTCGACCAGCGTGCGCATGCCAAGCTAGCGGTTAGACTCTGGGGGGGGGAGAGAGAAACGCCCAGTCTCCTGAAATGACAAGCTGAAATTCAAATCTGCCATAGATCTAAAGCAAGGCGAGGCCCATGCTGAACATATACAGCCCAAGAAGCAGGCCCTCCTCAGCGCATCCCTAATTAAGTCCCGTCCAACTCCGTCACTTCTGCACACAATTAGAGCAGATTAGTCAAGAGTCTGACTAATGAACAACAGATCACTGGTTGGGCTCCTCCTGACTGCAGCATGAGAGGCAAAACCGCACAGCTCCTCAAGTGAAAAACACATTTCTGCAGATGTTTGATGGGAGGTGAAACTTTCCAGCGTACGGTGCCTGAGGTTTCTCAGAGTCTGGTGGAAAGAGTTTCAAGGCACAAAACAGATATGGCAGAAAGCCCTTTGGAAAAGTGTTGATGTAAATCTGTGGATATTGTTTTGTTCTTTCCTTGTGGGGGGACATTTACCCTAATTTAGGCAACAGTAACCAAATTACTGGATGTAGTTAGTGTGTATTTGGAACAAAATAAAATCAAACTCATTCCAAACAGTGACAAACTGCTGAATCACATCTTATTCTGAGCAGAACCAAGACCTGAACTCACGCCTGTTTCTGTTTCCGATTCTCACTAATCACAAATCTTTCTCAGTGTAATGACATTGATTGACAGTTTGCGTTTAGCTGCCGAGTTTCGGTGACTCTGGTTTTCGGGTTCACCTCTCACTCGGAACATTTTTCATAAATCTGAACCCGACTGAACGGGACGGCGAGGCTCACCTGCCCTTCCAGCTGCACTGGTCACTGGAGTACTGGCACGAAGAGAGCCGCCAGAGGAGCACAAGCGGCAGCAGGGAGGCCGGCGTCGGCCCGAGCATGTTGTCTCTCGCCGCTCACTTCGCCTCCTCTCGGGTGGAACTACGCTGAAGTCCGCCGCCGCGTTTCCGGCCGCATAGTGTGTCCATGCGGGTCCGGGTCCGCTCCGCTCCGCGCCGCTGCCCGGCGTCTCGCGCTCTCCCCTTCGCTTGTCCGAGTTCCGCGGCGGCACCCGGTGCTGACAGCTCTCCGTCGAAGGTGGACTGACTGAGGTCAACTGCGACGCCGCTCGGGAGGCTCGCGGCTCTCACGTCACAGCCCGTCCGCGGCCGTTCGTCACGTATGCTGCCTTCAGGGACTCAACCGAGGCTCGGAGTTGCGAGGTTCACCATATTAAAACTATTTTTGTGGGTTGTTGTGTCGCTTTTGGGCGCCTTTAACGTATTAAAACCGCTCCAAAACCCCTAAAATAAAAACAAAAATGTACTCTCGTAAAAAGCGCATTATCCTTCTGACCTGGAAAGAACATTATAGTAACATTAAAATAAAGTATACCTACTCAGAAACGATTATTGAGGACTACTTGAGTAAAATGCTTTAGTAAATTTACAGTAGCTTACTCAAATATTTTACCAAAAATTGACCAAATATTAGGTGTGTCATTTATATTTGTCTGACATACAACTATGTAAATTAAGTGTTAATGTTTTATTTGAGAAAGAAAAACTCTCTTATCACGCTTAGCATTTGTTATTCCAATAAATAATACACTTTTTGATGAAAATGACAATGTGTAATTTTAAGCAAACATAGGCCCCTCGCTATCATTTATTTCCTCATTGATGATTCGTCTCACAGAGTCTTAGAAGTTTCGACAGCCCCTGAAGGAAGCACGAGGGTAAAGAATTTAGTTTCAACAACAGTTTCAAGTGTATGAATGTATATGTTAGAAACAGTATGTGTGTACCAGAGCTACCTTATAACTGTCATGAAACTCCAGCACATTTAAGTAAGTAAGTAGATAATACATCAAAGATGCTGAGAAATTCAAGTTGATTTTTTAAGGCTGTGAACAGCACATGTACAATATGTCTCATCTAGACAAACTGGTGAGACTGAACTTCAGAATCAACTTTAGTCACAACGAAAAGCTGTTTTAGCTCATACGCACCACAGTCATCAGAATTAGGAGTCTGAAGAGACTGTGCCGAAAACAGCCTCTGTTTAGAAGGATGGCTGCGTTCATCCAAGCAGAAAAGGGGACAGATGCAAAGGTACTCTTCCTCCTTCATTTTTACTACATTTTGTGTGTGCTAAAGTTAAGTGCTGAACAGTGGTTAGTACTTGTGTTTTGTTAGCTTAGTTAGTAACCAACATAAATTTCTGTTTGTAAAATTATTCAGTTGACTTTTTCATACTTTGATGATCTGGTTAGGACCCCACAAATACCTCCAAATGTCCACTGGCCTCATCGAGACATAAACAGGCCTGAACAAGAGTCAAAAACAAGCAAATACAACTTCTCACATTGAGGTTATTGTGAAATGATTGCGGTTTCTATGCCTAGAATTTAAAATAATGACACAGTGCCTCTAAAATGTAAATTTACTCTGCAATAATCCCTTCATAATATGAGTGTAGATCTATAAAAACCACATCAGAAGACCACAGTTTGCCTCCAGACGGCGTTTGAGTCAAAGAACCATTCAGAACATCCCCTGAAAGTTCCGACTAACAATTTACTTACATTTTTCTTCGACCGTTTGTTTATAACACACGACTCCCAACCAGTGTTTGGTGCTGCCCTTCAGCTTTACACAGAAAGCTGTGTTTGGCAAGTGCAGGGTGAGCTGCGGGGACTTGCTGAGCGGTGGGGTCTGTTACCGCTGGCTGCATCAGTAAACATAAACTACTTGTGTCATCCAGCATTTTCTTATGGAACAAGATGTGACGCGTGTATGGACGGTGCGCTGCATGGGAAAGAAACTTGTCTGACAAGGAAAACCAGAGCAGTTTGTAACTACTATTTTTCCTCTCGGGTTTCTCGGGACTTGGCAGGAGTTTTGGGCTGCTGGGTGATTGACGCGTCTGTATTGCTGACCTGACATGGAGGGGTGCATGTCCAAGCCTGAGCTGTGCCATAAAAGAGCCTCACATACTTCACATGTATGTGCAGATGTTTCATTTGACTTCAGATTCTCCCTCTGTAATGAAAAGGCCCAGGCTCTCAGCCATCCTCCAGATTTGTGTATTGGCAACTTTCTCTCTTTTAGTATAATTTGTGAATCTAGTCCATGGATGAGTGGGATTTGGCTGGCGAGTGTGCCCTTTGGTTTCTGTGCAGTCCTCAATGTGTTTGGGAGTTGTACACGAGGTAACAGAACCGCGAGGCGTGTCTGGACACGATATCCTGGTTTCTGTGCAGTCCTCAATGTGTTTGGGAGTTGTACCTCACGAGGTAACAGAACCGCGAGGCGTGTCTGGACACGATATCCAAGGGAGCCATGCGCCACCGTTAAGGCAAAACACGCCTCTGCGTGTGCCAGTGATGTTTGTGAATTGCCAAATGTTGTGGTTTCATATTTTTTTTTCAATTTATTTCCTACCATGCTTACAGGTGTTTGAGTGGAGGAAGTTGCTCCTCCTCCGCCTCTGTGGCTGACACCTCAGGGTGACATCAGCTGCATATCCGACCTAACACTTGGATGTCCAGTTGCATTGTGCTTAATGTTCATGCCTGTCAAGTCCGACAACGTTGTAGGAGTGAAATCTTTGATTGGTGGAGCAGAAGTGGCCTTATTATCGGGACAGAGGCCGAGTATTACTTTATTTCAGATCAAATCTGAATGAAAGTTGTCGACAAGACGCAAATAATTGCTTTTGTTTTGAAATGTAATTGAATTGTTTGCAAGTGACGCTTGTCAGTTAATTGTACACAAGCAGCAGTAGTGCTCCTGGTGTCCTTCCAAACCGCTGGCACCCATGGAAGGTTATAAAGCACCATGCAAACATACAAGGGCATAAAATACATAAGAAGACACATTCGGACAAAACATTCAGCAAAACATAACACAGCAAAAAATGACATTAAAACTGAATGAGAGAACAAAAATTTAAAAGATTTTCAAGACCTTCCTGACTGCCTGGACTTGGATCATTATTGCCATTATTTTTTGCTTATAGTGCTTCTTCTTTTTTGTTAATGCATATGTTATCTACATATAACAATGATAATAGTACATATTTTTCATGCACATGTATTTATAAGTAGTTGATCAAAAACATTTTGTTAATTCTTTTAATAATATGAATGAGTTCTAAAATAAAAATTCCAACTAAATCGAAGTCCCATTTTCCCCTAAGTTGACATGTCACCACTTTCCTACTTCTTAAATAAAAGAAACCTTTGTTGTTGTTTTTTAATCTTTCAGCCAGACTAAACATTTTAAAATGTCACCTTGAATTGGGATCGGCTCTATTTATTGCATTTCACAGGCAAAACGATTAACCAAGAAACCCAAATAATAAAGTAGCTGCTTAAACAGCTGTAGAGAGACACAATTTCTAAACACAATATTAATTACCAGGGTACTTAATGTCTTTGAAAAAGGGCATGTCGCCGTCTCCTTGTTATTCCAATTGCTTCATCGCTTGCTGTTTATTTTTTTTCTCGCAGCAGCAGCGGCAGAGGGAGCAGGTTTAGCTCTCATCCTCCACATGTCACAAGTGTCACTGTCGGGGGCAGCAGGGAGAGGAGAGCAAAAACAAATCGATGACAGAGAGCAGGAGGCCGAAAACAGAGAGTTAATGATCACACGGCGTGACCCCGTTTGTGGGATTCTGCTTGGAACTTGGCAGAGGAAGCACGACATTGAGCACAGAAGCAGTGATCTGCAGCTTAAGTCAGAGCTTTAGGAGCGTTTGGTAAATATGTGTGATAGTGCTGGAATAGTGAGCAAGAACAGGGACGAGGAGGCTGCTCAAGTTTGGGGGGAAGGGTGGGATTGTTTTTTTGTGGCGGGCCTTTTGTCCTCAAACTTGTTACTGATTGTGACTCACTTTTATGCCTGCAGCTAAACTCCAGGTGAAAAAGCAGCCGTAAAGTAGATCAGGCTGACAACAGGATGTGATTCTTGTGTGTTTGCCTGTGTTACTGTCCCTTTTTTTCTGTGTTTTTCCTGTGTTTTACTGCGGCAACACAAGAAACCGTGTGGAGTTAATTTTCAACAATCTTAAAAACCCTCAATGTTAAACTCTCTGCTCAGAGAACCAGTTTCACCAACGCCGTTGGTCCGCTTTGGCCCCCATTCGGCCCATCCTATTGGGCAGATGAACTGAAAGCTGCAGTCACACCGGCACGTCCGATATCTCGTGGTATGCGCGGGCAGATTGGTAGGCGCTGATATCATCGAGAGGCCTCTTGTCTATCATCGTCTTTCTCTGGCTGCTGTCCAGACCGTCAGAAAGGCAGCTGAACTCCCACCTGCGCGAACATTCTTCTCTGCGAACGCGAAGCCTGTCATTTTGAAGTGGCAGCAGCTGCATGCAGCTCTCCTGACACCTTGCATGTTAGTGTTTGTCTCTTGCTCAAGCAGCATGGTGAGGAAGATAACAAACATTCCAGAGACGCAACCTGGGCCAGCGGTTCCAGCGCTGCTTGTAAACTGTGTAGATGTGTATGGAAATATGTGGAAGGAAGCGACATATTTGAAGTATGCGGCAAGCAACGCATTGCGCTCGAAATTCCCTGAAGTTTTCACAAGCCGGGGAAGACAAAGGCAGTCTTTCTGGTCGGCCTTGAGAAGAAAGGGAACACATCCAAGTGCAGAGAAAAGAAAGGCCATAGTGGAGCCAGAAAATGTCACTGGTCATGTATTTCTTGCATGCCGTGTGAAGGGTGGCAGAGCAGATTAGATCCTGTCAAGGCCTCGGCGAAGGGACTTGCTCAAGGCCGTGCTGGATTAGCCCTTAATGTCGTCAAGCCGTTCTCAACACCACACTATCAGCTCCTTTATGTCAAATTCTTAGCAACAGGGACAGACTTGAGGAACTCCAGCCCAGGGGGCTCATTAGAGGAATTTGGGTCAGAGTGCGTTTTGTCAGAGCTATAGGTGTGAGTCAGCAGGTGGGCACAGCAAAAGTGAACTTTCTCTCCCCATTCGAATGTCACAGAGATCAGGTTTGGATGAGCCAAAGAGTCCAGGTGGTTCTAAAAGCCAAACCACAAAGGACATTCCATTACAAGGCCCGAGGAAGACAGGGGCCTGCATTGCAAGTGAAAACCTGACTTGCTAAGGAAAGTAGATCCGTATCTTCGCAGGCCCCTTTCTCCAGGACGACTTCCGCGGGGCAGATTAGCCTCGCTGATCTGATTCTCAAGACTCCCTGGACCAAGTCCCTCCTGTTTCTTCATTGCTCTGTGACATGAGAGTTTCCTCGATGGGTACACGCATTCTTTGATTCACTCGATCAGTCCAGGATGCGGCACACAAAAAGGTTCAGCCATTAGGCCCACTGATGCCGGGTGACAGCCATGGCAGATTCAGACACTGCTGGGGTGGGGGGGCCAAAGCAGAAGCGCCCTCCTCTGTTAACTCGCAAGATCTGTGGCTCACCCAGAAGGATCTGCTCCGCCTGTCTACCCACAGACTCTGGCATGTCCAAAAGGTCCAAAAATATGACTTTACGTAAGCCATTTTGGTGTCTGGTTTTTGTTTTTAGGGTTGTTTTTTTATGTTGAGCTTCATAGAAACAAAGCAAAACAGATTTTTCTGGAGTTTTAAGATTTTAGGGGGCGCCTTCCATCTTCCATCAGAGATGTTGTCTTCTGTCACTGCAGAGGACAACTCGGGGTTATGACTTCACCTTTAAAGAGGTAAAAAAAAAAATGTTTTACCACAGTATTTATCTGAAAGCTCTGAGCTGCACAATAGCATGTGGACATTATTGTTGATTCTGGTGGTGAGCCTTTTTTCTTCTTCTGTCTTCTACCACTTCCTGAAAACTTGACACGTTGATTTCTATCAGAAATTCCTATAATCTAAAAAAAAAACTTGCTCGCGGAAATACTGGGTTAGATAAAGATCTGACATGATATTATACACACATTTACCTCAGTTATATTTGTGACTTTTACACATTTTCTGTGTATTAAGAGTTCGGATGCACGGTTTCTATTGTTATGGAGTATTATAGCAATGTGGTACCGATGCTTTTACTCAAGTAACACATCAGAATACTTTTTACACCACTGCACAGCCTGCAAACAAGCAGAGCCATGTTAGCGTGAATCACATTAACAAGCACATGAGTGTACACAGGGCGAGAGAGCGTGAAAAGGAAATGCAGAAGAGGAGAACAGTTGGCCTTTTGTGTCTATCCACATTTTCAAAAGTTTAACATTATTAGTTGGTTTGTCCAGAGAAAACAAACAACAAACAATTCAGCCCATAATCAGTCCAATTTTGGAGTTAGCTGTGAGCACTAAAAATTAAGACCCAGTGTTCGGGTTCTTACCCAGAGGTCCGCCGGTGGTTTTCTTCTGTTCCAAAGGTGATACCTCATCTGCTTATTCACAAGCTGGTGACAGCCGTGGTCGCAGGTGACAAGGGGGTCACAGGTCAGGGAACCCCATATAAGGGTCGATGAAGAAGACAAGGAGTTCCTGTTTGGGGTCATTCATGCACACAAACATACAGACACTTATGTGCTCTCACTAGCAGCAATGTGTGTCACCAGGATTCAACCACAGTTTTAATTTTTTAAGAAAACAATGTCTGTCCAGACGAGCATTTTGGATGTAATCTATGTTCATGCAAACAGGCTTGAAAACACATTCACATTCACATTCACGTTGTACATTCACATTATACAAATTGTGTACAGTTTTTACTTTTACTTCACTTACCATACTCAGTCTTTTACTTTAATTTTTACCTCACAGGTGCCAGAATTTGTGTGGTTATTGGGGTGCTCCTGGACAACAAGCCAAAAACAGTAAAAAGGGAGCTCTTCAAAGAATTTTCCCATAAAAATCTTATTTTTGATAAAACTAGAAAAGAAGGAACTCAGACAAATCCCTGCCTACACAGCTACATTCCTTACAACATTCACAAAACATTCCCAACAACAAATGCTTACTCTTCAAGGCCAGTTCTTTATTGAGACATTACATGGCAGCTTTCTGCTAGACTGTGGTATCAGTGTTTGTTTTGACCAGTCCAAAGTGAGGTTTTAAGGTCGAGGTCATTTGGTGCGAAAAAGAGATCAGCCCCTCCTGACGGGTTACAAATGAACCGCAGAGCCAGGTGGGTCCCTCGATGTGATGGATCCTGGGATTTGTTACTGACACCAGTTAGAGCTCTCTATGTCAGTATCTTCTGGAGATATCCTAAAAATGTGTTTGGTCTGTTAGTGCTCTCGAAGTTTGACCTAGAAAGTCCAAAAGTTAATCACCCGTAACCAGTGCCAAAGAAGAGCATTTGGAACTCTCTTTATACCATGGAGAAATTTCAATTATTTTAGAGTTATGGCCAAAAAGCATGCTTTTTGTTTAACTTTTGGTTGACCATAACATTTGACCTTATGCATCAAAACATCATCAACTTTGGGCCAAGACACATATTTGGTGAAAATTTCATCAAACTTGGTCACATTGTTTTTGTGTAATCCTGCTAACAAACAAACCGGACAGCAAACGGACACAGGTGCTCTTGGGTCATAACCTCCTCCTCCACGTACATGCTTTACACTAAACCCGCCCTCTTTGATGTGTTTTTACTGTATAATACCTTTGAATGTTAGCTTCACTGAGGCGCACCTAACAATATTAACCGAGAGATTTAGAAGACTTAGACTAATGCTAAATAACACTTGCAAAATAGCTGAATGTAGTAACAGCAGGTTAATTAAAGCCATCTTTGTTAAACATTGATGCAGACAAAGCCATCTTTTACTCGTGTTAGCACAGGTTATACATTGATGAAGCCAAAGTCCAATTGCATTAGCAATATAACCTTCCTTATCAATCAAGCACAAGCATTCTCGTCTCTGTCTTGAAACCTGTAAATTAGCCTTTCACTGAGGTTGATCTGGGCAAACCTGGACATTCAAAAATGTCTCACCAATTCTCAGAAACCACAATTTCTCTAAAAAGAAAATATCCCAAAAAGCATGTAGAACTGATGACTCGACTGAAAACAGGAGTCAGTCAAACATCTACCCAACCATTATGAAATAGCAGCTGCTAGCATAGACAGCAAGATCAGCAACACGTCTAATTTCTTATCCATGTTGAATCAACAATGAGTGGGGGACAAGACTGAATCAGGAAGTGGAAATGGGTGTTTTAAACCTGAAACAAACGTCTTATTAAGATTGGGATTTCTAAAATGCTTGAGTTGTGGAGGCCTATATGCAGCGTACTATGTACTGGTGAGGATTTAGCCGCAGCACATACAGCTCACAGTAAAGCTGTATCGGTAGAGAAACATAATAGCTTATTGTCCTCAAGAAAAGGCTGTTGCACATATTTTCATAAAGATTCTTAATCTGCTTCCTCTGTAATGTTCACTATGCACTTCTGCTAATACAAACTCCAGGAACATACCAGCATGTCAGAACTGTTTCCTCTTCGCATACCGTCATATTTAGTGTGCTCTGATTGCCATCTCTGAGCAGGCTTAATGTGCAGAATATTAAATTATCCTGACCTAATTTGATGTTATAGTGGTGCAGATGTTGTGGCACCAGCTCGCCACAGAAACCTTGTGGGTGTGGTCGAGAAGGACAGCCCCTTATCAAAATAAATAAACGATGTGAAAATGTAATATACACAGAGCAAGCCCACTGTTCATTTGTTCAAGCTTTCATAGACTTAAAGCATAAAGCACGTTGGGTAGCAAATGACCATATTTCAGGTTTGCGTCTCTCGGTGGGCTGTAAAAAGGATCACCGAGGAGGGAACAAAAGCAGAATTTAGCAATCCCGAGTGCCAAAGTCATTGCTAAATACTCCAAACCCTCTCTGA
This sequence comes from Mola mola, assembly GCA_001698575.1. Taxonomy (NCBI): domain Eukaryota; kingdom Metazoa; phylum Chordata; class Actinopteri; order Tetraodontiformes; family Molidae; genus Mola; species Mola mola. The sequence goes on from KV751340.1 coordinate 4,647,625, forward strand.
AGCCTGAAATGAGATAACCAACACTGGGCATGCCAAAACTCGAAGTGTGACAGTAATAAAGGTCATAGCTGTGACACACAAATAACCTGTTGGGTCTGTGTTTTCCTCCATTCATCCTGAGCTCGCGTCAGGCAGTCCGCCGAAAAACAGCCTGTGGCGAAAGGACAAGTTTGAGTCACGCAGGTGTCCAGAGAGCTGCCTTCTCGGCAGACCACTTACTTCTGATGTCTATAGATAGACATATAGTCACAGTTTTATTTGATACTCTCCTCTGTGTGCCATAACACATGAATAAATGAGTCCGTGCTGACAAGCCCCATCAAGAGATTGTATCAGGGTTTGAGCGGGTGTCACAGACTGCAGAGGCGGTCTTCATGTTTAGTAACCTGGCTGAAGTTGAAAGCAGCTGGTGTGCTGAGCGAGCAGAACACTGAGCCCCTTGCTGCCAAATCAGCTGTGGGATCAGCTGAGGGATCATGGGAGCCCTGCTCCGTGATCTTATTATTGTGCTCTGTGTCTGTCGGCACCCGGCTCCACTCCTCAACCGTCTGGCTGAGGCCAGTTCAGTAGCTCCAGGTCTGAAACATGCAAACACACACACACACACACACACCTGTAGCACTGTAGGGTTGAGTCAGGAAAGCTGTCCGTCCGGTTTGTGTTTGTGACAGAAAACACACACACACACACACACACACACACACACTGCAGCCTGCTCGAGCTTGGCACACTCCAAACACACTTTAGTGAGGATGCTGACACATAGCATGTGGAACACCACATATACCACAGCAGAGCAGAGTGTTTGATAGCTGTTACACAGACGTCACCGGATATCATGTTGTGAAAGATGATATTATTAAATACATAAACTGTAATCAAACTTGACAAGTGAGCATGAATTTTGATGCGACCTTTTGATAAAGACACACCGCTGTGTGTGTGTGTGTGTGTACCAGTTGCTGAATGTGCCCTCACGTTGTTCTGCTGCCTGACACCTGTTGAAACCCTCCGTCATGACGGGACATGTGTCTGCGCAGGTGAATCACAACCGCAGCTGAAAGAGCTGCAGCAGGTGATACAGCCACCGAATCAAAGACGTTCCCACACACGAGCTGTGCGGAAAACAAAAACTCGTTTTCGAGTCTCAAAGAGGGTTAAGGTCAGGAACACGCAAGTTTGACGTCAGTGGAAAATAGCAATTACACAATGACACAGTCATAATAAAGATGTCGCCTATCTTTATGAAGATTAATCAGGCGTGTCGGGGGCAACATCAACCTTTTACCAGACGCTCAGTTTCTGCTCACATACAGGAATTAAGTGTCAGGGAGGCCCTTTTGGTTCCACTGACTTACTTCATATCCATCATTATCTCCCGTGCGTGTGAAGATATACACAATATCCATAACAGTATTAAATGTGCCTGCACGTGTATGACTCCAGACTGCCAGAAAACATAAGCAGCTTGAGCCCCGGTTATGATGAAAACCCATCGATATGTCTGCAAACTAAGCCACCAATTCAGCGGCGGGCTCGCTCCTCACCTCCGCCTGCTCAAGCCCTCCTCCTACCAGGCCCCAGACCCACCGGCAACACCGGGAGCTGCACGCCGCACAATGGGGCTATTGTGCGCGTTGAGGTAACGCCGTAATTGTTACAATCTTCCCATTCAGGTGAAAAACACCTTTGACTCACAGCGAGAGGTTTGAAGCTTTGAGGGATGTTGCGTTGATCAGATATAATGAAGGAGAGCATGGGTGGCTCACGCACCTGAGGCAGAAGTCAAAATAAGTTGTGTGTGTGTGTGTGTGTGTGTGTGTTTGCATGCGAGCCAAGGAAAAGAGACCACGAGTTCCGTAGCGCTGGAGTGACAGTTTTAATAACACGCTGATGTTTTCACAGGGCGAATCTGTCATCCGCGATGAAAGAATGGCCAGCTGGAGAAGTTCAGCGGCCCCCCTCTAAAACCCTGAATGAGAATTTGTTTTCCGACTTGAGTGATTCGGCAGAAAAACCAACCAGTCTACAGATAGATAAACAAGTATGAGCACATATATATTCTCTGTCAAGGGGTTTTATTTTTAGACATTCCTCTCTTTCTGTCGCCGGACTGAATCTTATCCCGGGGTTTTGTATTCAGCGATAGGGATGTCAGCCCTCTTGTACTCCCCACGCGTCTGACAAATCCCTGGGAGATAAATCACAAATATGGGCCTGCGTCTGGGAGGGGCCGGTGAGGAGGAAACAGTTTGGAGTACGAAGGCTCCAACTGGTCGGCTTCCAACTTTTTAGTTGAGTCTAATGCAGGTCTACGAGGAGCTTCCCTGCCTTTCATCCGTTTAGGAAACATCTGGAATCATCTGCCGGTCGAATGGGAGCATGCAAGTGGGTGTCTGTGTGTCTGTGTGTGCGTCTTCTAGGTTTGCCAAGAATGTTATCATTGTGCACAGCAAGATTAACCTTACTGTCCAGACAATAAATTAAGGAAACTCACTGGTGAACTGCCAATAGATGCTAGGACTTTGACATCATCTCCAGCAACAATTAGGTTACAATCAGTCCCCTCCTCATTATTCATGAAAGTGGGCCCTGCCTTGTGCCGCGGGCTGTCGCTGCGCTGAGAGGAAAACAGAACACACGTTTCATGACAATCTTCTGGCTTTTAAAGTCTCCAAGAGCCTGAATAGTGAAAGCCCGTTAGAAGTGTGTACTGTTGCCGTTGAACAAGGTGGATATTGTATCCATTCGAGCAGGTGAGCAGACAAAAGCCTGTGGTGGTGCGACATGTCTCTCCATGCCCAAAGCATCAGGCCTCGATATGTTGACAGAGGAAGGGTCAGGAGTCACACCTGTCGATTAAACACCTCTTTCTTCATGCACGAGGCGCCGTTACCCCATACATTAAGTGGAAAACCGCCGGTGTGAGCTCTGTCACCTCACAGTTCTGTTTTTCTGCATGCACTTTTTGAGCACTACTTCTTTTGGAAAATCAAGTAAAGTAAAGCGGTAACAACGTCTAAAAACACCGAGCAAACATCTCCTCGTCCCTTTCCCTCCTGTAGCTTTGTGTATATTGCGTGTAAACACCCTAAATGATAACAGTTGTCCCTCTCAGACATCACGTTTTCACAGCTGAACTCTCGCTCGGGATTGGGCGCGGAGTAGGTGTGTGGGGAAGAGGGCTGCTGTGTTTGGACCGGGGAGAGGATGTTCAGGTCCTGCTGTAATGACACCAGGGGATGTGATTTTTGGGAGTATTGTGGAGGATGTTTTGCCTCCTGTGTGGTGACTCCTGACCCCCATCATCCTCCCCTCCAACCTGCTTCACCTCTGTCCCTATTGTAGCTCTTATCAAATGGCTAAATGTTGTCCATGCATTGAGTCTGCTGGCCCACAGAGGAGATAACAGTGGCTCTGGGGCTGTTCTTGTATACAGCATCTGTCCCATAAGCTTCCTCTTCTATGTTACCATCCAAACCGGCACCTGTTTGTCCCGCTTCATGCTCTCCAGCCCGTCTCAGCTCCTGTTCGCGGCTGTTTTGTCAGTGCTGCATGACTCCCTGGCCTGTTAAGACAACACAGTGTCCTCTTGGGGCTTCACCACAGTCCCCACCGATCACACTCTGCTGACTTGTGCTCGCACTGCTTCTCATCTTCTCTAACACACACTGACGTGGCTCTTTGAAGTCCTGGGGAGCAGCGCGGACCCTGGGACCGGCCCAACAAAAGCAATTTGATCCCCGGCTGATGCGTCCAAGCATGCCTGCAGCCCGCCGACAATGGACCAGGACAGCAGGGGCCTCATCGACAACTTGTGTGTGTACCCAGGAATGAGCCTGCATGTCAGTCATGGGGCACTGGACACGTAAAAGATGTGTTCAGAAAAGGTGGCTTCAGACTAAAACAGGTGCTATTTACTTGGTTGAAATGCTTCTCCGTTGGGTCAAAAGGAGGAGAGCACATCCCAAATGTTTCATTTTTTGTTTTTGCTTACAGATTGTACCTAATGTTGGCTTCAGCACTGCCAACAGTCAACTAGCCAACAGCACTATGTTTTTGTGATGATTTGTGTTTAATTAACCCCACCAAAAATTGTTCTCTGCTTCAGTTTAATTCGTATTTTGACACAAGTCATTCATACAAAGTTCTAGTTAATATCTCTGCATCTCCTAATCAGTTATTTCTTAAGCAACCATGAATTTGGAAGTAGATAATTCAACAATACATCGTGAAAATTATTATATTCATATATAAAGGTTTGAATTGCAATTCACAATAGCAGACTTTATACTTTTTTTTTTTTTAAAGTAAAGTTTGTTTCAACTCAGTAGGTTACTATATTGTGAAATACTGCATCATGGTAGACTCTACTCTTACTTTGAGTATTTGAGTCCCTCGCAGGTGAATTTGAAGACTACAGCTTACCAACTGTTGTGATTTTAATTCACCTTGTGATGACTCATATTTTGCAGATTAGTGCTTGTTTTGTCTTTTCTCACAACGCAGAACAGTGTTTTTGTTTGTGAGGCTCAAGTTCCTGACCATCTCTATGCAAAGCTCACCTCAAACTGTATTTGCATACAGAGGAGAAGGGATGTTGAGTCTCAAGCCTCCTTTGTTATTATGACATTCCAGTCTGTGTTTTGTGTGTGTGTACTACGTGTTTACATTCGCTCTTCTCTGTGCATTCAGCGAGTAAGAACAACTAACACCCGGCTGCATGTCTTGTTCTGGTCTCAAGGTCTTGTGTATTTCCCTTCCCTCCTGGCTGCTACTTATACCAGGTCCTATCTGTGTCTGAGACCATTCAAGCTAAAAGGGCACGTAAGGGTTTGTCTATTCGGGAAGAACAGGGATCGGCCTTAAAAGTCAACTTATTCGCCAAGAACGGCCGCAAGTCAACAGCTTGGACTACAATATCAGACTTGATATTCATCAATGTTTGAAAATGGGGGGGAAAACTGGCAATGATAAGGTGGAAAAGAAAAGAAGAAGAAATTATTTGGATAGAATTTCTCAAGCAGCCGTTATGAGCCCTTGTGTCAGAGGATATGACAGTCTCGCTCAGCAATCTACCATCATTATGTAGGGAAGGACTGTGTTCACTCTTGTTATAAAATCAACTCCTGAGGGTGTGGAGCCTGCATCCAACGTCGTATTTCCTTCTAACCGTTTTCTGTTTCGGGATCACTCAAAGTGCTGACAGGAAGGGCAATGTCTTTTACACCTGCACAAAACGCCTCCTTGTTTGCCTCCAAAAGCTTACACACAATGTTAGTGTGCAAATTACACGCTGGCCCAGGAGTGACCTCATCTCAGTGCAACGCGCCATGTCCCATTCCCTACATCTGGTTCGCTTTGGCTCCACCATCGAGCCAAGTGCCTCCGCCTCTGCTTGTCTCTCAGCGCGAGACGGAAGGACGGAGCACGTATGAATTGTGGATTACTGGGAAAGCATGGTACTCAATGTATATTTCATGAGGCATTAGATGCAATATTACTCATGCTGGCCTCCTCTGTTGTTTCGTTTGGGAGACAGGGAGCTGAACAATGGGTTCATGGCATAGTGATTGAGATTAGAATACCTAGAGTCAACAAAAACCCACAAGCATTCACGGGGGGGGGGGCTTCATTCATTATTGTATTAAGGCGCCTTTCTGTGAGGGAACTCTTATTAATCATTCTGAGGAATTTCTTGACATAGAAAATGTTTTGGAGGCCAGATGAGAGATGGCTAGTATAGTATCTCCAGAAGCCATGCGAGATAATCATCATCCATCATCCAGATCTGGTCTTGAACTCACGACCAGCAAACTTTACACATAAGAAAGAACACGTTCATTGGACCACCTTAACATTGACCCAACCCAATCCATAAACCTGCTTCTGTGAAGGTTTCTGAGTCCTGAACAACGCTCCCTTTGTTCCCCCCCGAGCGGAAAATGAAGGAGACTGTGGTCCTTTGCTGTAAATCATTCGAAACGGACGGGGGGTCACAGGTCTTAGGTTGTAGTTTATAACGCTTACTGAGCATCAAACCAGTGAGTGATTTCCTCTGGTGCAGCTGCTTCTCTCTGCAGATTTTAATGCAGAGGTAGCTTGGCAGAGACCACGCTCACTCCTGTGACCAATCGGAAGCATTTATTTGAACACAAAACGCAGTTCTGCGAGGGACTCCGAGTGCACTGCGTTGCCATACATCTCCTGATACATTCCAGAGGAGAAGAGGTTGATGACAAGTTGTGCTTGGTGCACAATTTACGCTGCTTTCAAAAGTGCAAATCAACAGTCTTCTCTTAAAGTCTACTGTAGCTATCATAAACATTTGTAAATCAACACTGAATCATGGGGATAATTGCATGGGAATGGATTCAATGAATCACAGAGGCAAAGCAGCAACTAAAAACCCAGATATTTCCCTCTGGATATGATAGAGACCAAAACCTAATCTTAAAGGAGACCGAACACTGAAGTATTAGTGAACACGACCACTGTTGTCTATCACAAAACCACTTTGTGTTTGCCTGTAGAGGCCCAAACATTTCAGGCGTTTCAGAGGCGTTATCGTTACTCCAGCTATGTGTGTTGATGGTGCTGCTGCTATAAGTCCTGGTTTAATGCATAAATTAGTACATTATCACATATCTCCACTTTATCACAAATGCAGTGCAACGAGCGACAGCAACCTTGGTTTTGCTGACCAATAGTTAATAAAAATGACTACATCAATCACTGATTAACAAACAGTAAATAGTAAAAGTAAAACAAACATTGATTTTTAAAGATGCAATATTCATTTGTTTATGTATGTAGACCAATTCATTTAGGTTTTTTTTTTTTTTTTTTAAATCAGCCTTGCTGTGGGTGTCAAACATTGTTACCTCTGCCACTAATGTTGGAGGAGGTTATGTTTTTGGGGGTGTTTGTTTGTTTACAAAAAAACTACTTCACCAAACCGATAACATTTTTAATCAAAGCTGTGTCTTGTCCCAGCCTAAAACTGATTACATTTTGGTGGCCAAAGGTCAAAAATCATGGGGTTTTTTTGCCATAACTTCAGAAAAAGTAGAAATAGAGAGGTAAAACTGGTGTCATTTTGGCTAATCTGGGGGGCTTTCAAGGACAGAAAACACTTTTTTGTCATTTCTCCAAAGAGAATTGGCATAGAGAGCTCTTACTGGTGTCATTTGGCACTGGCTGCAGATGATTAACTTTTGAGCTTTTTAGATTAAGGTCACTGAAAGGTCAAACACATGTTTGGTCATGTCTCCAGAAGGAATCAACATAAAGAGGTCTAACTGTTGTTGTCATTTGTTAACTGATCCCAGAGTCCATCATACTGTCAGTGCCATCTGTTGCTTTTTTTTTTTTTTTTTTTTTTTTTTAAAGTTACATGGAACAGACTTTTAGACTGTTTGCTCCCAGAACAGTCAATACACAATATATAGTTAGCATTTAAACTTGTTTATCTTTGGTTTTTGCTCTTACTGTTCCTCCAATTTCTTAGTTACTTTTAAAAATGCTACTTCCAATATTCTACTTTCATTTTAAGTTGAATATCAGCATCACACCGGGTACATTTGAAGGATTTAACCACTATGTTTCTAAGCATCTCGTCATATATTCCAGAGGAGTAGTGATTGATGACAAACATGCATAGTGATGTTTTTTTTGTCATGTTTTCACAAATACATGTACCTGCTAAACACTCTTTGCTACCCTCAGTTTCACTTTCACGCACAAGATATGTATCGAATATTTGGTCTGAAAGGAATACGCCCGAGAGGTTAAAATGTACTATGAGGGGTGGGAATACGAGATTCACAGTAGGACAGAGTGGAAAAAGCAACACTAAAGGAGAACAAGAAGCAGGGATCGAGGGAGAAATAATAAAAGCGAGTTGGGGGGACAAAGTGAGCGAATCCAATTTAGCTACATGCGATCCTATCTCCACAGCAACTCTTTGTGTCTGCACCGAGCATTTTGTGAGCTTTGGCACTCACTGACCCCTCTCCCCTGTGCCTGCCCCTGCCTTACCGCCATCCCTGAACAGATGAGCAGGCGGGTTGAAGGGAACGCAGTGGGGAGAGAGAGATAAAATGAGGAAATATAAGGAGTGAGCAGGGGATAGGGAGATGATGGAGTGAGTGGAGACTAGAGAGGGGAGTCACAGGACATTCTTGAACCAGCTGTGGGTTGGAGGGGGAATTCTTACCGAATGCCTGACAAATAAAACAAGACACAGGCTATTTCAGTAGCGTATTCCAGGCAAAACCCTGCTGGCATATTGCAGTGGAACAAGGGGAAAAGAGGTTTTTTGAAGGAAAAACAGGCAGGCTAATGGGAGAACCAGCATGCCTGAAACCGCAGCAGTCCAGCGGTTAACCTTCTGCTGCCTCCCCTGAAATGGAGGCAGAAACTGGCGGCAGCGGCATGTTTGTCCATCCCTGACAGCACACACATTCCTCTTGTGCAGACAGGTGGCGGGACTGTTTAATAAATAGAGGATTTGATGGAGGGAGTGAGGAGGAAGGTAGGAGTCAAAGGCCATCGCAGAATGTAAACAGCAGAGCCGAGCAGCAGTAACATGGCTACGG
>KV751340.1:4657140-4682803 GCA_001698575.1 Mola mola
GCTTTGTCATTTCAACTTTTCTTACATTTTCCATGGTAGGTTAACACTTTCCACTCACCTACTCACATCTACATCATACATACAACATGAGTGTAATAAATATATTGATCTATTGTCATCCATTGTGTCCGTCCCCATATTTGTCGATACCTGTAGCCAGGCTATAATAGGGTGTGTAGTGTCTTAAATGTCACTGGTACACCAGTGGCATTTAATACTTAACATGTGATGATCTAAATGCCATTTGGTGTGGCCACGTAGACCCACTCAAACTGCTGTCAGGATGTGAGCTGGCATACTTGGGTGTCGGTTTGTTCAAGACAGTTTCAGTGAAAAATAATCAGCGCTTTGGAGGGGGGGGGGACAGAAGACATCAAAACACTAGTACAAAATGCATTTTAATGACTGATGTGTAGGTGCTGTTGACAGTTGCTATTGTTCCATCCACATGCAGGGACCTGCCACTTCACCTCGGCTTCCTGAGCGCATCGTCACGAGCGTTTTACAGAAGCCAGAGATGGCTCAGACAGACTTATTCACTTGGAAGAATGCCACAAAGTGCTGCACAACCTGTTACACACACATGATTTATGTCCCAGCATGCCTGCTATAGCTATAATTAATAATCACAAATTACCATCTGTTTGGCACAGGCCTCCACCGCCAGTCAAATTGCAGTTTCCAGATTTATATGCTGGAAAATTAAGGCATTTTAACTTAAAAAATGTTGATTGAAAGTTGCCTCAACTTGTCTTTTCAACTTTAGTGCAGCCAGGAAAACTTTATTAAAAAAAATTTTGTTTTACAGTGTACAGGGTATATCATGAAGATTAGATTAGCTTTATTGATCCTTCTGGAAATTCTGGAAAGAAAATGCCCAATGTGAGGCTTTTTGGTGCGGTATTTTGGGTTACCACTGCACTTGCATGTAAGTTTCCAGTGAATAATTTACTGTACGAAACATATGTCTTTCCTTTAGTGAGTATTTTACAGAGCATTAATAGCTGCTACATGTATATTAGCATGATAAGTTCATATAAACAGTCGAACATGGAATTAGCACAGTTTCAAGTCACCATCTTGAGGATACAGAAAAACTGAAGGTGACTTTTGACCGCTTGAACATAAAATGTCACCACCTCATAATTTTTTCTTATTGGATATTTGTGAGAAATTTTGTCATCATTAACTTGTACAGTTTCGAAAAATTGCATATTTCAATTTTTTTGTCATGTGATGGTCAAAAAAAAAAAAATTGCCTTCATGTTCATAAAATGGCTTGGATTTAATTCTACACCTTTGCCTCATTTCAGTTGTTGGGATTTGTGATCCGTGCTGACTTGGTCCCGGCCCGTCTCCACTCATCTGACATTTAAACTACTCTACTATACGCTAGTCTAACACCGCAGTAATTTAGCCATACGTGAACCAGACTGGGATTCCAAGGAAGAAGATAGGCGAGTTTTGTGTCTACAGTGTCAAGCCCCACCCCTGTAGATCTTCAGGATTGGTCCCTAAGGTCTACAATGCAGAAGACCTGGGCTGTCAGAGTTGATTTTTAGGAGACTGACATTGGTGGATTGCAGAGCTAAATCATAAATCCTCAGCCATGACAATGACATATCATTTCAGCCATAATTAGTGTCATAGTACATAAAATAAACACCACGTGGACAAGTTAACGAGGTCAAAACTTGATGTTCAGTGGAGGTGATATTCAGCAGTGCCTTTGGTCACTGAATTCTAACCAGTTCATCACTACTCCAAAGTCAATGCTTGTGCCAGATGTAATTAAATTCCCTCCGTGTGTTCCTGAGTTATGATATCCACAGGATTGGGACGTGCCACCACAAAACAAAGCCTCTCGCCATACTGCTGCTGGTGCAGAGGGTCTTACCTTTCAACTACAGCTGTGAGGCAGTCATAGAGGAGACACATCCAATCCCCGTACATTTTGCCATGGTGAAGTCTGGGGCTTTCCTGTGACTAGCTCTGCACCGTCAGAGCAGTGGCCACGCGTGGCCGCAGATGGCCACATCACAGCCTCCCTCTTCCAGCGCCTCTGTGATCTTCCCATCGGCGTGCGAGCTGGCCTGCACCCCTCCACACGCGTTTTCCCTCTTCCGCCCTCCCCCACTTAACCACACAGAAGGGAGAAGAGGGATGATCATTTCATGGGGGGACTCCCACATCCTGCAATTTTATCTTCTCGTTTGTCTAAAGAGCCTCAGAAAAATACGATAACAGTTATGCCGCCCTGACGCCGGACCGTAAGCAGCTGAATAGTGAACACGCTGATAAACAGTTCCCTCTGGAGCAATGTGCACACTTCCTTTACTCTGTACTGTATGTCAAAAGCCACTTCCATGAGATGAGTCACTTATTCAGGATGACAGCTGAAGCTGCATTGAATGTCCTTTCTTCCTCTGTCTATTCATCCCAAATATCCTTCTGTCTCTCCTCAGCACTTGAATTTATCTCCACAAGCTGCATCCAGTGCTTGCATGTGTAATATATCTTAGACAAGTTCCATGTTTTTTTATACTTCTGAAGACTGTGGATCGTCAACGTGCCTCGTGGAGAGCAGCCCCCCGGAGCAACAGAGGAGCCCACATCACTGATGGAAATGATTAAGTACACTTGAGAGTAATTTCACCCCCTTCGGTCTGGCTCTTAAAAAAAGAGCGGCAGGCAGCCGGCCAGGGAGGATGTCTGAGTTCCTTTGATTGGAGCAGAGCAGCAAGTTGTTATTAGCCTGACGTCGGCCCATGACCACCACAGCAGCAGGCCAGCCGTGCGGGGGAGAGGGCCAGGGCACTAACTCCAAGGCTCTCCCCGGCCCGGCAACGTGCACCGACAGCTTCTTTGCACACAACAGGAGACTCCATCAGAGGGATGTGAATGTCAGCGCTGTAAATGGCGCGATAGCCATCATGTAAATAACCCCCACACGCCTGGTACAGTGCAGCCGCTGTGGTCATTGTGATTGCTGGAGGCTGGTAGGAAATGGGGCATGAACAGCTGAAAGATTTCAAAGGAAGCTGAGGTTACGCCAAGTTATTTACACTGCAACCACCTGAAAAGTCACAGCTCCCAGGCCTGTAATTTGGGCCACTGCTACGAGACGCCTGCTAAAGCAACAGCAGAAACGGTCTTAAAGAAAATGAGCATAGATGTTAAGCTCTTTGTTTTGTTTGTCTTTGTGAACGCCAAGGCTGACTTTGCGAACGACAAGAGAGGCAGCTTTAGAAAACGAGTCGTCGATTTGTCTCACTGAGGTTAACCAATAGAGACTAAGCAGCGGCCGCAACCATTTCTCAGATGTTAAAACTCTTGTTGCACAAACAAGTTTATTGAATTTAGAGTTGTTTAGAAAATGCCTATCAGACCAACAGATGCAGCTAAATTCCTCAGAGCTCAGCTGTTGAACCACATTTGCGTTTGGGATGGTACCTCAAACAGTATGTTACAGCAGTCGCACTGAGCCATGAAACCAATTTGCTCAAAAAATGGGTTGGATTTGTCCTGGAAGTCCATCTAGATAACTCTTTTCATAAATATTTCACCACAAAATCTCACTTGACATAAAGCATAAATTGCGACATTACGAGCCAACAGAAATACGGTGGCTGCATCACATGACAGGAGAATATAGAAGTTGTCAACACGGGACAAAAACACTCCGAACTGCACCGTGTCATCTGATTTGAGGGGGGGCCTGCAGGTCTGAGGTGTCGGTCCGTTCAGGACCAGACACTCGTGATGAACTGCCCTGGAGAGACCAACTCCGGCTGTCATCAGATCCACTCAGGCTGCAGCCCTGTCACATGCCCTCACCGCAGAACTGGAGCCTGCCTATGAGTTCACGCTGCTAATCGCTGAACATTCAAACCTGCCAGGAAAAATTTGTGCAAACTCTCATGGTTTTTTTTTTGTAGATGCACTGAATAGGGTAATCTGAGCCCATGTGGCTGAGTTCAGCAGATATGAAGCACTTTCAGTGAACTGATGCTATCTGATGTGATTCATATGTTTGTCAAGCTAATAAAAAAAAAAGAAACAATGGAGCACTATTTTAGTACGTCTCTTGTGTGGCATCAGGCCAGTTCCTCCTCAGAACATTTGTGAATTAAGGCAAATGAAGAACTGTATTTGGACAAAGGTTTCACGTTAATCACGTCTGCTGAGTTGCGCTCTCATGTAACGTGGATGTTGGGAGTACAGGTACGGTTTTCATCATGTGGGAAAAGAGAAAGGGAACGCAAATATGCGTTTAAGCCAAAATCTAAGAGAAAATAAGAAGTTATTGCTATCCAACGCAATTGGATAGTGCACTTCCAATTGCAAAGTGCACTTCTGGTGGGATGGTTTGATCATGTCATTGCCAAACACTGAAAGTGGATCCAACTGGCTCCAGAGTTGACCCACAGGCCCAGAATAGGACTTACACTTTGTGACAGATGGTTTTAATCACTTTTTTTTAAAACCACATCACATCTTCGTCCAGGTTCTACCTCTCGTACAATCTGTGCTCCCACAAAACCTCTTCATAGACGTCCCCTGAATTCAAACTCCCGGTTCAACTCGCAGATTTGGCTCACCGAGATGTAGCCGCCTCCCAGCACCCCGAATGACTCCTCGCTACGTTCGCCCTCCCTCTGGCCGATCCAAGGGAACGGCTGCTAAACCCAGCGAGGGGGTCTCCTTTTAATTATCAGAACTCTCTGGGCTGGAACGGATAATCGATTCCAAATGGTGAGCTTGTGCAAGGAGTCCGTGCAGGGCTGGAGGCAAAGAGTACAAAATCTGAAGGAGAATGGAGGAGGGTGAGCAAGAAATACGACTCCTTCTTAGGTTCTGACCTTTGGCTGCCCCGGCGCTCGTGCGCTTTGCTGCAGATTGATCGAGTTAGCCCCAGAGATGACTGACTGACGTAATAATCTCAATGACAGAGCTGCACAGAGCCAGTGGAGCTTTCTTTCTGGGCTGTTAATAGCTTATAAGATCCTTAAATCACAGCTATATTGCTTGCGACACCTTTCCACTCAGGATGAAAATGGGGCTTGAAACTCTAAGGACAAGAAACTTCTCAGCATTTTTTCCCTCCCTTCAGAGAAAAGCTGAATGAGTTTGAAGCCATAATCTTTTATGCATCCTCTCTACTCCCAGGACACGCAGGAAGCTCGACAGAGACAGAGAGATCTTACAGCCCGGAGGCTCAGCTCTACAGCAAAAATAATAGAATCACACGAAAACAAAACATCAGCTAATCATCACGGCTCCAAACACATCACACATGTATTCACACAAACATGAGCTGCAGGACCACCCCTGAGAGCTGACCCGGCCGTGCCCCCTGCCGCTCGGCACTGGCGTGTGTCCAGAACAAACTGGGCCTCCCTCCGTAGGGAACAGCGGAGGCCCGAGCTCGTGCTGCTTAGCAGGCGCCGAGGGTGGCGGCCGCCTGCCAGTGGTCAGTCCCAGCCGGAGCTTCTGGGAGTGGTGTCACACTCGTGAGCCTCCCACCGTCCTCGCACCACTCTGCTCCAGGGTTCACAGCCCCTGGAGCCGCAAAGATCCACCCCTACAGCTGAGCAGCTGGACTTGCCGTCATGGATGAGCTCATTCTGGTCAACGTCCAAACAAGAGACAAGCCAGCTCCCGCCCCATCCCTCTTCGAAGTCTGAGCTGTCACTTTACGAGCAGGGACTGGCACAGAACAGCAGCGACAGCAAACAACCCTGCACAAACAAAGCTTGGAGACATCCGAGGTTCAACCAAGGCCAGGGCGACAACAGAAAGAGTGAAGACGTTTTTAACTGAGCTGACAGTGAAACTGTCAAACAAGCTCAAAAGGGAAAAAAAACAGGGGCAGCCGCGGTGCGAAGGAGGGACTGTCCACAGAAATAAAAGACTGAAACACCTTTTAAGTAAGAAGAAACTGCAAAGAGCTCAAGGAGGCGTTGTAGACAGAGCATGTTGTCAAGGCTAAAATTAGTCTTATCTCACAGAAAAACCAGGCTACTGTAAAAAATAACAAATCTTATCTGGCAGGGAGACCTTCACAGCTCAAGTGATGTTAAATAAGCAGCCCTCAGGCTTCTTTCATCAGAAAGGCAGTACAAAGGAAGACATTTCCCAGAAGGCCACAAGGAACTTGCGGCATGTGTTCTGATACCATTTGAACCCCGACAGACCAGCTGGCAAACAACCTCCTCTGCGGCCCTGCTCTGATAACAAGAGCATCTTTGCCTCACTGTTCGCAGGACAGACAGATAGCACCGTAAATGTCAAAAGTGGGCCTGAAATCTGGGAGGAGCCGGTGCTGATAATCGGCCGTCAGACTCCTCGGCAGTAAGAAATGATGATAACTGGGGGTTACCTGTTCTCAGAGTCAGCCAGTGCACAGTCAAAAAACAAAAACTGCATGAGACTGCCAGCTTACACAAAGTGCCATTGTTGATAGAAAATAAACAAACAATGACCAAGAGACATTCCAAAGCTTGTCCAACTTCATTTGGTGCAGTTCTGATGGACACGAGGCCTTCTGTCCCGGAGGAAATGAAGAGGAACAGCAAAACAACAAGCCATCAGGGGCACAATGTGACCTTTCCATTCAATTAGCCAAACTATCGCCGAGCATCTGTGTGTGCCACCAATGTAAAAAAAAAAAAAATACACTGCCCATTAACCTGTGGTCACAAAAAAAAAAGCACACAGGGTCAGCAATTAGCCCTTGTTCCCGAATTTATTCAGCTGCCCGTTTTTCCAAATGACTATAATTCCAAACAACATAGCAATTTCCGAGGCAGAGAGCGTACGCCTGGTGTGCTGCTAATTATGGCTTTTTGGGAACTTACAAAGACTGTGGTTCCTCAGAGGGAGACCACATCAGCCGTCATAATCATAATTACAGCATTTCTGCTATTTCTATCAATCATATAATTATCAAATCTGCTATTTCTACCAGTGGTGTAATTATCCTATTCAGTCATTTCTGCCTAAAATCTGCTTTTCTGTTCTCTTCCAGAACTCTGCTTTGCATGCTCGACTTGATGTTTGCACGGCTGAGTCACCACAGGCTCATGATCCTTTGACTGTGGTGAAGAACATGTCTGAGCACATGAAGTTTTTGTGTCTTCATATACAACTTAAAGCTCTGCAGCAGCCTCCAATGAAAACGCACAGCTTTAATCTGAAATCAAAATAAGGACATTAAAGAGTTTCTAATAATATACATTTCGACTTCATTTGGAGTCATGAACTAAAAAACGAGTCGAAACAGCTGCTCCACATCGCCTCCACTCCATAAAATTTAGGGCAATTACAGCCTGAGCCCAGCTAATGAATCTCACTAACAAGCAGGAGGAGGGCTGTCGCTCCTGCACCAGGTGTCGAGGCCATAAACAGGAAGTCACAGCAGGAGCAACACCTGGGAATAATAAACTCTCTTAGAGGACATTAGCATCCAATAGCAATCCATCTCAGGGCGGAGACACAGACATCTGTTAAACCTGCATTTCAGCCGTGCTTCTTTACGGTTACTGGGAACTTACTGGAACAGATCTTTCATAATGTATGTTTCATAAACATGATTGATGATCTTGTGCAAGAGCAGGGGCTGGATTTGTCACACGTCAGAACTTTACTGATATAAAAACGACCATAACATTTTATCTGATCCGTGCTTTCCAAATATAGCAGTGCAGCCTCTCAGAAATACATGTTTAAAAGCAGAGCTCATTGTTTTTTTGCCCTGTGTGTACTTGAATGGGCTCCAGCCTCCATTAGAGAGCAAAAACGACGGAACAAACTGAAGGTTATCCCGAGGGTAGCCACGTTGGCCTCAGCAGTTGAGTCACTGATTGTGAAAGGGGAAGGGATTTTGATTACACATGCTTCTGTGAAGTTGACACCAATCAGTGGATCATGTGGGAAATTAGAAACACACAGTTTTCTCTGAGCAATAGCAGCAACATGTACTTGAACAGAGTCCGGCTTCATGAGCGGCAGAACTGCACAAGCTCTGGCATTGTCCTCAAAACAAGGATGGAGCCTAATCAAAATCATGAGCTCTTCAACTTCTAAAATCTGCTGTATGACGCTGCAATGATATGAGAAAGCCCACTACATACTGTCAATGTGCACATTATTTCTATACATTCATCTCTGATATCAAGAGATATCAGGGGGCCCATCTTTGCAAAAACACTACTTGCCCTCTCTAGACCATAAGCATCAATGCCAGGGAAATTACTATGTGTACCATGAATCTCATAATAACCAGAACAGTGGAAAGTGCAAAGAGGTCTTTCCTAATATCACACCAAACTGAGTCAGTGAGGGAGTAGCCCCCTCCCGTCCTCTCCTCTAAAAGGCCACCATTGTGTGTGAAGAATTGCCATGGCTACTGCCGACGAACTGTAAGCCTTTTAGAATTATTAGCATTCCTCTCTACCCCGAGCACTGTAGCAAAGCTGCTCGCTTTACCATCAATCCGCCTTGAGAGGAACACACCGTTTCTTTCATTTGAAACTACAGGAATTTCCATCTGGCTGGGAATTAATTAAAGTCGAATTATGGGCTGCAGCGATATTGGACTGGCCAGACAAATTCAACAACACCCGAGGAGGGGAAGAGTGAATGTGCCCTGTTAATGAGCATGGCAAGAGGCTAGCACAGCCACTTGTCAGAGACTGAAGTAGTCGTTAGTAAGCCAGGGAGCAATAAGATAAGTACAAATGTGATCATGGAATGATGCATTCTGCTGGGGCGTCGACTGAGCATTATAGTTGGTGAAGTTATATAGAAAAATCTGTGCACTATAGTTTATATGCCAAATTTATGTTTCACCAACTCAGCCAAGGGTTTTATGTACAAGAGTAGAAGAGCTAAAATAAGGCAAAATGTGGCTTTACATTGGAATGACCTGAAAGGAAACAACACTTTTCCTACTTCTCTTGGCACAATTACATATCATGTAGACAATTAATTAGCAGTAAAGTTTTCATACTGTAACTAAAACTGATATACTAGTCAGCTCGGGCGATACAAGACCACAAAGTTATATCCCCGACGGCAGGAAACTTATCAGGGTGTCACCATGAAGGTATAACAAACTTCTGATTAATTTAGTGTTAGTGTTAATGAGTGAAAAAATTCATTTTTTTTATTTTTAACAGGAAACACCACATGGTGACCAATCCTGATGTAGAAAAATACTAAAAAATCTCATGAACTCCATATCTCATCTCTCTTCTACTGTGCAAAAAATAAAAGTCAACCCTCCAAAAGATTTGCACTATTGAGATGACATGACGGTTCTGATTAATTTTTGCCAAAACACGCAGCGATAACAAAGATGATCTCTCGCAGCAGGGTGGGGGGAAGGTTAGGATGTCACTATGAGAGTAGGCTATGATCTCCTGATCAATTTGAATTTCATTTTGGTGGAGACTACATTTGAAATAATGGAAATATGGCTCAAATATCATTAATATAATTATAAACAGAAAACATCATCTGGTGGCCAGATGATCCTTACACTGAAAATGTTATCAGCTCCAGATCTCATGGATATCTACTGGTATGCAAAAAATGTGTGCGGTGCTAATGGTTTACAGGACAGATAAAATAATCAATACCATGAAATTAAGTGATACCACTGGCGCTTGGGAATTTAAAAATTTAAAAGACACAAGTTAGTGAAGATAATATTAGCTGAGATATACAATATTCCCTATCATCTAAGACTAAAAGAAATATCCTCGTCATTCATGCAATAAAATTAAAGCAGCTTAAAACGTAATGATGAACAATCGATTTCCTTGGGAAAGGATACGTTTAATTAAATTTTTTCATATTATGGAAAATGTAATACAATACAGTGATTACTTGCCTTGGGGTTTAGTGCAGCGTATAATCAAAAATCACATTATTCTATAATAAATGCAGTAATTTAGTCTTCGTGACACAGGGCAGCTAGCTGATGGAATGTGGCCACTATCAGGATTTAATGAGAAAACCTTGACCAATGATAACAACAGGCTCTGTTCTAGATTCAACCTGGAGCACTGGGACATCTCCAATCCCTGGCACCCTTTTCGATGCAGAAAAAAGTAGGCCTGCGTGGGACCCGAGCCCAAGTGGCATTCCACGGTTTGTGCCAAAACGGCTGAATGGCAACCATTTCCCTGGAGTGAACGCAGTTTCAGTTTCACCTATCTTTGTTGTTCCAGGTACACATAAGAGCTGAAAACATGTGCAAAGCCTCACTGTCACCTGAACAAAACATGTAGGAAGGGTGTTAGAAGACACGTAAAAAACTACAAAGCTTCACAGAGATGTGGGCTGAACCTTAGACTAATTAAACAAAAAAGGAAATAACTGATGTTTATGTGCCTTTATTGTCATGAAGCAGACTGACTGACTGAAGAAGCATGAGTCGTTTCACGTGTTGTTTGGCGGCAGGTGGACAGATAGGTCTAGTGATTCTTACAGGATTACGAGCATGCATATGGTGAGCACTTCATGTTTGCAGCCACAGCTGATCAGGAAGCCTGGAGAGGACACAAAAGAGAGCAGAGAGGGTCAATTCATTCAATGACATGATAACACAGAGGGTTTGTAGATGTCTGTACATGTAATGTAGACATTAATCCTACCTTGGCAACCACCTGTGGCCTGGGCACTCCCAACCAATCACAAAGCTGATTCCTGTGGGCCCGCACTGTGGCGATATCATCCTCCCTGAAACGTACACCCAACACATCATTAAGCACACAAACCAAAAGCCTTCAACAATAACAGAAAATTGAGTCACTGCAGACCACTAACCAGTTGGTATCACTTAGAACGGTGATGACATCATCCAACACTTCGGGATTGATGACATCATCGTAGGTGAGCAGCATCTCGTACATCTGGCTGGCCGTGTTCTTCCTGACCTGCGGTTGCAAGAGAGGAAGACTCGTCTTTGGCAGCAGAAAGCGTAGAAAACATCGCGAGAAAAGGAGGCCTGAGATTCTCCTGCCATGCTAACGGCTTTGTGAGGCTGCACCGTCAGAGATGCCAATCTAAGCACACCGCATCAACAAGCTCACAGTTGCAACGCAAACTTGCTGATGTGCACCAGTCAAAATGTTAGCAATATACAACATCTTAGTTAAGCACGCTAACGTCTGGTAATTTGCACCAATACAAATACAACTGAGGCTGATACTAATACTGCAGTTAATTGGTCACAAACCAGTTTATTTCTTGATGTGGGCTATAAATGTCTGTCATGCCAATCTATCCGAGAGAGCCTAAGCCTGTGATGTCACGGTACGTAGAATTCACTGTGATCACAACCACTGATTGGTAGAAAAACACCAGAGTGGCAGCCTATTCTTTCAAGCAGAGCACACTGACAACATGTGTGTTCAGAATGGACCTTCGGTACTGCTGCCGTGTACTGCAGCTTTTTCCAGAACAGCTCATCCAACCTGCTTCTCACTGACAACGTACAGTTTCTCGAAATACTAACATGGAGACAAGGAGGTCTCCATGAGAAGGTTAAAAATGAAATTGTGATTAATTTGACACTGTGCATGCGATATGAGTCACAGTTCTTGGAAATTACAGAAAGCACTGTGACACTCTCTCTGTTCTCGTCTGGCTGTGGGTGGATCTCACTCAGTCAACCGCCCCCTGTACAGAGCACTGATGCTTTTTAATTAAACTTTATTCCCTTTTAAACCCAAATAATATAAACACAAGCAGAAAGTTGTTTATTTACACATTTCACTCCAAACCACTAATGTCAGCCTTAAGGTGGCGCTAAAGATAAAGTCATTGTGAAATCCTTGGTTCAGAAATGGCCACCAACAGTGGCGTTCTTAGAGCCACACACACACACAACAATGATGCAATGCAGTAGTATCACTGTCACTGAAGACACACACATCTATTAAAGACGGGTGCATATTCCTCATGAACTCACCACAGGGAAGGAATGGCAGAGGAGCATCAGAAGCTGGGACAGAACTTTCTTCCTCACCTCACCCTGGAACTGGATCAGTCCACAGAAACTGGGAAACATCAGACCACAAAGTCAACATGTGATTTCTGCTTCACTCCAACATATAATGACTACATCTGTCAGTGAGATGAGACATACACGGATATACAGGCAGAGAGCTTGGAAACGTCCCTGCTTTTCCTCATCTCTTTGCAAAGATTCAAAAGGTCCACGCAGAGCGGATGACTAGGAAAACAAATACACAGAGAAACAATTCATATCTCTGATGTTGTGCGCATGTGTTCTCGAAAAAAGGAAAAAAAAGCTGCTTACTTCTCTTGTGTGGTGAAGATTTCAAAGGTGCTGTTAGCGAGCATGTGATTGAGCATTCTAAGAAATGGAATACACACCCTAGAAAAAGGAAAACAATTACTTCAGTCACAAAGACCAAATATTAAGTCAGAAGAATATACTATTCTGTGCTTATTTATCAAAACTGTACAATTAAACATGCCACAACAGTAAAAATATACCTAATTTTATATAAGCAAAGACCAAAAAAGAAAAAAAAATATGTAAACCATTAATCTGTGAATAAAAGACAGAATTCTTGAAAGAAAAATTTCTAGTAAATTTTAAATAGATGAAGCTGATGCATCACTGAAATGAGCCTGATGCATCGAGAGTGCGTGTGCTTGTGCACCTGTCATTGCGGAGATTTTCTCTGAAGATGATCAGCAGCACATCTCCAAACTGTGTCAGAGCCGCCTCATCGTCCTGGATCCCTCTGAGATAATCAAACAGCGACTGGGACGAGTACTGCAGCTGAATGGAGAGCAGCAGAGAGCAGCAGTTAACGAGGACGTTACAACTCAGTATGGTGTAGATTGTCCATAAAAACAATCATGTCGTGGTGCGCTGGCTGGTCTATTCCAGTTGAAACTGAGCATGAGGCAGCGTGCAAGGTCTGGCCGACATAGCGATTCCTGGAAAGTCGGTGTTTGTTTCTGCCACGCGAGAGCATGTGCCTGCGGTGTGAGAATGGCAATCTTGGCCCGTGTATCAGCGCAGTGTTGTCTCACTTTCCTGCGTGCAACCCTATACAAACATATCATTCCTTCCCGTCTCTGAGGATGCATCTGTTGTAAAGAGAGGCTGCGGGAGCGGGAGGTAAAAGTAAGATGAGAGGCAGATAGTCTCTGTGGGAATATGTTTACAGCCTCCACTAACAGATGAGTTCAACTTTACCGACCTTGCTGCTGCTATCGCAGGCTTTAAACTTATTTTTCTTTTATTACATCCACAAAGAGCAAAAGTTAAAAATAACCAGATCTTTGTGGGCAGGACTGTATTTGAATGGTTTTCATAGGTTAGATGACACCGCAGTAAGAGGGAGAACTGGATCGACCCCAGTTTGGGGCCCCAGCTGAGCCTCCAGACTGATGTTTTCAAGGGATCAGGAGTAGACATGAAGGTGTAGAAATGCTTTTTAAGTTGTTTGTTAACAATCAATGGGACATTCTCAGAACACTAAATGCCTCGTGCTTATTGCTTTTAGCACAGGCGTTCGCCATAGTAGGCAAGAGGAAAAATAAAAGGCATTCTAGAGAGATTGAGGGATTACAGCAGAGGGTTGAGTAAACACCACTCGCAGCATGGCTCCCCCTGTTGGCTAAAATTCCACCACCTCAGAGCAGACTATACCTACACATGACTAGCGGCAGGACTAATCAGCATCAGAAAGAGGGGGGAACAAAAATTTCAGCTAAATTAATCTGGCTTTACTGTGTGATGATCATCACAAACAGCATTGTAGAGGAAAGTGCACTTCTATGATTTACGGATGGGTGAAAAAATAAAATAAAAATCAGCACTGTCTTAACAAGGTGCGGCTCCACCATGAGTTGCCAGGAGAAGAAGTTTAAGTAGGCAGAAGGCTAATAGAGTGATGGAACACCACTACTTTAGATATTTTAAGATATTTGCTCATTTGGTGCCAAAGGGTTCAATTAACCAAACCCTGTTCGTATTGGTCACCTGTCTGTACATCATACCACTCTGATGTCAATGTTATTCTCCCGTGATTTTGACCTACTGTGGACTCGGTGATCCCTCCCACAGACACGGTGAGGCCCAGCAGGGTGCTGTACTGATACTGAGGCAGTCGCAGCAGCCGGGTTGTATACTGGAAAGCTTGTGATGGGGCTTTCCAGTTCAAACTGTTTTTTGTCTCACTGAAAGACACAGTAAGTGGAGTCATGGATCAGTGAATGTTAGAAATTTGTCAAAACAATCTAGAATACAAGGTTGGGTAAATATCTATTACTGTCAGAGCTGCTGAAATGATGGCAGGGGTGACTCACATGGGAAAGATGTGCAATAGCTCTTCCCTGTGGGGGATGTGTGGTACCACAGGCTCTGTGCTGTGGAGGAGGCGCAGGAAGGTGTTGCCAGCATGAGCTCTGTAACGGTCAATCTTCTCTGCGGACTGCTGAGCCAGGCTGCACATCATAGACTTTATCCTGCATACGGAATTAAAGAAAATGCATCCACATCATATATACTCCTTCTCTTTCACCAAATCGGACACAGAGCCTACCTCAGCATCTTCGGGCGAAGGCGGGGAACACCCTGGACAAGTCGCCAGTTCATCGCAGGGCTGACATATAGGTACAAACAACCATCCACACTCACATTCACACCTACGGACAATTTAGAGTGACCAATTAACCTAACCCCCAGTTTGCATGTCTTTGGACTGTGGGAGGAAGCCGGAGTACCCTGAGAGAACCCACGCAGGCACAGAGAGAACATGCAAACTCCACACAGAAACACCCCGACTCGGAATCGAACCCAGGACCTTCTTGCTGTGAGGCGACGGTGCTAACCACTGCACCACTGTGCCGCCCTACTTAATGAATATTATACTTTAAATATTTTTTATTGTACTAGTAAAATTAAAAAATAAAGAAAATTATCATGATTCTGTAGGCATCAAGGACTGCCGCTGGACGAATAAACTAAAGTGAGGAACTCTGTAACCTTTGTCTGAGGAGAGGCCCACAGTCACAGAACATAATCAGAAATACTTGCAAATATCCCCTTCACTAAGTTCATTAAGGTATCAACAAATTGGCAATTGCTTTAAAACTATCAGCGTTCTGGTGACAAAGAAAGACTAACAAGTAGCATCAAATAATTAACTGAATGCTATAAAGTAAGCCAATCGTGATGTGTCTCCTGTTTTCAACTATTATCTATTCAGCATTCAACTGCAAAACCTACATGATCCTGGCTGGAATTCAGGTAATGAGGCCATATAAAACTAAAGATTAGTCACAGCAATAAATGAACAAGTTTGAGACTGAATGACTCCACAACATGCGGAAGACGTGACACAACGTCTAGCTTTGTAACTTACATGTCTGGCGAGAGGATTTCTGGAGAGCTGCTGGCCGTCAGAATGGTCACCTCCATCAGACTAGACATTGCTGCCTCTCTCACCCTGAGCAAGCAACGACACAAAGAGTAAAGACTTTGCACTTGAAATATCATGTTGTTTGAACACACTTTATAAACACAGACAGAAGTTATTATGATCTCAGTGATCATCAGCAACTCCTTAAAAATAATAATCCTTAAAAAAAATGATACAAACATCACAAAAAAACAAAACAAAGAGAAGGTGGCACACATTATAATCCAGTTTGATCGCGTTTGGCAGTTTTAAAGTCAAATTACCTTCATGGCGTCGGGATACAATTTGTTTATGCAAAATGTTTACTCATAATTCAAAAGTCACACCTTGAAACTGGTGCACATACCACAAGTGGAACTCTTTGATTACTTTAATGGCCTATTGGCACAGACAAATAAAAAAAAACAAACCAAACACTCATGTCAGATGAAAGAGAAAGAAATATTGCCCGAATGCTTGAAAAAAAATTAAAGAGAGTGATTCAGAGAAAAGCAAGAAATCAGATTTAGGAGAAAGAATAAGGGACAGTAAGATCATTAGACAGAAGCAGCCCATCCCATGTTGAGGACAAGCGACAAGCCTGGTGACATTCCTATTGGTACGTATGACCTAGAGCTACTAGTGAGGCAGGTACACATGTCATGTGTGCATGTCCCCAGGTGGAGCAATCCTGGGGCAAACTGAAAGAGAAAGTGTGCATTTACGAATGTAGGTTGCCAAGGACATTAACTCACCAGGCTCCCACATCGCCTCGGCTGTCTATTGTGTAGTCATTCATGCTGTTGAGCAGAGTGCCGTACACATCTGCTACGTTCTCCGAGCACAGAACTGAGTCCGGGGAGCCGTGCGCACAAACACCTGCCTTCAAACACACTCTGAGTGAGGATGAAAAATAAATATTAACACAGTGCAGTATTGGGGAAATTAGTACAAATTTTTGAAGGTAAATGGAAAAGAATGTTGTACAGATAGGGACATGTCATTCAGGTCCTGCAGGTGTAATGAGTCAGCTGTTTATTTTAGCATTACTGCACAAACAGCTATGCTAGCAGACAGGCAGAGAGAAGAACAGAGGGGTGCTTTAGAGGCCGTCATGACATTAACATAAATCGTAACAAGTAAATAAACTAAGAATATACTGTTAGGACCATAAGCCAAGACTGTCATTGTCCAGTTACTCAGGGACTTAACTGTATATAGATACTCACTGAGCGATTGCTTTAACTGCATCTCTCCTTGCTTCTGTAAAATTCTTGTTTTTTTGGCTACTAGTGCACATCTCCTGGATGCCTTCCAGGATCTATCACAGACATATACAAGCACACACAAAATATTGAGGCACTGAAATGTAAAATAGCTGAAATAAATTTGAAATATTCTCCAAACACACCTGCTTCAGTTTGCCATGGATGATGAATCTGGGCAGACAGCCAAGGGCGAGGGCAGAGCCACAACACGTGAACATCTGCTGACTCTTCAGCCCTTCAATGTACCGAGACACCAGGACATCTACACATGCAAATACAACGACACGTGGGGAGTAGCTTTAATATTAAGATATGTGGCATAACTATCCCAACTAGGGAATAATATTCAACTCACCCTGCATTTGTGAGTCTGCTTGGCCTGGCTCGGCCTGGTAGTACTCTTCACACAAGACGGACAAGGCCGAAACAGCTGCGGCCTGAAGAAGAAGGATGAGCATCAATGAGAACTAAACCACAAACTGATTCTGAACTCACAGCAGCATTTTCTAAATTATTAATGCCAGTCTTTAATTAAAAAGTTACAAATTATTGAGGATAATTCTGACCAAAGAGCTAAACGTCTTTGTGGTTGTTCACCTGAATGGATAACTTTTTGCTTTAACTTATTATAATGATTGACTATAAATATAAATTTCACAATGTAACACCCCTCCTGGAACCGCCACCTTACCGTGGTGGAGGGGTTTGGGTGCCCTAATGATCCTAGGAGCTATGTTGTCGGGGGCTGTTTGCCCCTGGTAGGGTCACCCAAGGCAAATTGGTCTTAGGTGAGGGGCCAGACAAAGTGCGGTTCAAAGACTTCTATGATGGTGAATAATAACAAGGACTTGTGTACCCTGCCCGGAGGGATACCGGGACCCCGCCCTGGAGCCAGGCCTGGGGAAGGGGTCCGTAGGCGAGCGCCTGGTGGCCGGGCCTTTTTCCATGGGGTCCGGTCGGGCTCAGCCCGAAAAGGAAACATGGGTCCGTCCTCATGTGGGCCCACCACCCACAGGAGGAACCATAGAGGCCCGGTGCTATGTGGATCGGGTGGCAGTCAAAGGCAGGGGCCTTGGCGGTCCGATCCCCGGTTGCTGAAGCTGGCTATCGGAACATGGAATGTTACCTCTCTGATGGGGAAGGAACCTGAGCTTGTGCGTGAGGTTGAGAGATACCGGCTAGATATAGTCGGCCTAACCTCAACGCACAGTTCAGGTTCTGGAACCAGTCTTCTTGAGAGGGGTTGGACTCTGTTCTATGCTGGAGTTGTCCCAGGTGGGAGGCGGAGAGCAGGCGTGGGCTTATTAATAGCTCCCCGGCTCTCAGCCAATGTGTTGGAGTTTACCCCCGTGGACGAAAGGGTTGCTTCCCTGCGCCTTCGGGTTGGGGAACGGGACCTGACTGTGGTTTGTGCCTATGCGCCAAATAGCAGTTCAGAGTACCCACCCTTTTTGGAGTCCTTGGAAAAGGTACTGGAGAGTGCCCCTACTGGGGACTCCATCGTCCTACTGGGAGACTTCAACGCTCATGTGGGCAATGACAGCGAGACCTGGAGGGGTGTGATTGGGAGGAACGGACTGCCCGATCTGAACCCGAGTGGTGTTCAGTTATTGGATTTCTGTGCTAGTCACAGTTTGTCCATAACTAACACCATGTTCAGCCATAAGAGTGTCCATAAGTGCACTTGGCACCAGGACACCCTAGGTCGACAGTCAATGATTGACTTTGTAGTCGTATCATCTGATCTGCGACCGTATGTGCTGGACACTCGGGTAAAGAGAGGAGCAGAGCTGTCAACTGATCACCACCTGGTGGTGAGTTGGATCAGGTGGCGGGGGAAGAAGCCGGACAGACCAGGTAGGCCCAAGCGAATAGTGAGGGTCTGCTGGGAACGTCTGGCTGAGGACCCTGTGAAAATGGTCTTCAACTCCCACCTCCGGAGGAGCTTCAACCACATCCCGGAGGTAGTGGGGAGCATGGAGTCTGAGTGGGCCATGTTCCGCGCTGCCATTGTCGAGGCGGCTGCTCGAAGCTGTGGTAGCAAGGTCGCTGGTGCTAGTCGTGGCGGTAATCCCAGGACCCGCTGGTGGACACCAGAGGTGAAAGGGGCCGTCAAGCTGAAGAAGGAGACTTACAGGTCATGGTTGGCCTGTGGGACTCCCGAGGCAGCAGACAGCTACCGGCAGGCCAAGCGATCTGCGGCTCGGGTGGTCACTGAGGCAAAAACCCGGGTGTGGGAGGAGTTTGGTGAGGCCATGGAACAAGACTTCCAGTCGGCGCCGAAGAAATTCTGGCAAACTGTTCGGCGACTCAGGAGGGGAAAGCGGAACCCCGTCCACACGGTCTTCGGTGTGGGAGGGGAGTTGCTGACCTCAACTGAGTCTATAGTTCGGCGGTGGAAGGAATACTTCGAAGATCTCCTCAATCCCACCAACACGCATTCTGAAGAAGAGGCAGAGCCGGAGGACTTTGGGCTGGGCCCTCCCATCACTGGGGTCGAGGTCGCCGGGGCTGTCAAACAACTCCGCAGCGGCAGCGCCCCGGGGGTTGATGAGATCCGTCCCGAGCTCCTGAAGGCTCTGGATGTTGTAGGGCTGTCATGGTTGACACGCCTCTGCAACATTGCGTGGACATCGGGGACTGTGCCTTTGGAGTGGCAGACAGGTGTGGTTGTCCCCCTTTTCAAGAAGGGGGACCAGAGGGTGTGTTCCAACTACCGGGGAATCACACTCCTCAGCCTCCCTGGGAAGGTCTACTCCAGGGTGCTGGAGAGGAGAGTGCGGCTGCTAGTTGAACCTCGGATTCAAGAGGAGCAATGTGGTTTTCGTCCTGGCCGTGGAACACTGGACCAGCTCTATACCCTCACGAGGGTACTGGAGGGGGCATGGGAGTTTGCCCAACCAGTCCACATGTGTTTTGTGGATCTGGAGAAGGCTTATGACCGTGTCCCCCAAGGTATCCTGTGGGGGGTGCTCCGGGAGTATGGGGTAGATGGCCTTTTGTTACGGGCTATTCAATCTCTGTATTGTCGGAGTCAGAGCTTGGTTCGCATTGCCGGCAGTAAGTCAGACCCGTTCCCAGTCAGGGTTGGTCTCCGCCAAGGCTGTCCTTTGTCACCGGTTCTGTTCATAATTTTTATGGACAGAATTTCTAGGCGCAGCCAAGCGGCGGAGGGAGTCGGGTTCGGTGGCCTCCGGATTCCGTCTCTGCTATTTGCAGATGACGTGGTCCTGTTGGCCTCATCGAACAGTGACCTCCAGCTCTCACTGGGACGGTTTGCAGCTGAGTGTCAAGCGGCGGGGATGAGAATCAGCACCTCTAAATCTGAGGCCATGGTTCTTAGCCGGAAAAGGGTGGATTGCCCACTCTGGGTCGGGGGAGAGTCGCTTCCCCAAGTGGAGGAGTTCAAGTATCTCGGGGTCTTGTTCACGAGTGAGGGGAAAATGGAGCGGGAGATTGACAGACGGATTGGAGCAGCGTCGGCAGTGATGCGGACGCTGAAGCGGTCCGTTGTGGTGAAGAGAGAGCTGAGCCAGAAGGCAAAGCTTTCAATTTACAGGTCAATCTACGTCCCAACTCTCACCTATGGTCATGAGCTCTGGGTAGTGACCGAAAGAATGAGATCGCGAATACAAGCGGCCGAAATGAGCTTCCTTCGCAGGGTGGCTGGGCTCAGCCTTAGAGATAGGGTGAGGAGCACGGACATCCGGGAGGAGCTCAGAGTAGAGCCGCTGCTCCTCCGCGTTGAGAGGAGCCAGTTGAGGTGGTTCGGGCATCTGGTCAGGATGCCTCCTGGACGTCTCCCTGGGGAGGTGTTTCGGGCATGCCCATCCGGGAGGAGACCCCGGGGCAGACCAAGGACACGCTGGAGAGATTACATCTCTCGGCTGGCTTGGGAACGTCTTGGTGTCCCCCCGGAGGAGTTGGTGGAAGTGGCTGGGGAGAGGAGCGTCTGGATGTCCCTGCTCAGGCTGTTACCCCCGCGACCCGGACCCGGATAAGCGGCAGAAAACGAAACGAAACGAAACGAAAAACAATGTAACAGCCATTTTTTTTGCACCAGTCGCTATCCTAAAAAAAGGGCTTTCACTCAATTGAAAAGCCCTCTGCTGTTGTATCAAAATGTGCTCACAGTGTGTGATTTTCCTTACCACCAGGACTTGAGAGGGTTTAAAACAAACATTCTTTCTACTAGCTAAGCAAATAAAAATATTACCTGCTTTTAAAACACAGCTGGGAGTTTACTATTTCAGAACCCGGATACTAAAGTTTCTAGGTCCAACTGGAATTATTATGGCTGCTTTTGCTTGGGACAGGAGCCATATTGTTGACTGAATACCACTTACAAACAGTGGGGAGGAAAATTTGTTTAATATTTTAATTAAAATGTTGCTAATACTAAAAGTATACTAAAGAATCTTACCAAAATGCTATCCCTTACGCCACTTGAAACGAGATGAAGAGTCTTGATTGTGTCGTCAATCAGCCACTGCCAGCCAGCTGAAACAGTGTCACAGTATTAGAGAATTTTAGCTGAGATCCTGATTTAAAGAAAACCAACAAAAAGCTTGATTATAACTGTTTACTGATGGAACATACTGATTACAGGGTCGTTCTTAAAAGGCATTTTGGACAAGGACAGCTTTTCTATAAGATGGCACACTGTAGAAAAATGAAAAGGATTATGGGAAATTGCCTTAATGTATTCCATTACATTGTTGCGAGTCATCAAAATCAATGAACTGCTTTGTCAAAGTCACTTAATTGTTTTGGACTTACTTGCTGGCCTCATAAGCTCTCCGCCAAAACCCCTACAAAAAAGTACAATTTTGATATGACAAAACAACATTTAGATTGAATTTTTTTTTTTTGCCATACTGCTTATGAAAAACCTCACAGGTTGCATTTGCCTACCTGTACTGTTTTCTGTCCTGTAGCTGAAAGTAAATCAACAAATGCAAATCAGTGAGAGCTGAGATTTTGACCACAGTTAATCCAACTTGGAAAAAAAGAGGCTCCAAGAAATATGCCTACTGTCTGGTGAATCGTTTTTAGTGCATCCACACATTCTGAAGGAACCATGTCCAGCACAGTCCTGCACAACAAAACCAGTGAGACCCATAAAAACAGAACTAATAATCACACAAGGACGAACGTCTTTCCATTTGGTTGTATTTGTTGTTAAGAATGTCTCTCATTTCATCAATGTTACATTAAGTGTCTACCCGTTGGTCTGAAGGCCCAGTTTGTACAGAGCATGTATGATCTCTGCACATGCCAGGATGGCTCCGTGGCGACCGTGGAGGTCAATACCCACCGCCATGGGAAGCAGCTGTGGCAGAACTGGAACCAACAAAGAAGAGAGGCCGTATTTAGTCATGAACAATAATTACAAGTTTCAGTTTGTTACCAAACGGCATCCGTCACTAGCAATTTATTTCCTCCATAGCCGAGGGAACAGGTATGGCGACATTGTTTACCTGTTGCTGCCATATAATCAGGTGCTTGAGGCGTCAGGTTGTGGAGTGCTTTAGAAGAGAGCTCACAGATCACTCTACAAACACGTGAAGAATATAGTATTGTGTTCAAAATATCAATTAATGCTCATTTCTGAGGGAAATTGTGATACATATCAATACAAGAACTTACCCATCCCAGTGGTTAATCTTCAAGGCTACCAAATGATCTATTATGGCCTTGGTGTACTCTGGGAAACTAGCTATATAGACACTGGGGGAAAAAGAAAATAAATATTTAACTGCATTGCTACCACTAATCACAGAAAAACAGTTTCAGTATCTCTGCAACCAATTTAAATGGAGAAAACATGTTCGGTTCTATAGTCAGGCATATCCTGAGGTTAACTTCTTTCTTCAGTTTCACAGTTTGCATGTTTACTCCTGCATTGGTGACACATTTCTGCAAAATTCCTGAAACCTGATGACAACTCCTATAAGGGAAAACCTTTGGTTTTAATGTAAAAATTGTATTTTTTTTCATTCCAAATATCTTTTTGGCTGAAGTTAAAACCCTCTGAATTGTTTATTTCGTGTTGCCAAACATTCCGTGGAAACTGACAGAGAGCCACAACCTTATGCTGAAAAATTAGTTTCGGTGTGATTTTGGAGGGAAATCAGGAAAGAGAAGCAGAGAAACGTTCATCGTAATGAAGAATATGACACATTTTAAAATTGATCAAAAGTGGGCAAAGTGTAGACACTGAAATCGTTCTGAGGCCAATTTTTAGCCCCATCACAGTAAACCTCTGCCGAGGGCCCAAAAGACCCCTTAAATTAAAAATCCTGGAATCACCCCTTTGTC
This sequence comes from Mola mola, assembly GCA_001698575.1. NCBI lineage: Eukaryota > Metazoa > Chordata > Actinopteri > Tetraodontiformes > Molidae > Mola > Mola mola. The sequence goes on from KV751340.1 coordinate 4,680,188, forward strand.
CAAATCCATGCCAAAATTGTATGAGCTCTCTAATCCTCATCCTCCCACCAAACTTTATTGAAATTCATCCACTGGTTTTTACATAATTCTCCTAAAAAATAAGCCAACCAACCAACTAACAGAGGTGAAAACACATATCGTCCTTGGTGGAGGTGACCAGCTAGAGTTTATAAATCTGACTGCATGCAAACGGCACATTAATAACAACATAAGCAATGGGTAGTGTATGTATAGCTGCATATTTGGAGTGTCATTCTGAATGATATGTTTTAGCACCACATCAACTTACCTAATAAGCAATTTGCAACATTTGGTTGTATTTTTTACGTTTTATTGTTGAAGTATTTCCGCACATTAAACTCATCGAATCTGAGTGTATTTCATTCCCTTCCACTGGGAAAATAGAAAGGGAACAAATTATTTTGGGTTTGTCTCTATCTGTCACTTCACCTGCAGTAATTTTGTTACAAGTGAGAGATAAACGTAACTGGAATCAGGAATAAGAAGAGTCTGGTCACTACCTGTTGCCAAGTCTACGCTCTTAAGTATGAAGAAAAGTACAGCTTCACTGGAGCACCGTGTGACAATCTGGCTGTAAAAGCATGTCCAGGAGAAGAGCCAATGCGTATAACACACTCTCTTACCTAATGTTCAGATAGCAATTGTTGAGATTCCCAACAGCACAGTAGTCCGATGTAGTTACGATGTCGATACCATGAGGAAACGTCCCCTATTGAGACAGAAACATCGACAAAGACCTGAGACATTTTCAGTGCAATTCAATTTAGCACAGGCTTTATATTGCTAAGATTTATAAAGATGTTAAGGGGCATTAAAGGCTATTCAAGATCTGTTATTAAATCAAACGCTGGCAGTACCCTGTAGTTGTCATGGGAGGCTACTTATTTGCTTCAAAAGCTGGCAAGGCAGGTTTGAGCAAGACTTCAATATTTGGCAGCAAATATACTTCAAATCAATCCAATTCTCTCATGATACACCATTTGCTCATATTGTTATTACAGACCTGTCTGCCGACATTCTCCTGGAAGGCAGCCTGGGACAAAATGAGATGTTAAAATCAACTTCCATCATGTAGCTGTACATCTTTAGTTAGTAAGATGATGGTAAAATGATGACCAGGGGACTTACAGAGGCAGCTCTGCGGCAGTTGACATTTCTGTCAAACACAGTGGTGACAAGCAAAGCACTGCAGAGAGAAAGACAAAATATGGATTGGACAGTACAAATGATCTGATCAAATATCTAAACCAAACATTAGGCGTGCAAAGAAAGTAATGTTTCAATGGCCACGGGTGCCATTAGAAAATTATCTAATGGGTGGAAAATGTGTAATAAAGTACACAAGTAGAGTTCCTCCATTTTGGTTTTACAATTTGAAAAAATAGTTTATCTGTACTGTACTTTCTGCAGTCTGGAAAAAAATGACACACACATTCTTTGTGTTCCCTTCCTGAGTTGGTATTGTTTTAAACTACAGATGGGTATTTTAAGTAATTTCAATCATCAAATCAAATCAAATCAAATTTTATTTGTATAGCCCAAAATCACAATTTACACATTATCTCACTGGGCTTTGACTGTACAGATGTGGCATCATCTGCCCTTAGACCATCGAACCGGGTGAGGAAAAACTTAAAAAAACCCAGAAACCTCAGGAAGAACCACAGAGGAGGGACCCTTCTTCTGAGGCCGGACAGACGTGCAATAGATGTCACTTGTACAGAACGCAACAACATGACAATAACAGTTTACTTAGAAAATATAAAACATCCATGAGTCCCAGAGTCTGTGGAATCTATAAATCCAGATGTATGGGAAGTCTAGTGATCCAGATGCAGGTGTACTCTGTTGGTCCAGGAGTCATTATAGTCAATAATGAATTACTGACATTAATTAAAGAGTGAAGAAATTCTTGCACTATACAATATATTGCTAATAAATGCAGCAGTATAAGGAAACAGATTTTTTCACTATTACAGCTAGTTACAAGATAGGTATTTATGTTTATCATATTTGTTATGCTCTGTTAATGTAACAAAAAAAACAAAACATTAACATCTAAATTATATGTGAAGAATGAATGACTTAGATTGAAGTGACGTCTAAGTGTAGCTTGCATTAACGACATGAACAGGTTTTGATTCCAGTGCACGAGTTCCCGAAATGAATCGAGCCACTACATGATTAATCACGTCATCTGTGTAACACCGGAAACTTTATCTGATTCTGTTTTGACGTCCACATCGCACAGAGTGTCAGATGGTGGGTATGTTTAGTGCATATATCATAGTCTGAGACTGCTGCTCTCATTCGCTGTCCTCCAAGATCCAGGCCTGGAGCTTTAATACCTGGCTTTGACATAATGCCTGAAAAAATAACGTGAACTATGTCCGTGTATTTTAAGATTAACACACGCAGTTCAGCCTAACTGTCAGTGCGGACATTCAACTGTGTGTGAATGTGTTTGCCTCAAAGTCACTTAGTCCCACATTTACAAAAGTGAGTTACTGTAAAAGTCATGAGGCTGTGATGATTCGAGCAGGAACCAGCTTGTCTGCGCTTTGCTGCCAAACAGCAACCGAAACCTACAGCAAC
>KV751340.1:4682842-4694958 GCA_001698575.1 Mola mola
CTGCAGGTGATAATGGTAGTTGCAGGGGTTCAAACTGACACTGCAGAGCTGGTCTGCACAGTCAGAGATCACAGGCCTATACTTGCACACAGAGAGAAACGGGATCAGGGAGGAAAACCGTTACTATTGCTAAAGACTGAGCTTACGTCACCGAGAGATATTGCACCCTCGTTTTGCTACACTAGATCTTAAAGTTCTGAAATGTTGCTCATTACATTTACAGCTTAAGCTTCTAATTCTGGTATAAGGCATTTTTCAGTCATTACACGTTATAATTCCATTAATAAAAGAGACTTTGTTTTTGTCAGAATTTGCTTTGCTATTGTGTTAAACGATGAAACCGATGCAAGTACTTCCTCCCTCCTATAAATGTGCCATTGTGTTTGACGTAAATTTCCAAATGAGAAAAAGCCACTTTACCAAATAGATGAAGCCAGCAGTATTACATAACTGCATGCATAAAAAGGAAAATAAATTTTACATACTTTAATTTTCATTTCTTATTTCTCTTCCCCATTTTATGCAAGAGGGCGTAAAGCACGTTTTTCACACTGGCCTCAAAGTTTTAATACTCTAAACAAGCTTTAATCCTAATATGCAGCTGCAGGATAAAAATAGGGAGCAAATAGGGCAAGATAATACTACAGCAACAGTAAACTTGAATTTCCATTATTATCGATTAATTGATGGAATGAAAATGAGTTGGCAGCTGTTACTGAAAATAGATTAATTGTATCAGTCATTTTTTTTTTTTTTAAATGAAAGGTGTCAAATCTTTGCAGTTTCCAGGTTTTAATGTAAGAATTTGTTGTTTTTCATTGTAATTTATAATAGTGAGTGAGAAATTTAGTGAAAAAGCAATCTGAAGCACCACACTGGGGGAACTGTGAAAAGCATTTCCAACTGTTTTTCAACATTTTATTGGTTAAATGATCTAATCAACAGTGAAAACAACTAGTTTTTCCAAATAGGGGACATTTATTATAGTATACCCTACATTAATTTCTTCACACATGGACCTTAGAGGCACTCCCAACAAATATGACTCTTGATGTGATTTTGCAGAGATCTATAGATTACAACTGGAAGTCTGAGGCTAAGGGAGGAAGATGAGGGTTACCTGGAAATCTGATTGACAAAGGGTGTGAGCTCTTTGGGTTCATAAGCCCTGGCAAAGGACCAGCACACATAGCAGGCAGCGTCACGCACATTGGACCCAACGCTACATGCTCCCCTCTTCTCCTCGTAGGTCAGGGATTTGATAATGAGTGGCACAACTGAAAGCAGATGAAAGAAATAGATCAGCAGTTTTGGACTAAAAACAGTAACAACTTGCTGAATTACAGAGTTTATCTACTAAATTCAATGTGCAATTAGACGTCTGTTACCGTCCAGCTCTGGCCAACACAATACTAATATATTATGGCCAGATGAATTTTTCTGTGTGTGGCAGTCCAAAAGTACATGGTGACTTTTCTCACAATGGTGGTTGGTTCAGCTAAGTCAAACCTCGTTTGACTTAGCTGAACAGGGAACCAACCGCCGTGATGGAGTAGACTGCAGCCAACAGGAGAATGTCAGCGCTTATGACCTTACAGGGATGTTGACAGTGTCTGTGTAATTACTCTCGCTGCTATTGAGCAAACTGTCTTTGATTCAGTCATCATCTGCTAGAGAATTTGTAAATTTGCTTGTGTTTGAAGAAAACATTGATGAAGTAGAATATTAAAAAATTATGTTTTGTGATTATCAATTCTCAAAAACAGACAATTTTTAATTAATATTGACAGTAATTGGTGCCTGTAAAGCTTGCATTGTGTAAAAGGTTATACATGTGTGACACTGTTTCCATAAATATTGTCCACATGAAGATTGCAGCAGCATCAGCAGATTTAGCTACGAGTGTGCTACTGAAGTTCTCTGGAAACTTGAAGCATGATAAATACACACGTCATATAAAGCAACTGCCTATAAGGTCATTTCCACAAAAGACAGAAATGGGGAGGAGAAAAACAGGGAGTTAGTGCCCTGACCCCACCTCATCATGCAAATCATCGCTTGAGGCTTGACTAATATCAGGTGCATCAATGTTGCCTGAGGGCCCTGCTGTTAGGGCTGAAGCCCCACCTACTAGTGACACAACACCTCAGAGAGAAGAACTAACCACACAACTGACATCCCCAAGTAGAGCACACACATGCACCATCACACACATTCACCAAACCTGCTGCACATACTGCAGTGGACGTCCTGACCAGACACCAGTATTGGCTGCAGACTGGGGAGCCGCACTCCGTTGGCTGAATACGCCGGAGTAGATACTACTGCTACTAGTGTTACGGCCAGAGCAGGTAAAATGATGTTTGTATTTATTTTTCTTTCATGGACAAGGATGCATCATTTTAGGTACAACTACTTAGTTTGAGAACTTTGCCGAGGTTTTTCTGTTTCTATAAAATATATTGGTTGTTACTGTTAGTGAGTGTGAAGGGATTATTTAAGGTAGGTATATGCTACACATGCACCTGTTACCTACGGACTTTAATAATGTCTTTATAAAACTATGTAGCTTAAAAAAAAGTAAATACTGATCACTTAAGTGCATGGGAGCAAATAATATGTTTTATGAAGGAAAAAATAAATAAATAACATAAGGCTTGACTGGATTGTACTCATAGTGAAGTGATACGCTGCTCAAAAAGGATTTTCAAATAGATTTTAGTCTTAAGGGAGTGGCTTTGCGTGCTACTTAAGTTGAACAGAAACTTGAGCGACAACTTCTTGCAACAGCTCACGACAAGCAGGTTCCTCCGTGCAGTACGCAGCAACACTCGACTCACTGCTTTAGGTGATGTTTCATTTCAAAGGTGAAGGAAGGGGTTTCAAATGCCACATAGCTCACAGTTTCACCAAAAGAGCTACGTTGAAATGGTACTCGTAGCGCATCACATTGAAAATTACTAAAGAATTACGTTTTATTCTTGTGCGTGTGCAGAGCTGGTAAGCTCATCAAATGATGTTTGGGAGCCGAGTGCATCTTACAGGTGTAGTCATGGGAAGCAGGTGGCTAGCAGTTCCCACGCCGAAAGCACAGTTTAGTCAGGGTGAGAGTAAAAGCAAGTCTCTGCTTGCCTTCCAGCAGTATGTTAGTAAGTCTGCCCAACGCCTGCCAACCTAGTGCTTTAGCAGCTCACCAACTTTACTGCACAGATGAGTAGAGTGATATCAGAAGAGATACACTTGTGAATTGGCAGGGCAAGAACTGGTATTTATGGGTAGCTGCCAATCAAACAAAACCACACCATCACTCAAGCGCCCTATGCAAATATGGCTACATTTTTTTTTACAGGTTTTCATATTTAACAATTTCTCTGTTTTATGTCCAACTTTGTGTGAAGTAACAGTTGTAAAAATACACTAGCCTGAGGGTGCAGTGTTTTGTGACGATAGAGATTTTTCTGCCAGAGCAGTTAAAAAAACGCTAAGAGACAAACCCTCTAATGACACTCACCACACGAACCAGTCAAACAACTCTGTTAGCGTCATTACTTGGAAGTCATCTCAGTGAGAATTAAGTACAAAAGCTGCAATGAATTACAAGTTTATCCTGTGTGCTTTGCTGCCACGTTTCCTGTGAGCTTCAGGATCCTTAACAAAACCCAAAATGCAATGTTACATTTTTCTTTCAGAAAACGTGTATTCAAATCAAGATGGATAGCCCACAAGAACGCAAACCAAAAAGGCCTCACTACATTCCTCGACCGCCAGGCAAGCCGTTCAAGTACCAGTGTTTCCAGTGTCCTTTCACATGCAACGAAAAGTCTCACCTCTTCAACCACATGAAATACAACTTGTGTAAAAACTCCATATCCCTGGTGTCACAGAAAAATGGACAAAACGCCCGACAGTTCAAGGCTGTAGCCAAAGGAGTCCCTGTCAAACCTAAGGGTTGCTCAAGTCCCCAACCAACAGTTCAGAACAACAGTGCTGAGAAACAGTTTGCTGAGGAGAGCAAAGCAAAGAGGAGAGAGGACGCAGAAACAACGGACGTTGGGTGTGACAGTGTGGTCAATAAGGACAACCAAAGTGTGACAAAACCAAATACAGTAACAGAGAGAGAGAACAAGGAAGGCAGTGAGGTTACTTTTCTGCCTCGCCCATCAGCTTTCTCTCCTGTCACACCCAAAAGTGACGGAGCAGAAGTCTTCAAGTCACCTGTGCAGCAGCCAGAGGATTCACAAGCTTTCAATCATGCAGGCTTCCCTTGGGGAACAATTCCATCATCCATTCCCTTAAAACCATTCTCCCCACCCTTTGTTCCTGAATACTCTTCTTATCTCCTTCCTGACCGGCCTCTCTATCCACCATACTACATCACAACAAATCACCCCGCTAATGATCCCAACTCCCCTTCTTTCAGGCCAGAGTTTCTGGATCCCCAAAGGCCTGTGGTACAACAACCCATTTCCCCGCCTCGTACTCCCCTCTTTTCCCCATACCCATACAGATACTGCCACCCTTTTCAGTCGGGGCCCCCTCTGCATTATACCCTTTTAAGACATCATGAGCTCACCATGCCAGTAACAGGACCCAGATATCTTCCTTTTGATCTGTATGGCCCAACATTTGGGCCTAAGGATTATGAAGGCCTATACATGCATTCCCGTCCCAGTCACGACAGCCTCAACGCATCCACGCAAGAAAAGAGCAACCACAAGCAAAGTGAAGAAAAGGAAACCAGGCTAAGTCCGAGAGAGGGCTGTTCTGCCCTGGGGTCTCCGGACAGACCCAGTCAAGCACACGCCCTACAGAGAGACTCAGAGGCCCTGCACTACGACGACATGAGTGAGCCACAGACAACCACCCAACCAGGACACACAGCAGCACCCATAAAAACTGACCTCAGACAAAAGGAGTCTGCAGAAAGTTTGGTGCAGTTAAGGAATCAGCATCTGGATGAAGGGTAGATAACAATCCTACAATGTTTTCTTTGTAGTATATGTGTGTGCAAATATGGTCGTCATTCTGTTAACTCTTTGTTTTGTCATCTCTTTCAGATCAGCTGAGAGCAGTTCCTCCATGCACATTTCTGAACCATGTCTTGAAACAACATCAGAGCCAGAGGCTGAGGATAACAGAGAGGATCTGGCCCCCCTAAACCTCTCAACAAGGAACTCAGACAAAGAAAAAAGCCCATCTGACCACAGATTGAGGTGCTTAGAAACAGAGAAATCGAAGCAGGAAGAGTTGCCTCTGAACCTCAGTCTGCGAGCTTCTTATAACAGCCCTATAAATGCAGGCTGTGCCCTGGGCCCCTCAGAAGATCTTCAGCAGAGGCGGAACGCTGAGCTGGATGACGAGCCATGTGACCAGAGGCAGACTGCGGCACTGGCCCTCTGTCAGCTAGCCACTGCAAGCTCTGTTGCCTCTTCATATGACTTCAGCACTACACCCTTGGAGGACTGCAGGGAGGAGCGAATGTATGGCTTGATAAAGAAGACCAAGCACAAAACCAAGACAAAAGCAAAAGGCCTGAAAAGAGCAAATAGTGAAAAGACTGAAAGCTGCTGCAATAAGAAAAAGAAGCGAGCAAAAGCGCCAGGGCTGGCTCTGAGAAGGAGGCCTCATTAGTGCTAAACATTTAACTATTTAGTAGTAAGGACGGAATACTTCTAACTTTCATTCAACGTGAAAAGATCAACTATAGAACATTACTGTTAATTAAGCACTGAAAGAGAAATTAATTCTAAGAGGGAGAGATGTGGAACATCCATAGCACTGCCACAAGGTCAGCTGTAAAATAAATAATTACATGCAAATAAATTAAAAAGAAAACAATTCTTGAATGCAAAAACTTGCTGCCACAGTTAGTTGTATATTATGTCTTGTTCTCACACTTGATTGCTTTTTGGTAAAATGGAATTTTTATAAGGGTTGTTATACCTAAATCAGTTTTTTTTTTTTTTTTTTTACTGATGACAGAGGAACATGTACTACTACATGTAAATATATTGAATAAATACACAGCAAAATTTTCCTATGTGAATTTCTAAACACGTACCATGTGTAAGTCGGGATGGCAGCAGCAGGCCTCTCCTACCAAGTTCTGCCAATGCTAGGCAGCCTCCATGCCAGGCATTGTCTGTTTCCTGGAAGCTGAACGAGAACACGCAGCGCAAGCATCATGACAATGTACATGTCAGTGCAATGCCTGGAAAACTGTCCTTGTGCGACTAGTGGTCTTAAAAACTAAAAAATGCACTTAGAGCCATTAATTTTTACACCATGAACATACCTGAAGCAATCCAGTACTGATCCAACCACCTCATCTGCCAGCTCCTTGGGAAGCCTCCCAGTCATTCTACCAATGCTGCACGGTGAATAAAACAGATGATTATTGTAACATATAAACTCTATTTAGGGCATAGAATATGGGATTTTCCTAAAAAAAATTTAATAAACAAATAGATTAAAACAAAATAATCCCACTCAGTCATGTTTAATGGCCCACTGCAAGTATTTGGTGCTGTGTTTATCTACTTGTACCTATTTTGGACATTTTTTGGGGGACAAACGTTGGCCGGACTGTGTGTCACATCCCAGCCCTTAGCAGCGCACATTGGGTAGGAGATCATAAATTAATCGTAAACTGGCAGGCAAAAAAAGCAACGGTTTTGTCGGAATCAGCCGCAAAAAACACAAGTAAAGTGAGGCTGAACGCACAGTGGATAAAATTTGTTCTGAAACCAGTGAGTCTGGGGTTGGTTTTCATACGCTGGTGAACACTGAAGGACAGAATGGGGTTGAAGAGTGACGCAGAGTTGGACAGGTAAGTGCTAGCAGTTGGTCTGATTAGCTCGCTAAATTACAACAAAATGTAGTGTTCCTGCTATGATGTAGCTAGCAGTCTATATTGCACAAATATCAAGGCCTACTTTCAAACAATGTGTACAGATGCGTGCTTCTGGTTATTGAGCAGGGGAGGAGGCACCAACTTTGAGTGGCTTGTTTACAATTATCAGAGGCTTTTGTTGATCAAAGTTTTGATTAACAGTTAATCTCTGCCGGGTGACGTGTTAACATTTTATTACCCTTTCGCTGCAGACCAGCGGACAATTGTTTCTTTATCTTTCAGTCCAACCAGCAGATACTCTGTAAAATAAAATGTAAAATAGATCTTTTACACTGAAGTACTGAAGTCACAACATTTCATTGTGAGTAGAGACTAAAGCTCACCAACAACAGTCTCCACCTCCTCAGGAATGTCATAATCCTCCTCCTGTTCTTGTGTCTTTCTATCAGAAGTCACACCTGCAACTGTAGTAGACTGAGACATGGACAAGTTTGCTGCTAAGGAACGGCTGCCTCTCTGGTACCTGCAAAACAATCATATACTTTTAAGGTCAGTACTACTATTGTCTGATCCAGTCAATTATAGAGGACATTAAATGTGTTCTGACGTACAGGAAATCACATCGGTGCAGGAATTTTATGTGTGGCCATGCAGCCACAACTGTGGTTGCATCGTAAACAGGCCTTCATGAAAATGATGAGCCCATCAGCCACAGTGGCCTTGGAGCCCAGAACTCTGTATCTATCATCGTCTACTCTATAAAGCCTTTTATCAACAGTATTAGTCAACAGTTTGTGAAAAACATATGCAATCTACAAATGTGTCTGTTTCTATGTTGCTAAAATCACTTTGTTGGTGCAAGGTAAGTAAGCTACCATGTTGGTCCATCTTATTCATACTTTAATTCATACATGTGGCAGGCTTCCACAAAACGAGCACTGCCTGTCACACATTCGTTTTCCAGTTTTGGAGCTGGACAACTTGAGTAGGAGGCCCACTTACATTCATATATGCCGAAGTGTATTCAGAGACCCATTTTAGAACTTTATACATATGTTTTATTCATCCCAGAAAAGGCCATTTATGACCAATTAACTAATGGCCAATCAAGCCTCACTTCAAAGGTCAAATGTTATGCCTTGTTTGACAACATCTCACATGCACTGCTAAGAATCACAGAGGGAGACATTCTATCAATTTACCGCACCAGGTATTAAATTCCTCCTGTAAATGCACTCATATCTAACACAGGACACTCGCTATTTCAGGTGATGCAATGTCATTCAGCATCACGCTGGTTTCGATCATTTCAATAAGCTCTGACTGAATACATAAATAGTAGCTCAGTGTTAATTTATTATTCGCACAAAAGCAAAAAGTGAGTCATTCGTGTGGGAAGTTGATGACAAGATGACAAAAAGCATTGCGGATGTTTAGTGATAAGTCATGCATTCTAATAATTGAGGTGTGCCTGTAATTGTTTTCCCAGATAGTCTTGACGTGTCCAAATGAAGGCCAGAGGCCAAAATATACATGAAAATGTTTATTTTGCAAAATGTAGGTATTAGTGTATACAAGGCCTAAACCACAGATGTAAAAAAAATACAAAACATCCGGTTCATTTTTTTAAGTGGCTTTACAAAACAGAGCAGACGCAGGGAGAGGTAAAACAGAAAAGGGTGGCGCAGGCCAATGTGTGTATAGTCTGATGCGAGAAGTGTACGAGTGTGCCTGCGAGTGGAAAACTAATAGTTTGTGAGTAAACAAAACAAAAGTAAGGTGGATGATCGGACCTAATAAACAGAATTTCAAAGGTGAAAGGGAAAATAAACAACAAAAACAGGACGATCAATATATACTATCATAAAATACAACCCTCCCATCTAGGCCTTACCTCCAAGAAGCCAAACGTGGCTTTAGGAAGGTGAGGCCAAGCCTCTGGATTAGTTTGACACAGAGCTTCCTCAGCGTGGCTTGGCTGCTCTCTGAGAGCTGCTTCTTCTCCAGACACTGCACAATTGTAGGAGCTAGGGAACAAATAAGAACATGCAAATTATATGCTGAAAGGTTGGTATAACAAAATGACAAATGAATACATGTCATGTTGACAATAAAAGACAAATGTATAGAGTGGATGTTTAAGGAGGAGTATATGGGTGTGTTTGGATATTGCAGGTACACATCAAAAAATAACACACATCCTCCAACTGGATAATCTCTTCAGAAAGTGTGTAACATGTAATTAACATGGGATAAAATGTCCAAAAGAATAATTTATCACCGTGTGGTGTGCTCTTATTGAGTTGCCTTGGGCCACTTACTATTAATATTTGTCAATTACATGCGTTTTATTTTGGAAAAAAATAGTGTATTTACAGATGATACAACTATATACTTTATATCTCAATTAAGGAGAACTTTTTTAGATCTATTTATTTGAATCAGAATTTTTTAATCTGACTTGATTTTAATGTGCCAAAAGGATTGTGTTTATTGTCAGGAATTGTCAGGAATCTCTTAGCAATGACAAGCTGTGAATATCATTCCATTTTGGACAGGTTCGTGAGTCAAATTTGCCTGCTGTAAAGCTCATTCAGCATCTATCAATGGAGAAAGATAATGTAAAAATGTAAATAGTGTTTTGAAAATGTGTAGGGGAATATCATTAGCAGATGCTCCTCCATTCATACCCCAACCTCCACAGTCTTATTGATACAGGCACTAGTTTTATCTCACGTGAATACTGGTCAGACGCAGCCTATACAGATTTGTCTATGGTCAAAATAGTTAAAAAACTAATAATTATCAGGCAGGCTGGAGTGTGTGAATCTGTAATGTATAAAGCAATTACAGTATGGAATGAGTTCCCAATTATGAACTGTGAAACAGCCAGTAAGGTACGTTTCCAAAGACTCTTAAAAAATTACATTATCATTAACTAAGCTCAAATGCAATTGGATGTGTTACGATTGTTTGATTTTCATTTAATTTTGACTTTTCTTGTTTTGTTGTGTGTGAGTGCCAGGGACAAAACCTGCTACTAATGAGAGGATCCAAATAATAGCAAAGAATATATGAGAGGGATCTATTGTCATACTTTTAACATGAAAACACCATGTGACATCTAGATTCAAATATCTCCCCTCAGGCACAGGGCATTTAGATAAAAAATTTGAGAACACAAATTATTATTTTCCCACATGCAAAAATCAACCAAACAAAGACCCCATTCTCTATTAACCTCTGTTCAAGAAATGTAGTTTTTGCCTTGACATGAAGATTAGAGATCAAAGTCTTAATACAGTACAAAAGTATAATATAATTTACCATATTGTAGGAGGTCATCTCGCTTGCCATGTTTGAAAAGCTTTGCCTAGGTGATACAAGCAGAGAATACGACTGGAGTAAAATTTAAAAAAAAAAAAAAAAAAAAAAAAAGCACAAAACAAACATCACTCTAAAAAAAAACAACAATTACTTCTGTATTGTAAAATCTTTAAACCCTGAAGCTCTTTACCCTCAATCCACACACAAAAAACACGCAACTATGGGTCCCGTAGGCTCGTTGACTGAACAGACAGTTTTGAACGCCCGAAGCATCACTGAAACTCGGACCATGCTCATTTCACAAAGACATTAAGCACAAAGGGATGCCTTCTAAACATGTCCTGTGAGTTTATATGGCCATGATAACAAAGTAATATATTTGCTCAGGGGCTGATTTACATTTCATTAATTAACAGGAAATGATTTGAAAATGTCCCCAATCAAAAATAAAGGCTTGCAGTGGCAAATGGCGTTACGTGCCAAACTTCAGGGTGGGGGAAAAAATGTATTTCACTGGAGCTTAATAACTTATTTGCTGTTCAACTGTTTAGTTTAAAGCAGTGTTTTAAACCGCTATTATACGACACTTGACACAGAGGATATTACACTCGTAGCAGGTGCATTGTACTCCTGCCAAAGCCGCATTAGGCATTATGTAAGACATGCCAGTCATGTTGGCTCTTGTAAAATTACTTTTGCAGGTTTTAGTAGCTCCGTGCAAACAGATTACACTATCTTAAAACACACTTTGTGAACACAACAACACAGGCTTTATTGTTACTGATCGCTGTGCATGTGTGTGTGCTTACCAGTGACTGCAGAGCACCATCAAGCACCATGATGTCTGTTATTGATTTGTCACTGGCCTGCGATATAGTGGCGAGGCTCCAGTCCAAAAAGTCCCCGAGGCATTTCTGTTTCACATCGGGGCGCGTCATGAACCTGTACCGACGTGTGCAGAAAAAAAACAAGAAGCGTCATTAGCTTACACAAAGGCTGATACCACAACAGATTCCAAGAGGATCTTTTGCAACCTCTTCTGGTTGCAAAAGTAATTACAACTTTATCAAGTATTAGGCATTGATAGCAAACTGGTATTTTTTAAGCTTTGCTCCTACGTATGTCCCCCAAACAAACTTTGGATACAGTTAAAATGCTAAAAACAAATAAAAAAAATACACACCAGGATTGGACAATATGTTTGAATTTACAATCAATATAAATATGGATATTTTAAATTACTGATCTCCATAAACAAACAAAATCACAAATTATATACATATACTAAAATCAATGGTTAATGCAACGCATCATACGAAACAATGTGAAGACCATGGCATAAAAAAAAGACAGTCCTAGTGTAAGATTACAATTTAAATGAACACAATGATGTTTTTTTTAAAAAGTTCCGTTCCTGAAGCAGAATTCAAGTTTTTCATACTCATTCATCCATCCATGATATCCACGATAAAAAGCACGTCTTATGTCCTTGTACACAGAACAATAACACAAAAATTGAAACTCGTTCTTAACTTCACCCAACTGACAAACAGATTCCAGCTTCCTCTGGTGTGGCATTGAACCTGCCAACCTCCATGACAAATGGCTAATGGTTCCTGAACGTGACTGTGCACATAGGGATAATTTTCCTTTATACAAAATTATGGCTCTAAAAGATAGCCCTTAACTGCAAAGTAAAAAAGCCCTGACCAGGTGAGTCAGGTGTGAAAGTACTCTTAGACCAGCCAACAGTTTAAAACATCAGAATCAGGAAAATGTGAAATAGTCATTTCAGACACTTTTTGGTCATAAAGTTCTGCTTGCAAACTCTGTTAATGTTCCTCCATATCCACAAGGGTCTATCATAGTGTTGATCACATGCTTCCTTAATTTGTTTTAATGTATTTACCATGGTGCTGTTTATTTTGTTTTTTTC
>KV751340.1:4695045-4717298 GCA_001698575.1 Mola mola
TACTTTATATTTCAATAAAGTGCCATTGTACTTGTAAATTTGATTTATTTGTTGGCGATGCTTACTTACGTGATGAAAATAGTTACTGAATTTGTGCTCATTACTATCATTCATCCGTACTAGTTTATCAAGAACCAGCAGCAGCTTTGGGTTGGAGTCGTTTGTTTGAGGCTCTAAGGGTATTAGTCGCACGCCTTTATTTATGCATTAGGCATTTTGTCATATTAAGTCTTGCGAAAAAAATAGCAAAAACATGAAACACTTTTGAGAAGGATGATTGTTCCACGATTTCAAAGTCTTAAAACTGATATTTTTGGAGACAACAGCAAAATCAAAATATCAGGTAAGTAGCAGCAGGACATCTGTGTACTTACTTTGATACTAGCACAGACGCAGCATTCCTGGGAGTATCACTGACAAGTAGGTAAGACTGGAAACGGAGAGAAATGTTATTCGTACTGTATGATGACTGTGCAACACGGTAACAGACACTGAACAGAACTGAAATAACTTTCGGTACAGACATTTTACTACCGGTTACCTCTGCTTGGAGTCACATCTGCTCACTCTGTTTGAGTTTTAACGCCTAAACCTTTTGCTGAAAGCCACTCTGTAACTGTCAAAGAATCATTGCTGCCAAACTAGACCCCAATAACCGGACCGAGACATTACAGGGAGCAACACATAGACACAAAGACACAAAACAACAGGATTATCCAGCTTATGTTATAGTATAAATACCTTTGCAATTGCGAGAATTCGATCCATGGTGGGCTGTCTGACCTTGTTGCCATCCGACTCCAGATTGCCATCCAGACGATAAAGGTCAAAGGGTATAAGGCAGGTCATGGACAGCCACAACAGCAGCATGTAGCGAGTCTCCCACGTCTGAAAGGAGTAGTTGGTGTAATGACGAGGATTCAGAAAAAGTTATTTCAGTCTTCGTAAAAGTTTCATTCTGATGTGCACCGTGATGCATATAAATTCTGGACTTTTAATCATAAAGCATTTAATTTCTTGAATCGTTGCTTGCTCTTTTTTTAAAAAAAAAACATTCCTTTAGTAAAGTCATGCTAGTGTGCAGTGGCTGATTTTGATTGTCACACTGTTTGTTCCTGTGACCGATCCCCACTTGATCACTCTGTCCAAGGGGAGTTCTGCTTACTGCATTTAATCCCATAAAATTTCCACAAGGCCTCAAAATAGTCCATGATGTCCATAAACCCCAGCACATCAGAAAAAAAAAGAGCCCTTCCTTCTGATTTCCAAAACCTTTGATCACTAACATGAAGTTAAGTATTCTTTGACAAGCATCTGCCTTCATTACACACGTCGTAGAGCATGGAGAAACACCAGATTTAAACAAAACCAAGTGGCTTCTCCATACAGTTTGTATATGAATATCTGGATGGATTCTTATCATCATTTTACCCCCTTGAAGAGTACTGCCAGTCTCACCTCATTGTCTTTGGGATCTTGCCAGGACAGCAGTTCCAGAACTGGCTGGACATCTGCCACCTCGTGAGGGAAGAGCTGCATGAAGATTTTATAGCCCCTGACCTGCACATTTAAAAAAAACAAAAAAAAAAAACACATATGCATTGACATGCTGGGGGTTGGCTGACAAATCAGAGGGATAAACTTCCTGTCAGGGTTTACTCCGAGTTAATCTGAGTCCTGTTTTTGCCTCACCTTGGAGATGATGTAGAGGAACTTGAAGCTCAAATGAATTAGTGATGGCGGGGACTTTTCACTCTTAACAAACTCCAATATCATGCTCATCATCCATTCTGTAGGAAGGTTGAAAAATGGCATTAAAATCGACACACTTCTGCAAATGCATCTGATACAAATCCCGAGTGTCTTTATGTTTATCATGTGCACAGTACCTAAGTGTGGGTCCAACAGATGAGGCTGCTCTTGGTACTGGTCCATTATGACTGTGGATGATAATGAGTGTGATGAACAAGGGGAAAAGCAGCCACGCAGTGACGATAAACTGAGCGGAGACGCCCGTCTTACCAAGGAAGCTCTCTGCGCTGCGCTCTCTTGTCAAACCATCCCCGTGGACTTCTGGCAGGCTGCAGATCAGCCCTTTAGCCTCCTGCGTGTGACTGAAGCCCCCCAGTACACAGGCTTTCACGACAGGCTCCGACTCCCCCTGCTCTCCGTCGGAGGCCCTGTTGTCTTTCTCGGATAGAACCATCCTGTCAGCCCGAGTGCGTCTTTGTTGCGGAGGCTAACGGCTAACGCGGCTTGATGCGAGTAACGGCCTAGTTAGCTAGCTCTCAGCAACATGTCAGGCCACAGGGGCGGCTATGAAAGAAAACTATTAACGAGGGACTACGGCATGGAGTTGGTCTACAGAGAAATTAAGTGGGCTGTACAAAAAAACTGAAATAAATTACAGTAAATAAGTAGAACTGAGGGACTCAAATCAACTGACACAACCACACGGAAGCTAACGTCCCGCCCCGGTACGGGAAGAGAGACGGGTCAAACCAGCCGGCGGCTCCGAGGCTCGGACAACACCCACATCGTGTCTTTATTTAACAATGTCAATATTTAATGTTTAATGTATTCAACAGCCATTAAACGTAAACGTACCTGACATATAAACGTTTATATCATTTTACTATTTCAACACTTTATAGATAATTGTGGCCTACAAATGCCAAAATATTAGAATATTTCACTGTAATGCATATGAATATACCAAATCTTTTAAAATTAGAATATTAAAAAAAAAACATTTTCCACATATTTCTATTGTTTTTAGACGCACTAGCAGAGCAAACAGTTCTGATGTACCACAGGTCACTTGACTGGATCGAGGATGGATCAACATTGAATGATTCTAAGCTTAAAAATGCTAAATTTTGGGACAGAAAATAAAAACTGACAACATCTCAAAGGACTCTTTAAAGCAACTACAAAAACATGAAATACCCAAATTAAACCCTGACGACAGGTTTTTTATTATAGTAAACTTTAAATTGTTTCGGTATTGTGCCTATATACATTTTCAGACATAAAAGGCCTATAAGCAAGATAGGGGAAAAAAATTAAGAGGACTACGTTTATATATTAGTACATTCTGTCTTCGGGTTGCATAAAAGCTTTGAACACGCCAACAAAAACCAATTTGAAAATTATTCATATTTATTATTCTGACAAACGAGCCCGATGAAGAAAAGCTGAAACATGCTACATGTTTATTTGTTTATTTTTTGCTGAACTGCAGCAGTCGTGCCGTTGAGAGAAATGCAGAATGTGAAAATAATTACACAGTGACTTGTAGGTCTTTGTCTAACAGAGAAATTAAAGGAGTAACTGTGAGATACGGATTGTGTCTTGAAGAGCAGATTGTGCGGAATTAATTCATTACATTCTGTAGTTTCTAAACAACCTGACTTAAACTGAAATATCAAGTCTTCAACAACAAGCCACATTTTTTTGTTAAATTATATTAAAACTATATTAAAGATTTGCCAGTACAGTATATACACTACACTGGATGGCTGCATTTAAGACTTGAAGTTTTCTACAAGTGAATGAGAGAGTAATCATTTCAGTAGGTTTTTCATGATCCTTATTGAAGAGCCCCTGTAGCCGCCGCCAAAGTGGTTCCAGTGGTTCAGGTAATGGAAGAGTTGGTAAAGCTGGTTTCTCTTTGCAAAGCCGGCTGCTTGAGGAATCTTCTCGTGGTAGGCGGAGTAAAAAGAGCTGTTGAAGCCACCGAACATCCCTGCGATGCCCAGCTCATACTCTGAATGGCCGTAGAAGGAGGCTGGATCGAAGATGACCGGGCCATCTTCAACTTCTGCCACATTGCCCCCCCATAAGTCTCCATGGAGGAGAGCGGGGACAATCTCCACGTCTGTGAAAAACTGGGGGATCTTCAGCTGCAAACAACAGGCACAATATGAAGGTTCCACTGTGAGATTACTGACAGAGTCACATGGATGTGTGTCCGTGTTGTTTCTGATTGTACACCTGCAGCCGGGCCCAGAGCTCCGTGGCCTCCCTGTCTCCGTAGGAGTTCTCCATCATGTTAATCTGGTGCTGCAGCCTCTGCTGGGAGTAAAATGACACCCAGTCGTCCTGCCACTCATTTTTCTACCCGGAGAAGGAAAGACACATTATGTATCACAAAGGTACTACATTGTTTTGAGACTAAAACATTGTTTTACCTCGTATTAGATTTGGTTTTTTTGTTGTTTTTTTTTACCTGTGGTAGATATCCACAACATGTAGCTACACTGAAACCAAATTTTTCAACAGCAGCTACCTCCGACTGCCCAGCTCCTTTTCCTGTGCACAGTCAAACAAGTTGGCATATAACAATTAATCCGCAACTCCCACTTTAAGTTAGCTCCTATTAAATATATGTTGTTGTTGGTTGTTTATTAGCTTTGTTATTACCCACTGTCTGCTGCTCTTTTTTATTTTTTTCCAATTGTCTCTTATTGTGATCGTGCAGATCGGCCAGCTGCTGTCCTAAGAGCTTTGAGTACCTGTATTGAATTTAGAAACATGGAGTTTAATTTTTTTTTTTAAAAAAACAACTTTATTTTCACAATACCATCTATTCTGTCCTGCATACGATGGTATTAATATTGACAACGTGTACGAGGGAGGTTTTACTTGCTAAGACTCTTCATGTCCAGGTGTTCCATCACAAGCACACATCCTCCTGTGTCAAGCTCGATCACCTTCACAGGTTTGGGGACTTTCACAGTTTCAGTCTTTAAAATGGCTTCCACACTGGCCATTTCTCCATCAAACATTAATCGGGCCTATAGGAGACACACAAAATGAGATCAGTGGTGGCGAAAAAAAAAGATTGGGTTATTCATAAAATATGTTTGAGCTAAATAAAATGCTCACAAAATAGCATGAACAGGTACCTCGCTCTTATGATTTATCTTCACGAACACTCTCCCAGAGTCGGTGTCGTAACTCTGGCCCTGGCTGACACACCCCCCTCCCGAGTGGCCGGCTGACCTCAGCATGGAGGTCCCCAGCTCTTTCTTTAGCTTTGCTTCCATTGTCGCTCCCTGAAACCCAACCCAACCTCCCCCAACTGTCGGTGAGCGGCAGCTGCGCTAACACAAACGAAGCATTTCAACTGAATCTGTAGCAAAGTCTTCGTGGCGTGTCTGGCGGTTTCCGTTCACTCGACCAACCGATAATCCACCTAGGTGATGGCGAACTTGTTTTTCTTCCGCCTTCCTCCCGCGTGTATAATACTGACCAATCAGAAACGAGATTGAGACGATCGCGTTCGACGCGAAGCAGTGACGTATACGTCGCCATGGTGCCAGGTGACTCTTCATTAGCTTCATGTTAGCATGCTACGACTGGCTTCGCTATGCTCCTGCTGGAAAAGAGAAATGAGCAATAATGACATTTGTCTGCTGCTTGGAGCGACTTCTGTCGGGAAAACACTGCTACTCAAACGCCTGCAAAATATCCTTCGTACCGGGCCTGGTTTTCTGAGCTATAACTTACATAAATTACACCGTAGCGAACTGAAAATGGAAAAAGTTGTGTAGCTTCAGTAGCTAACGCTAGCTAGCTTAGCTCCATATACTAGTGAACTGCCCAACAGAACCATTAATTACGTAATCATATACAATGTGAGAAATAATAACTTAAATCCACTGAAGCAAAGGGAATAAGGACACCGTATCATTACAAGAACATAAAAGTAACAATGAATTGAAATAATGGTGTTGCCAGGTTTTTCGTCCAGATCTTGGATAACAAAATTTGCTATACTCTCTTTCATGCTAACAACCGCGGTATTACAATATGACTTTTTTCTCTTATTTTATATATAATGTTATTTTGGAAGCCAAACTGCAACAAGAGTGTGCCTATGAAATGATTAAGTGGCGCCGGCTGCTAATTTATTAATTACATAGCTGTAGAAAATTCATCATCAATTATGAAGCTGATGAATGCCACCAGCTCCTGTTGATATTTTTCTTAACTTATTTGGTGTACAGCTCAGTTTGTGTAGGTTAGCTGAACTGGGGGACCCTCCTTCTACTCTTCCTACAGTAAGTAATAGGCAAGTGCGGTTTTAATTATTCTGCCAAAGGAAGCCCTTTCCTGTAAGGCCCCCCAATATCTCCACAGGTAGGAACCAACTTGGCAGATGTGACACTGAGGAAGAAGAAGACGAAGGTGACTTTAAGAGAGCTGGGAGGCTGCATGGGCCCCATATGGCCAAGTTACTTCAACGACTGCTCCTCTGTCATTGTATGTTTTCAGATAGTCTACCGCAGGTGTTTTAATATGTAACAATGTTACAATTTGTTGAGTTTTTGTGTGTGTTTTCACAGTTTGTGGTGGACTCAGTCAACATTGCTCAGATATCTACGTCCTGTATCCAGCTGCTGTCAGTGCTCTCTGCTGAGCCTCTGCGCAGCGTCCCCGTGCTTATTCTCTTCAGCAAGAGGTGACACTATATCAGTCCCATCAAGCCTGTCCCCTACGTTTCCATGTCATTTATGATTCTGTCTGTTAATTGACAGCCTTTAATGCCGTTATGTGTTTTCTTACTTGACTTTTATCGACCCTTTTCAGGGACATGCCTTGCACTATGAGCCTCACGGAGATAAAGTCGCTGTTCAGAATGGATGACATCATTGCATCTGCTCCTCAGCCCATCACAGTACTGGAAGTCAGTGCCCTCTCAGGACAGGGACTTCAGGAGGTGCTGAGCTGGTTGGAGTCCATTACAGTCAAGTGATCACGTTTGTTCCTTATGAATGGGTCGTGACTTCAAGCCTCATGGCGAAACGTGTTAATATCCTCAGGGTGCAAATGTAACAGAGGTAAAAATGTAGTCTACTGATATATGTGCTTTTCGACAAAATAAAGCAGTCTTGTTTTATAACTGTGATTGGGAGCCACCCTTTGGCCATATGGTGTACTGCAGATCTGCTGCGTGTAGTCCAGTGTTGTTTCCCTATCCGAGCTGGTAGGTACACTGTAAGAAACACTGCACTCTCTATATATTAGTTTTCTGATAGCAAAATGATTTTTAAATTAATAACTTCGACATATCCCATGTGTTATATTATTTATCATGCATTGTAACGATCTGGGCGCATTTTTACCGTTCAGAAAGAAAGTTTGTCAATGGTTTCCTTTTGACCGAGTTTCTGCATACTGACGTTAACATGACCAGCCGTAACCTCCGCTACCAACGTCCACGCTTTTAATATATTGTTGATCTAGCGTGCATGGATTGAACTGTTTGGTTAAACTTGCATTGAAAGTAATATTACTCGGTGTTTATAATGTGTGTATGCATAATCTCAGTTTAGCTTCGGCATGTGGACGAGACGACAGAGAATGTTAAGCGAACATTCTGTCTGGCGTGTCTCGCTGATAGTGTGACGTAATGGGATATTGAAGTAGTAACGTAGTCTATGTAATGCAATGCAATTCTTTATATTTTGCTTGTGCAGATGCTGTATACATGTACACCACAGCCTGAAGGCAATGTTTTGTTTTATTTTTCCAAGGTATGTTGCTCCAAATATGAAATGTAATTAGGTTATGATTAAGTGCTGTAACTTTATGCACTCATGGTTATGCCCACTCAGTATGGGAAGCTATAATTATGATTAAGAACAAGATACTTTTCTAATTTTTCTGTTATGTTTATATTATTGCATTTGTGTAAAGGGTGAGAGAAGCGGTATGCTTTGGATCCAGAATAAATACAAGTAAATTCAACAACTTCGCCTCATACCTGACTGCCATACGACCATTACACAAGGCGGGGGTTACCCTGGACAAGTCGCCAGTTCATCGCAGGGCTGACATATAGAAACAAGCAACCATCCACAAACACATTCACAGCTACGGGCATTTCAGAGAGACCAATTAACCTAACCCCCAGTTTGCATGTGTTTGGACTGTGGGAGGAATAACTTTAGTTAAATCAACATGACTGGCAGCAGTTTGTCATTAACATTAGACAGACTCGCAGTGAACTACAGGGATTCTGGACTCACTTATGTGTGATCATGGGATTCTGAAAGAAAATAAGCTCTCGCAGTTCAGTAGGTGTAAAGAAAAAAAAATGTTAAATGAGTTCATGGAAGTGACACATTATAGTAGAGAATCCCAAGAAATTGCCCGAATAATGAAAAGTTCATTTTCTTTTCCTAATTTAATTTATAAAGTGAAATATTTATATATTCTATATTTATTACATTTACAATTAAAATATTGAAATGCTTTAAACATTTTAATTTACATGCAATTCGTCAAGAATATATATAATGTTCACTTTTCTAAATAACAGTGAGAATTCATGATATTCTAATTTTTGGAGATGCACTACTATTAGCAGCGGGTCATTGCCAGCAGGGGGCATAAGTGCACAATATACACATGACTAAGGGGAACTGGGTGTGTACCTGAGGTGTGAAACTACATTAAATGACTTGAAATCATGAGGAAATGCATCAAACCCACTGAAGAATGCGGCAGTGTTGTAGTTATAAGTATAATTGATGAGAGTCAGTGGTTCACCAGCAGCCATTAAAGCTCATAATTCATACATTTTCTAATTTTGATTCTCATAGTAAATTCAACAGCACTTACAGTCATCCTGAGCCATTTATTCATTCTGTTAACCACAGTAATTAATCTCACTACAGTAAAATCAGGTATACAATTATTCTTCTCATCAGGTCTGGCTCGGCAGAAACCCCACAGTCAGCCACGTTCATGCAGCAGTATTTTAAGAACAGAATAGTCTTCATCCGGTCACTAATCAGATGTCCCTTTTTCAGCTGAGTGAGCAGGAGACATCTTGACTATTTCAAAACCTGCAATACATATGGATGTAATAATGTTATTATAGTGAGAAATTCTTATCAAACTGTGTTTACATTCATATCTCATGCTATGGCCTTGAATAAGTTTCACATGACACTTTAAGTTTCTGATACACGGGTGTTTTGTCTTTTATGCCCTTTTAGTACATTCTGGCCAAAGCGGCAGGAGAGATAGTTGTAGTGATGAGCAGAGCAGAGCTTGCATCTGTCTAAGGGTTGCTATGTTTTACCGCAATATAAAATGACTAAGAACAGGCGTCATACAGGTCCTTGGGGCTGCAGTTCTGTTTGTAATTTAGGTTACATTACTAGGGGATAACCTAATGGCATCCCCATTTTTCTTCTAAGATTTCTTTCCAGTTGCATTGGTCCTCATAAGAAAGGATTTTGATTGTCCTGTGCAGCCTGTGATCCATCAGTGCTGACAGAAGACGAGGGTAACAAAGGCTCTGGGAGGCTCCCTGGCAGGTCGAGGCCAGGCTGGGTGGGGTGAGTGAGTGACGAAGGGAGACTGACAGGCTGCTGGCTCACAGGCAGCGGCAGGGAGGCGCTGTATGGAAAGGAGTGGGTTGCCGACGAGGCGGGGCCCAGTTGATTCAGAGTTAGTTTGGGCGTTTCGTCTTGGAATGGATTAGCGGCTGAAGGAGCACTCAGGCCTGAGCAAAAAGGAAGACACAAGGAAAATCTGGTGATTTAATATTTGCCATTGAGGCATGTTTCTATATTTACCATTCTAGTCTCTGTAAGTAGCTTCTAATTTAGTTTGGAAAGTAACATACAGAACCTAATAACAAGCTAGAATCTCATCTATGAGGTACTGTATAATCTGGTACATGTTCAACAGTAATCTTATTGATTTGCGTCAAACCAATAAAATGAAGAGTTTCGGGTACCAAAGCATACATTTTTCCGGACTTTTATGGCAAAAATGAAAAGACTGTTCATCTACAGCCAGTAGATACCTGACAGAAAAGGGTTTGTGGTCCTGGCTGAAGGATTTCCTGGGATCAAGCGGTCTAGGTTTACCAAGGAAGCTGCCGCAGGGCTCAGAAAAGCCTCAGGGGTCCGGCACTTACGAGGGCTGTGGGCTGCCAGACTTTCTCCAAGGCACGACAGGTCAAATAGCTCAGGGCTGCTCTCGCCTCGGCCATTTTCAGTCACCTGACCCCCGTCCATGGCTTCATCAAACAGATATCCGTCTACCAGTGAAAAAGACTGTGTTCTAGCAATGCAAGAGTCAGGATCGCAGACACACAGTGAGAACATTCTGAAGCATTACCTGTGGGGCTTCCAGATCGAGGGGAAGGTCCCTTGAGTACTGTTTCCGATTGTACCGAGAATGGATCCACTACTGACGAGGCTAAGAATACACCAATATGATTAGTTTATTTATTGCAAAATATTTATGTTTGAGCTTGAACTTTGGTTGAGCTGTAGCAGTGCATGTGGGCTGACCTGTGTTGTCACGGAAGGCCCATTCTTGGCCTGCAGTGTCGAGATTTGAGGCATTCCTCTGAGGTCCATCCCAGGGGTCGACCGGGGGCTCCCACAGCGGAGGGGGGCTGCTGGGAACTGGTTGTGTCATCCAGGGAGGATCTACCCTCGAGGTGTTGGTGCTGCCTTCTTTAGTAACAGAGAGGGAAGTGCTTTACTACATGCTATGTTCAGCCTAGTGCTTAAACACCCATGCTTTGGTAGTGATAAGTTAACTATAGGCTCACCCAGGGAGTCCCAGGGGTCCGTGCCCCCCAGGTGAGCAGATGCCTGAAGTGGGGCATTCCATCGGTGGTCAGTTGGAGGCTGATCTGTGGGCACGGCGAAAACATCTACCAGGTCCATGAAGGCAGTCTGACCCCATAGACAAGAAAATCA
Source organism: Mola mola (assembly GCA_001698575.1). Classification (NCBI taxonomy): domain Eukaryota; kingdom Metazoa; phylum Chordata; class Actinopteri; order Tetraodontiformes; family Molidae; genus Mola; species Mola mola. Next base: position 4,705,788 of record KV751340.1, read on the forward strand.
GTGTTAGTTCAGCACTCACTGTCAGTTTTCTTGTGGGAAATGTTTTCATATTCAATAATCTGATCAGATTTAATGATCCTGTCCCCCCTAGTCAGAAGGCATTCAGCCCTTGGTCAATACTAATGCATCAGTCAGAATACTGGGATTTCTCAACAGGTATTTAAGAAAATTGACATTAAAAAGAAATAAAAATAGGTTCAACCATTGCCTATAACTAAGCCATTATAATCAAAATTAAAACAACTAGAAAAATGAATTGCCTGGTGTTTATATGCCTCAATGAGGCACACAAAGCAGACAGTTCAGCTACAGCGGAGGGTCCAAAAGAAGTGCTGGGGTGGTTTTTGTGATAGTGTGACTGGTAAAAAAAACTTATTTCTTTCCAAGATTTAGGTTAATGCTTTTTAATACACTCTGGATTATGGAGCTAGATAAATGTATGGAGGTCACATTGGCAGAGATAGTGGAGAGTGTCCTGTGATTCTTGGATGGCTCAGTTTTTAGTTGGCCAAACCTACCACTTAACACTACCAAAACTAAGTAGGTTGTTGTAGATAAGTAGTAGGGAGGCACAGTGGTGCAGTGGTTAGCACTGTCGCCTCACAGCAAGAAGGGCCTGGGTTCGATTCTGGGTCAGGACGTTTCTGTGTGGAGTTTGCATGTTCTCCCTGTGTCTGCGTGGGTTTTCTCCGGGGATTCCGGCTTCCTCCCACATTCCAAAAACATGCAAATCTGGGGGTAGGTTAATTGGTCACTCTAAATTGCCCGTAGGTGTGAATGTGAGTGTGGATGGGTGTTTGTCTCTATATGTAAGCCCTGCGATGAACTGGCGACTCATCCAGCGTGTACCCCGCCTTCGCCCCAAGATGCTGAGATAGGCTCCAGCCCCCCCCGCGACCCCTAACGGGATAAGCGGTAGAAAATGAATGAATGAAAAAAGATAAGTAGTAGAGTGCATATCAGCAAAAAGTCTGTCGGAATTTATAACAAAAGAGACTATTTGGGAAGGTAGAGGAACGTTTTCATACTCTTTTCACACTGGCCAAAAATTCTGTATGTTTTTAACCCTCAAGTCTAAATGTAGGTTGCCAAATCCCTCAATGCATTTTTGAGATACTGTGCCCGTAAGATTTCCTGTATCAGTGACCTTGACCTTTGAAGTTGAAGGTCAAGGTCTTCTGATCAATTTTGATCAAATTCTTGGCTTTGATCTTTAATTTGAGTTTTGATACACCTTTAAGCGAGGCCCACATGAAGCTGCAGTGACCGTAACCTTTGACCAATGACTCCAAAAATCGAATCAGTTCATCGTTGAGTCAGAGAGGACATTTGTGCAAAGTTGGAAGAAAATCCCTCACAGCATTCTTGAGATATCACTTTCAGCTGGATGGACAACCGGACAACATAACACCTCCAGACCTGGCTGTCACCAGCACGGAGGCGTAAAAATGCTTGAAACACTTTATGTGTAAGGAATATAGTGTAAACATGAAAGTTTAATTTTTTTTAATTATGGAAAAAAAAACTTTTCCCTGATATTCTACTTTTTGAGATGCACTAGTACATGTACTCAACACCTGAGGAAAAAGCTTCAATGATTGCGAGTATTACAGACGACTTTAGTGTGATTAGCAATTAACTCTTTTACTGAAAACATAATAATGTCACCAAACAGACCTGTTCCCTTATGTATGAAGATTAGAATTTGATCGTTTGTAAGCCAGCTTCCTCATCACATCCCAGCCATCTCTGTGGCGTAACCGTGCATTTTGCATGCTATCTGGATGTTATTCTGGGCCATGTCAAGCTTCCGATAATGTTTTTATGAATTGCTTAGCTGTAGAAAAAACCAACAATGCAGACCACCCAATGTACTTCAACACCCCCTATTGACATATTCCATACCCCAATATTTCATACCCCGCCTTTAGCATCCATCTCACGTTTGCTCTCCTCCAGAGCTTTCTGGAGCATCGAATCGTCTCCTCGCCGGCTGAGTTGCTCCTATCAACAGATACAGACACATGGATGCCTTTGGGCCATTAAAGCTTCCGGCAATTTTCACATATTGTCATATCTTAACTTATTTATGGTTCAGCAATCAAACACAAGCACAAAAGCCATGCTGTATTATTTTCCTTTCCAACATATGACCCAGCCATAGATGCGGGCAAATGGCACAAACCAGAAAATTCCCCAGTCAAAGAGGAGAGAGCAGAGCTTTCAGTCAAAGGGCAGTTCTATTGTGCCTCAGTTTATTGGCACAATGAGAAAAGAGACAAAGGTGGAGAGTGAGACAGGAAGCAAACCGGTGCGCAGAGATAAAACAGCAGCGTGATGGGAAAACAACTTAAACTGGGTCAGTCCAAAGGAACCCTACCTGCTGGTGCTCCTCCTTGCTCAGGCTCAGGGCTAACTGCAGCTGGCTTTCCTCATCCATGTCCACTGTGGCCGGTGCAACCTGGACTGGCTGTGTTGACAGAGGAAGGAACTGCAATCAGCATTTGGCGGACAAAAATGTAATCAATGCGTAGACAATCTCGCGGGGCGTGCATACAAGTTCCCCCAAAACCAAGGTGTCAAACTCCACAGCAGAGGTGGCCTTGGGTGTCTCATAGTGCTGGGCTGAGAAGAGAGATCTGGTTGTTAGTGAAACACAGGGATGAAGCCTCATTTGATTAGTCGCTGGAGGAAGTTTCCTATTGCCAGGCGTGAGGTGTGAGGAGTGAGTAGACCATGCAGCAGGGCCCACATTGGGCTGTGAGGATGGTTTCAAGTGTTAAGAGCTACAGACGATGTACTATAAGGCAAAGGATGTGAAGGAACAGCATTCCCTGGTGGTGCCAACATGCCTTTACCTTTGTGGCCTCCTCCTTGCTGAGCGTCAAGGCGATCTGGAGCTGGGTCTGTTCATCGATGTCCACTGTGGGAGGTGGCTAGGGTCAAGCAAGAAGGATTAGCAATGGGGCTAATCAAAGGGTTGATAAAAGAATGCTTGAATTTGACATTTTTAAAGAATCCTCATGATTTCAGGTGATTTAGAAGAGGTATTATCGAAAATATGGATCTCAGATTGATCATTGGTTTGAAAGCAGAAGCAGAAACAGTTATGTGGTCTAATATATTTCCACAGTGGCTGAGCGGAAGGAGCAGAGGTCACAGAAAACAACGGCTGCCCTTGCCATGGAGACTTGGGCTTTGCAGTGGATCAATGTGCACATCCTGTCTGGCTGTTCACACTTTTAATCAGCGAGAAAGCTCCTCTTTGACACTGATTGAAGATATCACTTTTAGTTAAAGGCTCTGGGAAAAAGAAGGGCAATGGGAGCACTTCCCCACCGTGACATTTGTGAGGGTGAGGCAGCTAAGAAGCCTCTCTCTGTCAGGCACATGTGAGGTTTGTGTGTGTGTGTGTGTGTTGTCTCAGTTTAGAGGTACCTTTTCACTTTCCTCTCGGCTCATAGCCAGGGCCAGCTGCAGCTGCAGTTCCTCTTCTCCACTGGTCGCGGGCCGAGCTTGCTCCAGGTCTGGAGCTACTTGAGGAGAGGAAGAGGAGGCTGCGGGGAGAGAGGTGGAGCAGAGGCGGAATGGGTGGTTAGTGGGGGCGTGTAGACAGAAACATTGACAGATGGGGAAACAAAAGTAAGACGCACTTTAAGGCTGATTTTTGAGGTCAAGAGAGAGCTGGCATGTTTGTGCATGTTAATTTTTTTTCTATCCATGGCTTGTTGTTTGCTGGCTTTGCTTGCCATGGTGTGCCTGACTCTGCCAGCACTAAGAACAATGGTGTGCCTGTGTGGAGGGTTAGGGTGCTGGAGGGGTAGTGGAATGGAAGGGTTGGAGTGGGGCCCACTTTATTACCCCGAATAATCTGGGTGGATTTCCAGGACTCAGGTTCTGGTTTGGGGGAGGGGTGTTGGCGATGCACCAGTGTGGGTGCAAGGCTTTAGGTTACGGGGCTAAAAGACGCCAGTAGGCCACACGTTGGCAAAGTCAGGTCTCCTAAAATGATCATTTCCACTGTGCTGCCCTTCAATATCCCCCGCCTGAGCTGGAATGCATGCTGGCAATTAGCTGCTGCCAACCTAGTGACCCCCACCCACCATGCGCTGCTGTCCCGGAATCTCTAAAAGACCAGGTGCTCCTTCATTACGTTTGAAAATCAACCAGGCTGGAGAGACAAACTAAAGACCACTGTTGCAAAAAATGTAATTACTGCATTTTGCACATGGCCAGACACAAACGGGCAGACAAGCGTGTACATCGCACACGTTTCAAGGATTCAAAAACCTGCAACGCACCTCCAGGAAATGTTCTTTTTGTGATCGCTCTTTCCGGAATGATTTTTAATTATTTGCCGAGTGTAAAATTGTTACAGCTCCCCAGCAAGAATAGCTGTTGTTGAGGCTTTAAGCTCTGTGTTTTGTGCTGTATCAGATGGATATTTTTCCAGTGTTTTGACACCATACCAACTTAATGAAGCGTCACTGAGCCACAGACCCGGAGCTTAGAAGAAATGGTTTCTTCAACTTGTTTCCACTGGCACACGCTCAGGCTCAGAGAAGTATGCAAAGAACGTGTCTCAAGTGGAAAATGCATCAGAGAGAGAAAAAAAAACCAAAACCTGTCAGCTCCGACCTGTGGGCTCGTCTCTGTTTACGCCATAAAAAAACAGGCCTCAGACATCAAAGACAACAGACAAGTAACTGGTACCTTCGGGAAGCCACGTCTCTGCTACTGCTGACACTATTTTAATAAACACCGTGCACCACACGGACCACACGGATACCCAGGGTGTAGCCTCGGGTTCTGACCAGATGTGGCCCACTCAAAATCCTGCATAATCTATTTGATTCTTCCACATCAGAACCCAAACTCACAAACGGTCGGTTGTATCGCTGCGAGTAAACACGCTACCCAGCTGTGGTTTCACACTGGACTGAGGCACATACGGGGCCTCCTGTCTTTTGTGGATCCAGTTTTGCTGACGTGACTGTGAGCAGGGGAATGAAAGGAATGCAGGTGTCTGACCATCAGCGGAGAGCAAAACCAAAAACAAGTTGTCAAATACAGGAGAACAAAAAGAGGGCAACTCGTTAATGTTAATCAGGGCTTAAATGTTGGAATGTACTGCCGGAGTTCAATCTATGTTAATGATAGACCACAGACGACAACTGATTGGAGTGTGCCTCGCAAAAATGATCACAATTGATCGTTTAATCATTTACTCCATAAATTGTCAAAAAAAATTTTGACGAACTTATCACATTATTTCAGAGACCAAAGTGATGCCTTGAAATTGCATCTTTACTCCAAACAACAGTTAAAAACAGGAAGATTCTTAACTTACAGCCAGAAATGACCAAGAATAGCATAACATTCCATTCAATAATTGTGCTCAAATTTTGTTTCGATTGATTAATCGATTAATCGATTGTTGCGGCTTTAATAACGGCTCGATAAAAAGCCTTTTTGTTTTTCCTTTTCCTAGATGATTGACACACAGTTTAAAAACGAAGTTATCGATCATGTCAGAATTTATGTGATAACCTTATAGTTGAATGAGGTCATGTCCTGTTACATGAGCATTCCTGACAGATGACAGACCACATGACACAGGAAGAATTCAGCTGTCGCTCAGGTATGCGTGTACTTTAGGGAGCCGAGAGGAAGGTGCGACTGCTACTCACAGTAATGAGATGGCGAGTTCCTGCACGTGTCCGACTCATCGCCGTGGTACCTGGGCTGGCTGGTCTGACGGCCCGGATACGGAGGAGGCGTGGATCCAGAACCTAACCCACCGGTGACCCCTGACACGCGTGTCTTGGTCTTCATTGCTTGGCTCCTCTCCTTCTTCAGTTTCTCCTCATCCCTCAGCAGAGCCACAAGGTTTTTGGCCTTCTCCCGCACATTGACACCCTGGTCACGGCCGTCGCGATCTACGTACTGGAAGTCTCTCAGCGTCTGGATAGAGTATATGTTCTCCCGGCACTCCTGCGCCACGCGCTCAGAGCCTGTTTTGATCAGGTAGTCCAGTAGGATCAGCGCCTTATACACGTGGCGCCAGTTTTTGCCGTGGTCGTTGAGTCGCTTCCAGATCATCCCAATGACCTCCGTGAAGGCCACCACATTGAAGGTCAGGTCTGCGATTTCAGACATGAGCGAGCTGGGCGGACCCCAGGGATCGTTGGAGGTGGCCTCCCGGACCTTGATCTCGGCCTCCGTGTAATTGTTGACCATGTTTTTCATCTGCCGGCGGAGCGACGACGACTGCATGGTGGCAGTGTTTGGTTCACAGTCGTCAGGAGATAGTCTACCAGCGGGCCAGCCCACCGCCTCGTCTCAGGCCTCAGAGATCTGCTCTATGGCAAAATGCAGCCGTTGGCAACTTCAGAGACGTCCACAAGTGCGTTCCTGCTGGCAAAGAACACGCAAATTGCACCGTTAATGGAGAGACAGGTAACACACAATCTGTAGTATTCTAACTCCCTCTGTAAGCCATTAGTACAGCTCACGCAGTTTTTCCACGCAGTAATTGTGTTTGGAGGGAACTACTCAGCACCTCCAAGCGATGTGAAACACAACACCTGGGCTCAGTTTTCCCTGAGACAACTTGAACAGATCTGGGCGAGTGATTACAGCACACTGCTCCTGAGTTAGCCCAAACAAAAACAAGAAAAAGCTTTTCCTCCCCTGTTAGAGATAATACTAGTTTCACACCCGGCGACTGGAAATCTGCACTGGAACGGTATCAGGAAGCAGATAGAGGCTCCACCTCTCGTGATTTCTGACCTGATTTCGTCACCACAGGAGCAGTAGGCCTTCAGAGCCTTAGAGGACTTGAAACCCTCCAACACAAACACACACACACCAAAGTCCAATAGTTCACTGTTCCATTTTTACTTTAATACAAAAAGATTTTTTTTTTTTTTACACACTTCACTGTCTGTGTCTTCGCCCTGAACATTGGACTGTCTTTCCCCACAACTGGGGCAGTGAGTCACTCTGATAACTGATAATTTTCCATTCCCAGATCTGCCTGACATATTTAACCACAATATGGGACGCATGAGCACAGACAATCAGTTCCCTCACTAAGCGCTCCAGTGCTGCGTCATGCAAGCATTCCTACGATCTTAAAAAGAGATGAGAAATGAAATGTGGTACGACAAAAAAAACAAACAAATAAAGTTTCTTTAGTTTAAAGGTTAAAAAGCCTTCAGCAGGCTGGAGTTGTGAATGCCGCGAATATAAGATGACCAGTCTATGAGAGTTTCTTGTGCTTTAAAGAGATTTTTCACTCAGCGGAAGTAGGAGACACAATATTTGTGGCTGAGATGACCACAGGTTAGCGAATACCCCATCATCGCTCGAGACGAGCTGACATCTGAGGAGCTGAGCAGCTGACCAGCTGAGCGTCCACTCCCACTGTCTCCTGCTTCCTCCTGTGACAATGACCCCATTCAACACGCCACAGTTCTTAGCCAATCTCCATTCCGGCTCTGCTCACAGTCAGAAGGGAGATAATGGAGATTAACTGCAGGAAACTCACAATACTATCAGATCAGTCAGCGACAGTGATAGTAGAGAGGCGACACACACACACCCTCACTGTGACATTAAGGACCTTGACACGACAAACCACAGGATTGTTTGCTTTTACCCTCATTTTCTCACTTTAAAACTCAGTGTAAGGTGAGCCCATCATTTCCCCGAGCTCTTTTATCCATGTATGGGACGCAAAGTGCAAACTGTTCCCAGATCAGGCCAACCCCGCTGGGCCAGGTATGTTTTATTAAGCCCAGCACGCGCGTGGAAGACCACCGAACCGCTGGATGGACACACGGATTCAAGTGTGTCATGTCCTGTATGTCCCAAACCGGGACGGCCGGGCTACCATTAGGTGAAGCGGGCGACCGTGACTCAGCTCTGTTTCCCGACAGAGCTGAGTCAAAGTTGAAACCTTAAAGTTGAAACCTCGACGGAAGGAGCCGAAAAGGCTGGATCGGACCGAGCCGCCCGCTCTGCCCTGTCTTACCTTCATGTCATTGCGCGTCGGTGGGGTCCCAACTCGGGCAGGAGAAAAACGCCTCCGCCTCTCGACATATCCCGCAGAATTCAGACAGAGGAAGGAGACAAAAAGAGAGTCCGAACCGGTCTAAAGCGCGGAGGAAAGCCTCCGGGAAAGGCTGCGCGCGCTCACAGGGAATCAGGAACAAACTTGTGCATAACACAAATCCACCCGGGCTTGCAGATGGCACAGCACCCCCTAGAGCAACACACATGCACACTAAGTAAAAATGGATGGAGAGGGAGGGAGGGCTGCTCGGTGCATGCAGAGTCAGACTTAACCCCTTCGCATCTGGAGCTGGTGGAACACATGTACAGACGCGCAAACGCACTAATATTGGACTGTCAGGACGTCTGAGACGTCTCGCCTCACGTTCTAAAGAACAAGAGGGCAAAGACCACGACAACAAAAGGTTGTAGAAATAAAACATACGCCACAGTTAGGGCTACATTTTGAATTTGGAGGTTGTGGGTGTAAATCTTTAAGTGAGATCATTTCATTTGTCATGTGATCTGTGTTGGCTGGACCCTGGCAGAAGGAGTGACCATATAACCTTCTCAGAAGGATTCAACAGCAAGCCGCATTTCCTCCTCAGCAGCTTCCTCATCACATCCCTGCTCTTTACTAATTCATCACCACTAATGTGCTGTTGTCTGATGTCACAATCTTATGCATTATACAAGGCCTCGACCGCATCAAACACTCTCTCCTGTACTTACGTTGACTTGGGTTTATATCAATGCAGAGTGATCTCCAGCCAACTGTGTGTGTGTGTGTGTGTGTGTGTGTGTGTGTGTGTGTGTGTGTGTGTGTGTGTGTGTGTGTGGGGTGGGGGGGTGGCAGGAGAGAGCAGAAGATCTTGTGGCCAGTTGACTGAGCAGGATATACAGGAAATTCCAGCTCCACCTTTAAACAACAAAGGCAAGAGACTTGAGGCAACAAAAAGGAAGAGTGTACAGGAATCCGATGACATGAAAGGTGTGGAAGTGTGGGATCCTTCTGGGTGTAATTAAACGGTTCACACGGGTTTGGACCGTCGCACCTCCCCTGTTTTTAATTTTCAAGAGTCAATCAGCGCGCCGCTTCAACATGTAGTTTCCTCCTCGGGCCCTCCTCCCCGTGTTGGCACCGCATGTTTTATTTCTCCAGAAAACAGATGCCTGAGCATTCTTTGTTTCCCAACAAAGGCCTGATGAGGTCAGTGCGGGGGGGACAGGCGAGGTCTGGGAAAAAAAAACAGAGGGGGAGGAGTGTGAGAGAGAGAGAGGGCTGATAAATGACACCAGCCTACCACTGCGTGGTGGTGACGTCACACAAGAGAGGAAATTTGACCTCTTCTGTGTTCCGTGACTGCAGTTAACGAGTAAAAAAGTTGCTGAAACTAACACAAGTTTGTGTAATCATTGATCCCGGTTCTAAAACGCAGTCTGTCTCTCTGCTGCCCTCTGGTGGTCTGTGTCTATTGTCGGATAGTAGTTGGGCCCCAGACCAAAAAAAGACCCCAGAAGCTACAGACCGGTGGAGCTCTAAGAAATAATATATCAGGAAAAGCTTCATTTTTTTTTCTAATTTAAGCATATTCTAAATTCATTACATGTCGTGTGAAATATTTCAAGCCTTTTTTTGTTTGAATTTTGATGCTTATGACATATGGTTGCAGTGAAATAGTCCAATATTTTGAGACAAGTTTGTATTTATTTATTTATTTTTTAGCTGAAGGCCAGAAATACCAAAATTAAACAGTAAAATGGTGAAAACATATTTGTTTACACGTAATGGGTCGGGGTTATGTTGAATGTTCACTTTCATAAATAACATGAAAAAAATCTGAATATTCTAATTTTTATGATGCACAATTTGATAGGAAATTAAGAAAATTGCAGCGGCATACATGCATTAACTGTATCTACACTATAGTGTGTACAGTCAAGCCCTCTATCTTTCTTTGTTTTTGGTTTATATTGTGTTTGTAGTCAAGTAGTATTGTTTTTATCACATTGCTTCAGATTTTCTGTGTAGTATTTTTCTACGCTATAAGTAAATGAGACACAGAAAACGAGGTAGTTTCATTCCATCCATCTGAGTATCCATCCATCCATTTTCTACCGCTTATCCTGTTAGGGGTCGCAGTGGGGGCTGGACACCCTGGACAAGTCAGTATATTGATTTTTATTACAATGTGGTCTGATAATAATCTTTAATAATTTACAATATACTATATTGTCAAATTGTAAATCGAAGAGTGCCTCAGCATGGTTACCGAGCAAGACGAATGACCAAGTGTCCACGCCTAACTGTTCAGCACAGTTGCTTGACTTCTCTGGGCTACAGAACACAGAAGATTACAGCTTGGGCACTGGCAACACGTTGTAATTATGGATGAGAGCCGCTATACCCCCGACCAGGGGTGGGAAAACTACGGCCTGCGGGCCACATCCGGCCCGTTGGTCTTTTTAATCCGGCCCGCCGATGATTGGTACAGAATTTCACAAATCAAATCATATCATAATTATGACTGCATTCATTTAGCCTTGTCCTGTAATGCCTGGCGTTCTACCAGGTGGCGCATTAGGCGCAGTGATACATTGACTTGATTTTGGGGAGCCCAGGCTACTCTCTGTTGTTACTCTGCTACTGATCTGAACCCATCTGCAACAATGAGTGGGCCAAAGCAAAGAAAAGTCGACAGAGAGTGCCGAGTATTTAATAAGGAATGGACAACTAAGTACTTTTTCACTGAAGTCCGGTCAAAGGCTGTATGTCTTATTTGCCAAGAAACCGTTGTGGTTTTAAAGGAATACAACATCAGCCGTCACTTTTCCACCAAGCATGCTAATTACACTAACAACCAGTCAACGTGAAAACAGACGAAGGCAAGTTATTTGCTGGACATTCAAATGAGCAAAGACCAGCAAGCCTTTCTCTGAAGGGGAGTTTCTCAAAAGAGTGCATGGTAGAGACAGCAGGTATCTTGTGTCCTGAGAGCAAGAACAAATTTGAAAAAATTAGCTTATCACGCAGGACAGTGACTCACCGTGTTGAGCTAATTGACGAAAACTTAGCTAGCAAGCTAAACAAAAAAGCAGGGTTATATTCCTTGGCACTAGACGAAAGTAATGACATTAAGGACACCGCTCAGCTTTTAATTTTTATCAGAGGGATTAATGACAATTTTGAGATAACGGAGGAGTTTTTGGCCATAGAATCCCTAAGGGGAAAAACGCGGGTAGAGGACTTGTATGACAGCATGTCGGGGGTCATCAAGAGGCACAAGCTACCTTGGAGTACGCTCGCCAACGTTACTACAGATGGATCGCCAAATCTGACTGGAAAAAACATCGGGTTGCTCAAAAGAATCCAGGAGAGGGTGGAAGAGGACAACCCTGAGCAGGAGGTAATTTTCTTACACTGCATAATCCACCAGGAAGCACTGTGTAAAT
>KV751340.1:4735922-4756953 GCA_001698575.1 Mola mola
ATGCTTAACCAAGAAACATTAGCTTCTTAAGTAAGTTATAGAAAAATAGAAAAACAAAGAATAAGCTCAATTGCCCAAAGGTGCTTATCATTTGCTCCTTAATTAAGTATTAATTTGATAATTATGAAGAAATACACAATCATTAGCTTTTCTATAAAATTTGAGTAGTTATTCATTGACTTAATTTTACGTCATCATGAATTCCCCAATAATTCCTCAGTAACCAATTGGATTTTGTGTAACTTTGTTTAACTTATTGTATTGCTGATGGAATATAATGTGGAAATTGATTATTTATTTACAGTACCTATTAATGATTTAATGAATATATATACAGTATAAATTCACTAAGGATGTCCATGTTGTCCCGACCCATTCTTGACCTTCTCTCCTCCCTCTTCTTCAGTGGCTATCAATCTGAGTGCAAAGACAGCCCACCCCTTCCTGTCCGTCTCAGATGACAGAAAAAGTGTGCGACACACGGACAAGCTTCAGGAGGTTCCAGAAAACCCCAAGCGGTTCAACCGTGTGGCAAACGTTCTGGCCAAAGAAAGCTTCAGCAGCGGGCGTTGCTACTGGGAGGTGGAGGTCGCGGAGAAGACTGAGTGGAACCTCGGCGTGGTCAGAACGTCCATAAACAGGAAGGGGAGGTTTACTGTCTGCCCTGCCAATGGATTCTGGACTTTAAGCCTGAAGCCTGGAGGCCAGTACAATGCCAACACCTCTCCCGTCACCCCATTGGCTCTGGCGCCGAGACCAAAGAAGGTGGGCATCTTTCTGGACTACACAGAGGGTCGCGTGTCCTTCTACTGTGTAGAATCTGGAGTCCACATTCACACTTTCAAAGACACCTTCACTGACAAGCTCAGTCCATTCTTCAGTCCTGGTCGCCTTCATGGTGGCAAAAACGCTGCTCCCCTAATCATCTCTTCTAGTTTCTGCAGCATCTAAACATGTTATCTCTAAATCATCATTGTAAATACACATTTTTTTGTGATTATCAACCCCAGTGTGTCCAACATATTTATTTTGTTACAAGTCTGAAAAACTCATTCTCGCTGTCAGAACACTGAACAAACGTTTGCATTTGTACTGACTCCACACACTCAGACGACTTCAATGAATCCCATAAACAGATTGAAATGAGTACTGAAGTGCTCTCATAAATGAACAAGTGAGTCAAAGTGGAAAAAAGAGGGGAGGCTAAAAAGGCTGCTGAGCTAGATGGACACGAAGGGTTGCAGCGTTTGGACAGAGGTTGACAAAAATCGGGGAGGGAGGGCACGGCGGAACAGCGGGGCATTGTGCTCGTACACCAGGCACTGGGAGACACACTCAAACACATTCCCTCATTCACACACCGACAACGGTGCCCACCGCCGCACAGACTTGTGCCGGCATCTCGGAGGGAAGCCCCGTCTTCAGCCCCGTCCTGGGTGTCCAAGCTGATCGGCGCTCTCCACTTCAGCTCACCTGTCCCCTGGAGACAGAGCCTCCTACTCTCCTGCCTTCCTGTGGACAAAATCTGACCTCTCAGGACCTTCCTTCACAGCTCTGGGCGTCCCAGCCGATCTGCACAGGCAAAGGAGCAGCAACACCAGCCTGGGGAGCACTGGCAGCACTTAACCGAGGTAAATGCCCCATGATATCTCGGTCAAGAAGCAACCTTGAAATACTTGTATGAATCCGATGGGATATGAAGAACGTTCCCAGTAATTGGCCTGTCATGATTAGCTGTGTCACAATTTAAGTAGTTGCGGTGTTAGAAACAGGTGCATAAAGCTGCAAAGCTACAAAGAGACATTACTTCTCCTTTAGGATAAGGCACAGATTCTGAGGGCATTCGAGCGACTTCCAGGCTTCCAGAGAACCATAATTTATTACTATAAAGTGAGACACCCTGGGATTTTAAAACTGGGAGTATGATTAGACTATATTGAATATATGGTTACCTTAAAGGGGCCAAATGGTTGCAGTCTATCCCGTCTATATGCTTCCTCTCATCATTGTCTTGAAGGAACCCCGGGGTCGACTGTGCAGGGAGGGTTTTGATCCAAAGAAATGGTGAAAATGTGGATACTGAGGGCTGTACTGTAACAGATGACAGACCCCCTGGCCCACTCTACAAGCCTTCATGAAAGATGCTTGTGTTCAGAGTCTCCTCATGTTTTTCTGAGATAATCCACTCACCAAACAAGGCGTAGCTCAACACCTACAGCTGCGTCAAAGACAGCTATTCCCTGCGCTTCTCGTTGGAATCCACTCAACATTGGCCTCCCAGTCTGTTTCCAAGTATTTATGATAAATATATGCTCCATTAGTCCCCACATTCTTCCTAATGAAATGCTTAACGTAGTAAGTCGTAAGAGGTTGCAAATGCTTCTTTTTGTATCTGAGTTATGTACACGATGAATAAGGCTGAAATTGGTCTTTTGTGTTTCAGGACCAGCTGTCCTCATCTGCAGCAAGCTGAACTACAACATCAGTGCCCAAAGACTGACCTTCACTGGAACGGAGCACAGAATTTCAACGAGACTCGTTCTCTGAAGGACTATAAGTGTGCTATCTGAAATAGAGCCAAATCCACCTGATTCAAACAACACCTGTCACCATGGCAACCACAGGCATGCAGCTGCTGGGCCTGATCATGTCCATTGTGGGGTGGGTGAGTGGGGCGGTAGTCTGTGCTATTCCCCTGTGGCGAGTCACAGCCTTCATCGGTAACAACATAGTGACGGCTCAGATCATCTGGGAAGGCCTCTGGATGAATTGCATTGTGCAGAGCACAGGCCAGATCCAGTGTAAGGTGTACGACAGCCTGCTGGCTCTGCCCAGCGACATGCAGGCTGCCCGAGGCCTCACCGTGCTCTCCATCCTGATCTGCGGCCTGGCACTGGCTCTCGGGGTCCTCGGGGTCAAGTGCACAAAGTGCATTGGGGTAAACAGCGTCAAGGCCCGTATGGCTCGCATCTCTGGCGCCCTCTTCGCCATCGCAGGGTTCCTCTACCTTGTGCCCGTCTGCTGGACTGCCCACTCCATCATCAAGGATTTCTATGATCCACATGTGGCGGCCCCACACAAGCGTGAGCTTGGCCCTGCGCTTTACATCGGCTGGGGGACTTCAGGTTTGCTCCTCATTGGGGGATCTCTGCTCTACACTGGTTCAAGTCCCCCCGGCATGCCTGGTTCTCCCACCTTCAGCAGTGGAGAGAGTAGTCCTCGCAGGGCACCTGCCTCACAAATCAAAGGTTATGTTTAAGTTCTGAAAACGCCTGAATGCCTTCAAGTCCCAGAAATGCACCCCAAACCTGATTACTCCCAATTTCGGCTTGCTTCTTATAATTATTTCATATTTAATGTTATTTGGGTTTGCTTTTTTCTCTCTGAAAAGACGCAGGAGGTTCTTTGGGAAAACCGAACTCATTTCATACCTGATATCCTTCAATAACACGTTTCTCTGTCAGTGTAAAATACAATAAAGTGCCCTCCAAATCCTTGACTGAGGGATCGTGTGTGCGTTCGATTTTGTGTCTGAGAAAACTAGTCTAGTAATTTTAAAAAGAAATCCATTGTTTTGTTCAGTTATGTAGACACTACTCTGGGTTCTGCTGCGTGGAGAGGAACAATAAAACAACGTGGGATTGTGTACATTTGCTTGTGGCGCCATGTTGTTGTGAAGTGTGTCTGGTCCTCAATTTCTCGTTCATCTCCTCTCCTGAGCCTCAGTTCACTGGTACCAGGAACACAGAAACATACATTATAATCCTTTCACAACATAGAAATCCTGGAATTCCTTTGATTAACAACAAGCAGGCTATGTGAGCGCAAGGGATGTCAAAACACCTCCCACTCTTTGTCAGAAGAGTCCACAGTTACAATTCCATTCCATCTCTATATCTTGTGTATTCCAACTGATAATTGTACGATAGAAACAAACCACAGTGGAAAAAGCTTCACCTTTATTTATCGGACGTTGTTCAAGTACCTCAGATGTTATATGTTTGTGTCGGTTCTCAGTCATCCAGGTTGAGGTAGTCTAACGTGCTTTAGTTGAAGGCATCTGGACTTCAAATGAAATCAAAAATGGTTTTTCAAAACCCAAAAAGAAGTCCAGATGCCTTTATCTAGAGCATGTAAGACTACCTCAGATATTGTCCTCATTTGCTTTAAAGTAAATGATCATCCACAGAAGGTTTCAAAAAGACTATTTAGTTTGCTTTCCAACTGTAAAAAAAAATTGTGTTCACAGTTGCAAAGAGATGCACGATAACAGCAGAAGAAACAGACAATGCCACTTTACAGAGCACAATGACAATGGGCACCACTGTCCCGGCTGCCAGGTAGTGACTCATAAATGACCTAAGCGGGCCTATACCAGTGCTGGGGATACTGTTAGGCAGTCTGTGCTATTTTACTGTACGATTATAATGGGGAAAACATAGAGAGACAAGCTCACTGTCATAAATAATTGCTGCAGTGTCTATAAATATCTACAAAGGTATGCTGCACACAGTTATAGAAACATTGAGCCTATTACGCAGGCGTTAGCATGCTGATGAATCACTGATTATATCACGCATGGTGAGATAAACCATCCACAAAGCCGTCACACCGTCACAGAGTCAGTACATGACATGACGTGAAATAGAAGGATAACACCTCTTATTACCAGTGTCGCTAAACTGGAACATGATCTCAATTACTGTAACTGAAGTATCATTTGGTTACCTAACCATATGCCATGATGTTATGTATTCGGGCCATGTCCTTGAAGCCTTAATAATGTTTAACCATGCTGTAAAAACCTTATCGGTCCTGGATTATTCATGGTTGAAGTACAACTGGCTTATACTAGTAGTATATTGACATGTTATAGGAACTCATGATAAAGTAACTTTACAGCTGATGTTTTAACATGTTGACAACACATGACAACAGTGTTGTTGCGGTGGCCTCCGGTTATAGGATTCAGGCTTGTTTATTGATTGAGTGTTAACAATAGTCTTTGCACCTGTGACCACAACCACGGTGTCGCGTAAGGTTCTGGGTTGGGCAGTTTCAAAAAAAGGAAAAAACAGAAGCAAGGAAAAATCAAATACCTTTTCTATATTGACATAAAATCACAAAGGAACATGGGTGTAATTAATAAAATAAGTTACGGTTCCACACCATTTAAAGCCTTCCCAGTGAGTCAACACTCACACGAGCAGCACATGGACTTTATTTAAACAGTGAAACAGGACCCTCATTATTGTCATTGCTAACTCCTGTGTGTACACAAAATCGGCACTGTTAGCTGAACTGCAATTACTTAAGGATTTAACTTAGGAAAACTCTATTGTTCAAAAAGCTAGATGCTAACCTTTAACGCTGTCAGAAATAAAAGATCAAAATGACTGAAAAATGAAAGAAGTGCAGACTGACAAGAGAAACAAACATGGGAAAGAAGACATGGATGAAGAAGGAGAAGAGATAGACAGAAAGGGGGAAATAACGTCTTTTATGTTACATCAAAGACAAACCTAATCCATCATCAAAGAAATTCCTACCATATCTTTTTTTTTTTTTTTTATGGAAAACAAATGGGGGCATTTCCCCAGAAAAGCTGAATATTTCTATGTACAAAAGGTAGAGAAAATACAAGCTAGAGAACTGAACATTGTGATAGTTGAATGGTTTCAATAGGGGGGGAAAGCAGGAGGATAAGCATGCCAAGTGGAAAAATAACAAAAATAATAAAAGAATGTGGATGCTGGTTCCACATGAATAACTGGTGGCTATTAGTATATACAGTTGCAGTGGAGTAAAAAGTGTACCATTTCCTTCTGACTATATTGTCATGTAGTCAAAGACATTCATATAAACCTCTGTAAACAGGCGTTTCCACCTTTACTGACACTTTATTGCCTATTCTGAAGTGCATTCATTTTATCATGCTCGTTCTCTATGATTTTAATGTCATCTCCGTGATCGGCCGCTAGGGGAAGATAACCCGCCCCGTGTTGTTGTGTCTACGGCGGAAGTGGAAAGTAGGAAGTATCGTACAGCTGTGCTCCGTGGCTAACAGAGAAGCTAACGGGCTTCAGTGGCGAAAATATCGGAACCCGTTGACTGCATAAGACTCCTCGACAGCTACTTTGAGACGTTGAATCTACCATGGGGAAAGGCGCAGGCACCTTTGAGAGGCTCCTGGGTGAGTTGTGAGCCCATTTGTTAACAGCGTATTAGCCCATTGTGAGTCAAAGTGCGATGTTTTCCAGCGTATTGTTTTGACAGACGCTGGGGCTGTGGCTCTCGAGCCAGCAAGCTCATTTTAGCCTGCTAACAATTTCCATAACAATTTCCTCCATTGTTCAGAGGCCCAGACAGGGTCACCAGATTTAGCAACCGGAGTATGTAGCAAATACTACCGTGTTAAGACGTTGATTCTGCTTAACCAAAGCAACGTTACATTATTCCTGTGTTTATAATCGTGCTCTTAGCCAAGCTACACCTGACCGACCGTTGGTTACCTGGGCGTTCTTTTCAGATTCACACACGAGAATATGTTTACGTAAATTAAATTAGCTGCTCAGATTGACAGTAACAGTTCTGTGGGTTTGGAACTAACATGTAGTCTGACCATGAAAGCTAGGCAGCTACTTAGCGGCCACATTGTCATTTTCATTGTTTAGCTTAGTTTACACATCCACTATTTTAGATATAGGCAAATTTATATATTATATCAAGTTACAGCATAGCTGTAACAATTTAGTTAGGTGATTTTCTTTAAACATTCTGTGTAAGGAGTCAACTTTTATAGTCACATCAAGTGAAGTTAAATATCAGTACAATACACAACTGCTAGTTAGTAGATGACACCTTCTCCTCACCGTATTATGTGTCACAAGGTTAACAGTTTTTACAACGTATATGGATTTAGAGAAGAGAAAACATCATGCAATTGCATTAAATCAAGATAATCCATATCTCTTTTCAAGGTGAAACACATACATGTCAGTATACAGTATAGATAAATACTGTTTGTAGCTAAATATTTTTTTAAATATTGGAAACATATTTCAGTATAATCAATTCAACAGAATCCTTTATCATTTATATTCTTGGCTATTCATTGCATCTATATATAAATCCCAGGCAGTATAGTTCCTTAAATCAAGTCTTCAATGTCATCTAGGCCTGTAGGGAGGAGAGAAAGTTCCATTTTCATAATTTTCATTTTTATCTTAATGTAGCTGATACAGTATGGTGGATTGTAGACAGGTGCATGTGTTAAAAGCTTAATCATGTTCTAATTTTAGATAAAGCCACCAGTCAACTGCTGCTGGAGACTGATTGGGAATCCATTCTGCAGATCTGTGATCTAATTCGACAAGGAGATGCCCAGTGAGTAATTCTGCCTGCTTCCTTCTAATTATGCAACTCCATTCCTTGATACCGAAGTGGAAAATAGATAATTTGAATATCAGATTTACTGTATTTTAATGAAGAAAATCTTACAAGTGTGTATTTGCTGGTTTGATTTAGTGGCTGGACTTTTTTTTTTTTTAAACCAATATTTGTTTTTGTCCATGCAGAGCTAAATATGCCATTGGGGCCATTAAGAAGAAGCTGAATGACAAAAATCCACATGTGGCTCTCTATGCACTTGAGGTAAGACGTGCATTGGAAGAAGAGCTGCTAGATTATTTCTCAGCTAGTTGAAAATTCATCATAAGAGGTTAATATTAAAACAAATTAATTGGAATATTGACTGGATTGTTGGAGAAAGATGTTTTATTAAATGTGTAGAACATAGTGAATAATTATGTGGCCTGACCCTGTAGGTCCTGGAGTCAGTGGTGAAGAACTGTGGCCAAACAGTCCACGATGAGGTTGCAAGTAAACAAACAATGGAGGAGCTGAAGGATTTACTCAAGGTGGCTTTTCTATTAATATATTAAATTTTCATAATACTGTCGCCAGTCTTATTTTTTCATAAGCTACATAAGTTACACGAGTTTTGACCTTAAGTATAGTAAATCCTTTCACTTTAAGCTGAATATGCTGACAAAGGTGGAGGAGTTGCACTGTTTAGTGTCCAAAATCAAGATTATTTTTCATTATCAATCATGATAATATGATATAAAACAGATTTAAGGTACTGGAACCAATGGTTGGACAATTAAAAAATAGATTATTTCTAATCAGGTTAATCAGTTGCAATTGTGTATTGCTCCAGTCTTCCATTTTTAGGAGATGATGCATACGGAACACATAGTAAGATACTGTTGGAGCAAGTATAATGTAAAATAATTGCTCTTTTACAGCATGATTTGTCTTACCATATTTTGACTGCTGTCCCTCTGCTGGCTGCATTACAGCATGATGTAGCAATATTTGATTGGTTCTTTGTTGTGTCATATGACACAAGCTTCTACGGCCCATGCTGGTTTTCATTTCCTGATGATGTCATAGCCTTGTGACTGGAAGGAGGGGTTTATTTCAGTTGTTTGATCCAGCTTGTGTTTGAAATGGCAATGTAGATTAAGAATTAAAGAGGGACTTTATTTCTGCTTATTTCTTCACCATCAGAAACTGACAGAACCAAATGTCAGAAACAAGATCCTTTACCTGATTCAGGCCTGGGCTCATGCTTTCCGAAACGAACCTAAATATAAGGTGGTTCAAGACACTTACCAGATCTTGAAAGTGGAAGGTAAGTGGAGACAAGTAGATAAAGTGTATTTTTCTTTTGTTTTTGGCTTGAAAGGAATTATTTCAATGTTCAATTCCCCCTGTAAATGATCCTGTGTTCTTTTCTAACAGGTCATGTATTTCCAGAGTTGAAGGAGAGTGATGCAATGTTTTCAGCTGAGAGAGTGAGACATTTTTTTTTTTTTTCATGTTTCACTGAATAGCGTTTGGCTGAGGGAGTGGGGCATTTCTGTATCTGAATCAACTGAAGTTGCCGCTGAAACTATTATAGAAGACCGGGTGACTGAATGATAAGTGATTGTATTGCACCACCATGTCTGTATTAATATGTAATGGCTGCTTTGACCAGGCTCCAGATTGGGTTGATGCTGAAGAGTGCCACCGGTGTAGAGTCCAGTTTGGAGTCATGACTCGAAAGGTAGGCTGGCCTTCCTTGAAACTATGGCACTTAGGAGTTTTATGGCTTCCTTTCATTCAGCAGTGTTTCTGTGTCTATAGCGTATGTGCTGAAGTTGACCTTAATTTTTGTTCTTTGCTTTTCTAGCACCATTGTCGAGCCTGTGGCCAGATTTTCTGTGGAAAGTGTTCATCTAAGTACTCCACCATCCCAAAGTTTGGCATAGAGAAGGAAGTGCGTGTGTGTGAGCCGTGCTTTGAGCTGCTTAACAAGTGAGTGTCCGGACCTAAACCACCAGAGTGAGTGTGAACTCCAGTCTCAGATTGTGTAGTTCGGTGGCTTTGGACAGTGCATTGATATCACAGTAATGCCTGATTGATAAGCTGCAATATGACACTGGCATTGTAAATTTTTATCTTGGATAGGTTATGCTGTATATATTGTTGTTAAGTCAACTTTAGTATTGTGTTGTGCTTTTTATTTGTCATTGTAAGGTGTTTTGCTTCTTGTTTTTAAATTGAATTATTGATATTTAATGTAGTGTCTCGTATATGACATTTTCTATGCCATAATGATGCTCTAAACCTCATTGTATAAGGAAACGTTTGTGCGGTCAGTTTATTGAAATTAAGTACAGCCATGTTGCCATTTATTCTGTTTTTTTTTTTGGTTTTGTTTTTTTCAGAATGTTTTGTCTGCAATATTTGACTTGTTTGAATTCATATTAGAATAACAAGTTCAGAAAATTTTGCAACCTTTACAAATGTGTGCATTACTGCATGTTTGGTGTTGGGAGATATTTTGTTGTTGCAAGAAGCATGTTCTCCTCTGATTTAAAAGGTTGTTTGTTCTCCCTGATCCCTTTTCCTCACCAGCCAGCCCTCCCTATCTCCTCCCCTTAAGAAAAGTGAGAGTAAAGCCCCCGCCTCAGGCTCTGCTGAACTTCCTCCCGAGTACCTGACCAGCCCGCTGTCCCAGCAGTCACAGGTAATTCTTTAGAAACTGAATATGGAGTCAACTTTTTTTTTTGTGAGAAAGGGGTTCAATATTGATGGATTGCCTGTTGCAAAACAAACTTGTTTCAGAATTCTATGACCTTCCACCCGTTAATAGCCTTTTTAGAGTCTGGTGACTTTTATGGCTCTTACTTTTGCCCTACTCTGTCACCAGATGCCCCCCAAGAGAGACGAGGCAGCACTGCAGGAGGAGGAGGAGCTGCAGTTGGCTATTGCTCTCTCCCAAAGTGAAGCTGAGGAGAAGGAGCGGACGGTGGGTTTCACAGCTCAAATCTTGCTGTATACTTTGCATTGACTGCCGGTTGATAAAAATAAAGTGGTGCACACTTGTATGTATACTTGCAGAAGCAGAAGAGCTCTTACTCAATGTATCCCAAAGCTGAGCCAACACCAGTGACTTCCTCAGCACCGCCAGTCAGCACCCTTTACACTCCCCCCATGGTAAGACTCTAATAAAAACTAAATAGTTTACTCATCAGTAAAGTATGTGACTAAAACAATATTGAATGGTTCACTTACTTGATAGCAGAATTAATGTTTTTGTACCTCTCTTCAGAGCTCCTCTGCTCCATCAGCTGAAGATGTGGACCCTGAGGTACATGTGCTCTCTGGTCCATTACCAGCATTAAAGTGGACTAACCTAAAGTTGACATGCTTGTAATACTGATGTTACATTATTCCAGCTGGCCCGTTACCTGAACAGGACGTACTGGGAGAAGAAACAGGAAGAGGCTCGCAAGAGTCCCACCCCCTCAGCTCCTGCCCCCGTGCCGTTGGCTGAGCCCCTTCCAGCTGTCTCTCAGCCTGTTGAAACTCATGTTCCTGTCCAGCCAGTCAGCATAGTGGAGGTATTTTTGAAACTTAAGATCAGTGTTGGTAGTGGTATTGTTTTTATTTCTAGCTGCTTCAGTGTGGTCAGATCCCAAATGACGTTCTGTGCTTTGCTTTGCTCTCGTCCCCACCTTCAGCAGCAGTACCAGAACGGGGAGTCTGAGGAGAATCACGAGCAGTTCCTGAAGGCTCTGCAAAATGCTGTCACCACCTTCCTTAACCGTATGAAGAGCAACCACATGCGGGGCCGCAGCATCACCAATGACAGTGCCGTGCTCTCACTCTTCCAGTCCATCAACAACATGCACCCTCAGCTGCTGGACATCCTCAACCAGCTCGATGAGAAACGATGTGAGTGGTAGCTATGTGTCATTCATGTGCACCTACGTATGTGTCCAGCCTCTGAAGTATCACATCATGTGTGCTGTCTGCAGTGTACTACGAGGGCCTGCAGGACAAGTTGGCTCAGGTGCGCGATGCTCGGGCGGCTCTAAATGCTCTCCGGGACGAACACAGAGAGAAGCTGCGTCGTGCTGCGGAAGAAGCAGAGAGGCAGAGGCAGATCCAGCTTGCACAAAAACTGGAGATCATGAGGCAGAAGAAACAGGTGATTAAAGGGGGGGTCTATGATGACAAAATGTAGATATTGATAAACA
Organism: Mola mola; assembly: GCA_001698575.1. NCBI lineage: Eukaryota > Metazoa > Chordata > Actinopteri > Tetraodontiformes > Molidae > Mola > Mola mola. Next base: position 4,747,520 of record KV751340.1, read on the forward strand.
ATTTACTACCGCGCTCATTGGCGTCTGTCCTTGAACTGTAGGAATACCTGGAGATGCAAAGACAGCTGGCCATCCAGCGCCTCCAGGAGCAGGAGAAGGAGAGGCAGATGCGTCTGGAGCAACAGAAGCACACGATCCAGATGAGAGCCCAAATGCCTGCTTTCTCTCTTCCGTACGCTCAGGTACACACAGTAGAATCCTTCAGCAGCTGCCTTGACTCCCATGTGGAATGTTTTGCCATTGACTTAAACGAAGGTTTGGACACTGTATTTATCACTTGTCTCTGGGAGTAAATATCTGGTAATGTTTGCATGTTTTCATACACAGATGCAGTCTTTGCCTGCCAATGTGGCAGGAGGGGTGGTGTACCAACCTGGTGCTCCACCCAGCTACCCGGGCACTTTCAGCCCAGCTGGCTCTGTGGAGGGTTCACCCATGCACAACATCTATATGAACCAGCCCGGACAAACCGCACCCACACAGTACCAAGCCATGCCTGGTGCTGCCACAGGTGAGGAGTTCTACAAAGAAAGAGAACCTTAGAGAAACTGCTCTGAAGAATTTGGTGATAGCTTCAGAACTAGAAAATTGCTCTACTGCATTATATTCAGTCAGAAGACACTTGATGTGATACCTTAATAATTGTGTTCTAGTGTAACTGGATGTGTCCGCTATTTCTTCAGATCCAAATTTGGTCAACGCATACATGTACCAGGCTGCAAGCACCAATGGGCAGCCTGCTCCACCTCCTGGTCAGGCTCCTCCCACAACTATTCCACCCTACTCAAACTACCAGCCCACACCCTCACAGGGCTACCAGGTCTGATTGACAATTTCATTTTCTGATCAATATATGAGTGAGCAGCAAAATACTCAGGACAAACATTTATTCCATTTAATGTTGTCTCTGTTCTCTGCAGAATGTCGTCTCTCAGGCCCAGACTATGCCCCCCATGTCCCACGCTGCCCCCACTAATGGTATGGGCTACATGGGCTACCAGCCATACAGCATGCAGGGCATGATTTCAGCATTGCCGGGACAGGACCCAAATATGCCCCCCCAACAGTCCTACATGCCAGGCCAGCAGCCCATGTACCAACAGGTCAGCCGGTTATTGTTTCTTCTGATTTTTTAGGTGACATATGTTATTTAAACCCTCAATGAACTTTTAACTTTGTGCTTTACTAGGTGGCTCCCCCTGGTGGCCCACAGCAGCAACAGCAACAACCCCAGCAACAGCAACAGGCTCCTCAGGCTGTGCCCGGCAGCGCAGAGGCACAGCTCATCTCCTTCGACTGAAAGCCACCGCGCTGCAGGGTCTGACACACTACACCATTGCTTCTTGTTTTGATCTTCCCCTCCCTCTCTGGACTCTGAGGATGCCCTCTGGAAACATGCACACACCTCCCTCCTTCCATCCAGCTGTGATGTTGTGGCGATGTAAAATATTGTGATGATGTTGCAGAACTGTTGCTCTCATGGCCTTTCACCCACTGAAGTATGGGGATGTGGGAGGAAGTGGCAAGAGAGAACCCCATAACTCCAGATCCCCCCCCCTCTCCAGCTGATATGTATGTAGTATTTCCTTATTAAATCAGTAACAGGGGGGCAGAAATAGTCAGTGGTATTAAAGTTTAAATTGAATAACAAGATCTAATAAGTGAGGAGAAGAAAGACAAGCTGTAACCATCCTTTGTCCTCATATTTTTCTAAAGCAAAATTTGCATGTGAAATTGTAATTATTTTCCTTAAATGGAAGTGGATTGTTGCAACCATTCATCTGTACGTGCTGTTTAAGAGATTGTGGGGATTAAGAGTGATGTCAAGGGAGACAGGGCACATTAGAAGGCCTGAACTAAATGCTACTAACATCACGTCTCCGTCAGATTGACAGGTTGCAGTTGTAGTCTTCTGTTTGATCCCCTTCTGTGCACACAAACTAGGGTCAGCATATCATGATTTTGGCATTTAACAGTATGTTTTGTGCACTGCCTGCGTTTTTAATTTGATTGTCTTTTAATACACGTTCTAAAATGACAAACCATTGCAGGGATTATAGTGGTATGTTGGATTTCAAATCCTTACTTTGCTTTTGTAGTTTAGATAATGGGAATCACATGGTTAGTGACCATAAAAATATACATGTTAAATCAGCAACTTGGACAACCTCTTGCATCTCTTAGGAAAATGACTGTGGTGTCAAGTACAATTTACCATCTCAACTTAGACAAGCCTGACAGAAGCTTAACCTAAAACCTTCCCTGCAGATGGTCTCCAGGAACAGCATCGTTTGTGCATTTGGTTTTAACTGTCATAGATAAAGATACGTATGAAGCAGTTAGGTGGGCGGTCTTTTCTAAAGTTTACCTTGCTCACCAGAAAAGGGGAAATAATTGCAGGGCGAACATGATGCGCCGCATGTTATGAATCACACACCTAGTGATTTCTGTAACCCTTCTGTTGCTATCTGTGATCTTCTATATTCCATCATACTGATATGTCTTTAAAGTCATTTTGAAATTATATTTAATAAACATCTGACTCTTATTGCCCACATGCTTCATCCTTTTTTTTTTTTTTTCTCTAACCTTCCAAAAGATTTAAAAACACACAGTAGTACAAATTTAATTCGTATAAATACACATCACATTCAGCCGTGTTTAATTCTAATGTTTAAGTGTAAAGGCCAAAACATTTAACTGATGAGTGATATTAAATGTTATTTAACTAAAAGTATCCAAAAAAGGTGTGTTGTTTTTCTTCATTTTGCACTCGGCCCTCTTCAAAGCTTTCTAAAGATGAGGCATTTGTAATAGTCTTCCATTTCAATCTGGAAATGAAAAACAACGCAGGCATAAAGATTTTATCGTAGCTGTGACCACGTTGTTACTCCAAGCTACAGTGTTTGACTAACCATCCTCTCCAGACACATCCCGTTCGCATAGGCCAGCTGCCTCAGCACGTCGATGTCTGGAAGACCCCATTCTGGATTCCTTCATGCAAACATTAAATAATAAGAAACTCGCACCATACAGGCACTGTTGTTGCCGTATTGTAGTACATTATCAGTGAACACAAATGCAGGCTCACATTTTTCGAAGCTCTGCGTCCAGGTCTTCATTGCAGCTTGGTGTAATGGTGCCATTAATAGCATACACCTGGAACATGTGAGATGTGCTTTGCATTTTTCCACTACACAATCACGTGACAACACCATGCTATTGTCAGTGGATAAACTTTTTGGTACATACCCCATATGTTATCAGAAGCCCATTTTGCTTGAGGATCTGAGCAGCTCCAAGGAAAACACCCTTTGAAATTTAGAAGAAGAAAATATATATATACCAGCTACAGGCACACTTTGATCATTAGAAAATCTCTGTGCTATGATAGTTACTGTTAAATAAACAGCCCTACCTGTGCTGTTTTGAAGGCGCTGTACTGCAGTAAGTTAATGGCAACAATAGCATCACAGGAGCCAGGAGAAACGCCTGGCCACTGCTCCCACGGCTGACTGGCGTCCAGCTGGACTGGCTGCAGCACAGTCTTTACCTTGGTTGCTGCAACGTATGCCTTAATGCTGGAAGCAAGTAGGCAGAATTAATCCTGCAGTTTGTATTTCAGTAAGCGCTTTCTGGTGTTGATGTAACGTGTGAAACTGTTGCGCCTTTAGATCGAGAATACATTTTGTGTCTGATGCGAGCAGGACGGCATGACAGAACTGTAGAAGTCCTATAAGACACAAACCTTTCAAGAGACTCTTCCTTGATGTCTGATGGCTGCCAGGTCACAAAGGGCATCTTCTGGGCAAAGCGAATAACGTGCTGCCCAGTTCCGGAGCCCAGCTCTAATGCGAACAGCTCCCTGTGGGACTGGTGCTCCAGCACATCTTCGAGCACTGAGCACAGACTCTCCCAGTTCCTCTCTGCCCGAGGAGACAGAAGCATTTTGTGGAGGTGACCGACAGAAGAAAGGAGGACCCCTTCTTACCTCAACCCGTGCTGGTTCACTGAGACTAGCAGGTAAACAGCATGCTGATGAATTTTGGAAGTGGCGGAGGCCTGTCAGAGCAGATGGGTGCAGAGATTACCTGGTTAAGAGGATTCCCTCAGTGCGTCCCATGTGTTCAGGTGTCACAATCAAGTCATACAATATGTTTGAATATTTCATAGCAATTAAAATAATAAAAAAAAGCAATAACTGCCGACAACAATTACAAATCTGATTCTAAGCATGAATACCTTAAAAAACCAAACAAAAAACCCAACCACAATATCATCCGTGTGTTCATATTTCTGTCCCATTCCTTTTTAATCACGCCTCTGATGTCACTTCTGGGCTCCCGTAGTTACACTACCGCTTCGCGCCATGCATTGTGGGTAGGTCAGAAGCCGAGGGTACGCCATGTGCTTTTGACGCACAGGGGAGGACGTGGTTGTGAAACGCGGCTCGTTTGCAGAGGGACACCGGGACGAACGGCCAGAATTGACGGCATGTACTGCACCAGACACTGCCTCCGGTCCGCGCTGTGGGCCGCGGCCAACACGCAGAGGTACGTAACACCAGCCGGGCGGGCAGGCGGCGGTACGTAACACCAGCCGGGCGGGCGGGCTGCGGTACGTAACGCCAGCCCAGCGGGCGGCGGTGGGGTCTCCCTGTCCGCTCCTTCAAGGGCAGACCACCGCAGGGATTTTGGGTGCGAGACGCACTGTTGTTCCCGCATGTCGTCTCACTACAAGCGATGCTTGCGGGCCGCTTCACGGTGACCGGTAGCCGTGAAGTGCGTTAGCTAACGTTAGCTCACGTTAGCTCGGTAACTCGAGCCAGACCTGTCTGCACCTTCACAGGCTCGCAACTCGGCGACCCGGCGATCATCTGCTCTTATGAAACACTTCGTCCCTGCCTCTTGTGTGGTTGCAAACTCCCCCAAGTCTCTCGGCTCTTTTTTTTTTTTTTTTTTTTTTTTTTTTTTTTTTTTTTTTTTTTTTTTTTTTTTTTTTTTTTTTTTTTTTTTAATTATTATTTTAAAGTGCTTCCTGCTCCGCGGTGTCTCTGACAGCCAAGGTCATTCCTGCAGAGCCAGAGCTGCATCTCCTCTGCAGCTTTACACGATGCTTCAGATGGAAAGCGCCTGTATGAACAGTTATCACGGGGATCGTTTAAGCTGAGTCGGTCAGCTTTCGGGCTCTCTCATCCTTCTGCTGATACCGATTCCAGAACAGTGGTATTGATGACTTCCGCCCACACAAAGTTATAGGCTGTGTTTGAGCTGCTGCAGGTTTAGGAGAGGAAAACATGCTTAACTTAGGTTTGTGTTTATTCTATTCCTTGCTCATTATCATGTCACCTGGTGATTATCTTCTCGATTCTCCCGAGCAAAGGTCATATGTTCAGATGCTCATATTGTAGATTTTTACCTCGTTGACCTCCTACAAATGTTCAGCCGGACACACTCAGACTTTCTGATGACAAATGTGATCTGTATATACAGTATATCAGGATATTCAGTACCTTGTATCTTGAACCCTGTCTTAAAGGAGATCTCCAGTCATTTTTAACATAAGCCCCCCTTTCCTGGTCTCCCAGGCTCTAAAGTTTCACGAAACGCATTTGTTTTTGTGATCATTGTTTTCACAATGAATTGAATAATCTTTTACTCTATAGACTGTCAAAAAATAGTGACAAATGTTCATTACATATGTTTTCAGTGCCAGAGGTGACGTCTTCAAATTGCGTCTTCACTTCAATAGTTAAAAACCAGTCATTTTCAATAAACGTGCTGTTTGAGCCCCTCAAAGACCAGCAAACGGCACTTAGGTTGTAAAACACCAGAGCTTCTCTCTAAGCACCAGGAATTTAATCTTTGTTCTTGTACAGGCAACAGCTTCGGCGGCCGGCACCCTCCCTGTGTTCTCTCAGACATCTGAAGACCAGTCCAGGCTGCCGCTCAGAGGCCATCGCCACGCCTCCGCTCGACGGAGCTCCTAAACACTATTCCCCCAAAATCCAACAGCTCGTCAACGACATCGCTAGCCTCACCTTATTAGAGGTGTCGGACCTCAATGAGCTCCTCAAGGTTGGTGTTAAAAGTCCTGAACTGTTGTGAAACCACAGCACACCTTGTCAGTGATTGTGTTCATCCACCTGCGCTGTCATGTCTCTGTTGGCTGCAGAAAACGTTGAACATTCAGGATATTGGGATGATGCCGATGGCTGCATCAGCTGCTCCCGTGGCTCAGGTGACTTTTTTTTTTTTTTTTTAAATGAAGCACAAAGAGTAGAAGAATATAACTGCTACACTTTCAAATGGTATCCGATTAGCTCACAACACCCAACACAAGCTCCAACTTCAAAAATATCCCATTAGATTTTAAGATTTGAATCACAGATTCTCTCAGTTTCATTGATGATGGTTGTGGTACAAGTATACATATGTGTTTCCTATTGTTTTCTTTGTGAACAGGCTCCAGAAGAGGAGGCAGCACCGGCCAAAAAGGAGAAGACTCACTTCACAGTCAAACTGACAGAATTAAAGGCTGCCGAAAAAGTCAAACTTATCAAGGAAGTGAAGAACTGCATTCAAGGCTTGAATCTGGTGCAGGTAAGTCTACAGGATTCCTTAGTCCAGATCCGAGTCATTCAGGGTGTTTGCTGATTGACAGTTGGTGCCTCTAACATGCCCTGAAGTGTAGCAAAGGCAGTTGCGCATTGGTGAATGTTCATGAACACTGCAGGATTTGATCAAATTGGCTTAAAGGTGTGAATACATTTACACATTTGTTAGACCTGGTGAATGGACAGATTTTAGTGTTTTACTCCACAGATCATCTTTTAAGTTTTTGGATATCCTGGGGCCAATTCGATACAAATAACAATACATACGTACAATTACATTAATATGCCCAAATTCTTACTGATTAATTTTTGGATCGGTGGTGTATTGAATGGGACTGATGTTTTACCATTACAGAAAGATATGATTGTGACCCTAATTTTTCTTTTGGGAGGTTTCTTGTTACTTCCCTGCACATATTGTAAGTCATACGTGCACTTCTTGTTAAATAAGTCGGCATTTTTATATTAAACTAGATAATATCAGAGTATCACAATACAATCATCATGATTCACAATGTATCGTCACATACCTAGTAGTGTCTGATGATAACCCAATCCAGTACTTGTATTTTCTCTCCTAATACATCTAACGTAAACCTTTTAGTACCATTTGCATAAAGAGAATACAGTATTTATCCAACACATTTTTCAGAATCTTTTCCACATGTGGTCTGTGCTGTGAAATGATCAGTTTGGTTAGTGTCAGTCCCAAAACCTCTGGGTTGTTTGAGGAGAGGATGGTTTAGTCCCCCCCCCAGCAGACTTGTAATGAATACTATGGATTCCTTTTCGATCGATGACCTTATTAAAGCTGCTTTTTTTCTGTCTTTTCTGAACCAGGCTAAGAAACTAGTCGAGTCTTTACCTCAGGAAATCCGGGCCAACGTATCCAAAGAGGAAGCAGAGAAACTGAAAGCAGCCCTGGAGGCAGCAGGAGGCACCATAGTTTTGGAATAGATCTGTGTGTCCATCCGTCCACTCGGTCTACCAGCTCTGGCTGCTTATGCACTTCTTTGTTCATCCTGTCGATCTTTTTTTTTTTTTAACATGTTAAAGAGGAGGATCTGGGAAAAAAGGAAAAGATGCCTTCAGACATTATTACTGTCTCTTAACAGCGTCACATGAGGCGGTAGGGCTGCGACTGAACTTTGCGGGCACACGGCCTGAACAAATGGCCACCTTGCCATTTCCGTGCCCATTTGTCTGTTCACGTGTCTGTCTGATATTTGTGTAGCAAATATGCTACAGAAACACTGGCCTGGGTGCCAGTACACGTTTTCATCATTCTTTGTGCGTGTGCGTGTGCGTGTGCGTGCGACGGCCTGAACAAATGGCCACCTTGCCATTTCCGTGCCCATTTGTCTGTTCACGTGTCTGTCTGATATTTGTGTAGCAAATATGCTATAGAAACACTGGCCTGGGTGCCAGTACACGTTTTCATCATTCTTTGTGCGTGTGCGTGTGCGTGTGTGTGTGTGTGTGTGTGTGTGTGTGTGTGTGTGTCAATGTGCTGCTGAGACACGGTTACCCTTCCCTGTGTTGAACACCACCAGATACTGTATCCAGTTCAGGGATGGCCAGGCTGTGTTCCTCACAGTGGTTATACAATCGTTGATCGTGTGATTAAAGTTGAAATACACAGATTTTGCCCTTTTGTCTTTTTGTGAGAATTTTAAGAAGAAATAAGTGCGGTTGTTTACTTTAATCTACAGTTAACTTTTTGAAACTGTGGAGTACATCTTGCTGTACTGCTGTCGACCACTAGAGGTCGTAAGATCGCTTTTAGTCGCTTAAAACAGGATCCAATGTTTCCATACTGTGAATTTATGCTGACTCTAATTTTGACATGCATAGAAACCAGTTGCTGTCCTGAAACAGAGGAAAGCAGTTTAAACAAGAAATGTACAGTACATGTAGTCTGACTAAATTGCAAGCAACATGTAAGTATCCAACAAATGTAAACTGTTTACCTGTTTACCAAAGTGATACATCCAGAACCAGTTCAGTTGTTAACATGTGTTGTGTTCACATGTTCCAGGTGTCTAGTCACAAAAATACTCAATTATTCCAAGCTATGCAGAAAATTAACTTGAGTAAATTTTACTGAAATTGGAAAAAAACAAAAACAGTTGGTCTCAGTGTAAACTGAGTGAAATTTACTCGTACTGCAGAGTTCATTGCTCAGAGTAATTTCTACTCTGTTCAGTGTTAAAATGTAACTACATGAATGTTGTTGACAGTTTCATAAAAAATGACTCTTGCACCATTTAAATCTTTAGTCGGCTCTAACTCCTCAGAATTGCAAGCAACTCTACATAAATGTAATATACTCTGTACAAAACTGCATGTTGCTCTATAAAGAAATGAATAGCCTCCTATAGGGGTGTAATTACTCACACATACTGAAAACCTGGGCTTACTGATACATAGACATGCCCTTTGAGAGACAGAAGTTCCACATTACGTTAAAATGTGTAATGATGATCGAGGGGTTCTGTAATTGACTTTCTGTGCCTCTTGACTTGAATCGCTATCGGTGATTGTGGATTGACAGCAGTTGCTGTATTAAATCTGCAATCATGCCAAGGTTTGAACATTCAGTTTTGGAAAAAGGAAAATGTTGCTAAAATATTTTTTTTTTTTTTAAATAAAAAAAATTTGCCCAGGAGCTAATCTGTGAGTCCCAGAGAGGCAATTGAGTAACTAATATCGTTTGGAGTATTTATGAGGGAGTTCATGAGGAATCTGTGAACTTAAATGTGTTTACACAGAGGACATTGTTTAAAAACTGGAAAGAATTTAGTGTTTGCTTTGGGCA
>KV751340.1:4760281-4774867 GCA_001698575.1 Mola mola
TGATGTAAAGTACATGTTGCATGTGATGTAAAATTTGCTGGACAGCAGGGCTGGGTTCTGTGGCTCACCTCTTTTTGTCCCCCTCTCACCACTCTGACATGAATGTTTTATTCAGGAGCTGTGGAGAATTACACAACAAGACATGGCTCAGTTTTTCGGCCTCCTTGTTGCAGAGTGTATTTCACTGTCCGACAAAAATAGCAAAACCGGGCCCACGTGTTTTTTTACAAGTTGTATGTCACCTTTAAGATGCTTCACTGTCTTTCTTCATCCAGCATCGTGTTCTTGCAGTTTCTGTATATGTCTGATCTCTCCAAAAGGCAAGGGAGTTCAACTGCTTTCAAAGGCAACAGTTTTTAATCATAGTTTGTATTGATCTTCATATTTACAAAAGGACAAGGTTTTTAACCTTCCTTATATTTTACTGTGGCAGATTGTTTGTGTCACATGCCAGGATCCAGGGTTTGGCAGCAGAAATTTGCACTACAGCAGTCTGATCAATGACATTCACTTCAACTGTCAGTGGTGTTAATGTTATGGCTGATTGATGTATACTTTGAGTACTAATGTGAACTACAGAAATTAAAAAAATATTAACATTTTAGATTAGCATTAACGTTTTAAAACTTTTTAAAATGTGTGAATGGAAAATATAACTAAATAAATTCACTTCACTACTTAAAACAACTCCATGTCTGCTTGTGAGCCGTATCAATAATTTGTGTCTTTACTTAACCGCTGGTTAAGTCTATTTTCTTAGTAACATGAATAGTTAAACAGGTACAACTGAACAACTGGGGTCTCACTGAGGAACACTTCAATGGTCCTGTTTCCACTAAAGTGCTTTCGGCAGAGCACCCTTGGTAAGCATGTGCTACCTGTAATGAATGTGCCTAAAGCTTGGCTCTGTTTTACGTTTCTAGCCTTGATGGTTCTTCTTTTGCAGGAAAGTGTCACTTCTGATGCCAAGGTTTGGGCCAAAATGCAGACCACAAACGGGATGCAGTACAGTTCAATGACATTTAATTGGCAAACCCAGAAAATAAAGGAAACACTTAGGATCACTAGGAGTCAAAAACAGAGAACCTTCATGCAAAAAAAGGAAAACAAACCTAAAAATGTCAACAAAGGAAATAGAATAATATATGTATTGTGTCCAGTGACACTATAAGCGTAATCCTGTTTTACTGCGAGCGAAAAGTCACTTAATGGCGAGACACATATTGTCTGTGGTTGTCATGGAGTTCGCTAAAAGAGCAGCATGTCATAGATGGGTAATGACATATAATGACTGCATCATATGATCATATGTCTGAGCATCTATCCCTCTTCTTTGTATGTCCTGCTTTATTTTGTAGCCTCATATGTAGGTTTGAAGATGCCTCTTAATCAGACGCTCATTGATGGAATACAGGCTGACCACTTATGTACTTAAAAACATCCAGCGAGGAGACTTAATGATGTTAATGACGCACGCAGACGCTGACGCATAAGCACCTTCTTTTTCACTCATTTCTGAAAAGAGAAGAGACCTTAAACTTCTGTCTGAAGATAACACACTGAATATTTTGTGATGGCCCCGATGTCACAAAAAGAGATTTGTATTTCAAACTGCAGATGTACGAGACGTTCATATGACTCTCTGAGAAATTGCCTTTATCGGTGGATTTTAACTGATCTGATGCTGTCTCTGTTTTTCAGATCAGCCACTCCATTATATTATATATATATATATACACACACACAAAAGATTGGTTCAAACTCTCTGTTCTACTCTTATGAAAGAAAGCATTGATGAAATATTTGCCTTTTAATTGAAAGTCACCAAGACACCTTTTATATGAGCAAAACCCATTTTATGTTTGCAACTTATTTCATGCATTGAATTAGAAAGTTAAATGTATAAGCTATTATTTGAATCGATGCTTGAAATTGTTTCAAACATAGATAGTCCACCAGGACAATGTTCTTAATCTCTATCTCAATTATCACAATTTTTTTTTTTTTTTTTCACTAATTGTTTAAATTTTTAAATGACTTTTTTTTGGTATTGAATTTTTTTGGCAAATAACTCAGCAAATCAATTGCATTGACCAAACAGGGCTCAAAATTATCTATAAATTACTCTTTAAATGCAGGTGTGTTCAGTTCTTTGTGTTCACTTGAAAAGACCTAATACATTATGTCCAAATGAAATAAGAGCATGTTCCTCCTCACGCTACAAGAGGGAAAACTGAGTGGGTAAATGCTCGTCATCACCTTAAATAGTTGCAAAGTGGCAGTGATGGCATGCTAAGGACATCTCTTCCCAGGTACAACTTAAAGGTTCCATATCGCACAATTGCATTTTTGTTTTATGTTGAGATGAATCTGTGCCTGTACTACCTCCTCTCACCACAAGATGACCTCATGGCTTTATTTGGCAACCGGTTGGATAAAAAATTCTCATCAATCTAAAAAACGTACACAAGCCTCGCATGTCATTGCTTTGGTGAGTGGGTGAGTAAGCGGTTAGTAAATGGGGACAAGGGGAAACCTTTATGGGGCCTCAGCTGAAATAGGATTTTCCCATGAAGGCCAGCAATAATCATGGTCATCCTAATACCAAACCAAACCTGTTCCATCCCTGACCAGGAATGAGAACATGCATAGGTCTCCAACACCAGAGCTTTCTCTATCACTTTCCCTTTTTAAGACTGAGGTTCTCAGTACCAAATGTAAACACTAGGGTCACCACTAGAATTTCTCCTGTGGCAAACGTATCTGATGTTTATTTGCCCCAGTCATCTCGAAACAACAGTAAGTGTACTCTGGACTGACAGGAATGCTTTTCTCCTCGACTTTCTATAAAGTTCATCAACCATAACTGTGTGAACACGATCAAACCAAATTTTACTGTGGATTGATTCCAATGAAAGTCACAGGAAGCACCATCGCTCACATCCTCCACCACCTGAGTTTGATTCTAAACAACGATATTTAAGCTATGTAATGCTATTCTGACCTCCCAAAAGGGTTTCTTTGCCTTTTTCCCATGGTATGGTTTAGTTTCTAAGGTTTTCCTACCCCATCCCCTTGACCAAGTACATGACAAAACGAGTAAAGCACGTTTTTCTCTTAGGTACTAAATGAGTGAAAAGGAGATTCTTGATTCTACCTCCTCCACAGAGTACGCCTTGTCATGTTGGTAGCTTCTTAAAGTGTTCCTTTCCTAGTTGAGTCAGTTTTTCTCTTCCCTGACTTAACACGGTCCGGCCAAAGCCCCGTTTTCCCTTCCTAAGCAATTGAACAATTTGCAAGAGCCTCTTTGAGGCCAACTGAACATCATTCTGCATGGCCTCATCAAACTCCTCCCACATGTTGTCCTCATGTTTTCTTGTTATCTGTGCCCAGTCGGCCGGGGAACGATATCGGTGAGCTCCTCTACGAGGTCTGTATGTATGAGAACAAGATTTGCATCACAATTGTTCATGCGTTACTGATCTCTAAACGAATATTCAACATTTTACGGTTTTAACCAAACACAGGTCTGAATATTATCCATATGCACAAATGTATGTGTCCAACATGCAAATACATCGTGTATCTTGTTGAGTTGTGAAGTTATAGTCAGGTTCCACTGTATGTTAGCCCCTGCAAAGGTCATCATGGGCAAATGTTCTAAAACTTACAATTGTAATCTTGCAATCTTATCTCTACAGTCACATTAAGATTGTTTCGTTGATTAATTGGAATGTGTAGATACAAAACATCTTGTATATCATTCATCAATTTTCATAACAGATTTGCAGATACGGAAAATTGCATCCACTCAAGCAGTTGATCGATCTCTGATCGGATGTAATGATTGATATATCTGTTCGTCGTTCTTGTTTTTATGCAAAACGCTGACATTTTCAAATAAGCTTACATGGATTTGATTGCTTTACTTTTAGTTTGCATCTTCTATTTAAGGGTTGGATAGAGCTTTAAAGCAGACAATTGAAATAATTCTCTTCAATATTTCAGACAGTTAATACAACAATCATAATAATATAAATAAACATCTTTAAACATGTCTCTAGAAAAGAGGTTTGTATCTTGTGAGACATGCTATTGGTTAAACAACAGAAACAAATACAGCTGTGTTCCCTTCTGATTGCCTGACATTTAGTCCGAACAGAAGTCCAAAATAAAGTTGCATTTCCTGTCCTCTCTATGGGTCTTATGTTGTGCATGAATGAGCCAGGGGACATTATTGATTCATCAACACACAAAAACAGTCAAATACTCCTTTGTGGGCACATTACAAAGGCAATTGCTTTCATTTCCTTTCATTGTTTGTTTTCTCCCTCTGGCCGAATAGACTTGAATAAAAAAAAAAAAAAAAGAAGAGTCCCCCTATACAGTAAATGCATATGTCCGTTAATGGAAAGAACATCTGACATTATAGATGAAACCTTAATTTGGACACATGTGGAAGCTGTTTGTTCCTGATTTCTTGAAACCTATCATTAGATGCCTCATATACTTCCTCTGTTAAGCAGCGGAAGAACACGGTTAGTGGGATATTGTTTTGTTATCACCTTTGGCCTCTGATGTAGCCGTAGTCCTGTGGATGGTGGCTGTTGGTCATTAGTAGTGCTGTGCATCAGCCGGTCAAAGGTGTGCCAGGTCAGGCCAAAAGGTCTCAAGCTGCAATACGCCAAACACGTTCTGCATCCATTACAGACTTTAGCCTTTCATAGCAATGAATCAGTTTGACACCTGTTATGAAATGTTTGTTACTTTCAAGCTATCGCATTGTGAGTTCACAAAACACTGATCAAGCCTAACATGGTTGGCTAAATCTGAACTTTTAACACCTTTTATACCTTTTATACCAGAGTCTGTCGCACGTTTCCCACACTGCTGTGCTGACAACGATGCCATATAATGAAGAGAGCACCTTTACTTTATTTCGTAGCATTTCAATGAGAAACATTGTACTTTTAACTTAAAATACATGAATCTAACGGCTGAAATTTAACAGTTAATACCCCAAATTATCTTATATTAATGCAATCATAGTGGATTTAAGATTTAAACCCTTTTTGTATGGTATCGTGGTTCCTCAAATAAGCTAGTCGTTGTTTCCTCTGCGAGGCCAGTAATTGTAACCGTAACGATACTCAAGGCCCATCCGTGTTCAAAGTACGGGATCTGAGGACCCAACTGTAGTCAGTTTTATGCTCTTCTCCCCCTTTAATATGTTCACCCAAGTGCTGTTTTTGTCTATTCACCTACCGCCAACGACGTGTACCTCTAATTTAACAAGTTTAGATGTGTTTTATGCATTTAAAAGTTGTAATTGTATCTATCACTCTGCTCGGTGTACAGCTCAGCACTGGTGCCTCATGTTTGATTTGGATAGTTTAACCAATGAGGAGCATCTTTGTGTTGTCTTGCACCCAGACAGATGTGGCCAAAAAAGGTTAAAGAATGTGGCCCGTTCTGTGCACACATGCTTCCCCCCATGGGCTTTTGACGACAATCATTCAGATAGAGGAGTGACTGGAATGGAGGGGCTTGATTGCCTTTGCAGCTGAACATCAGCCACTCATCACCAGGGGTCATTTGCATTTTATGTCCAGTGATTCTCAGATGAAAAAGTCTTGGGGGGAAAGAATGAAACGTTTAAATGATACAGAGAAAAGGCACAGAGATGAAATGGGGACACTTAACAGGTGCAGCCAGTGGAATGGGATTTTAAGTGACTAGCAGCATAAAATTGGGGTGATTTTAGACAATGGAACCCATGATCGCGTTTTGTCGTGACAAACCTGCCTCATCATCACATAAATGGGTCCGTTAATCTCACTCGACAGATGATCACAAGGCTCTGAAATCTCTAATTAGTTTATTATCCCTGTTGAGATTTACTCTTACAAGGGCAAGAGTGCCTGCCAGTTCTTGAAAGTGACTTTTTGCTACCATCTTTTCTTTGACTTTAAAGGACAAATCTACCCAGTGAAAGTCTGTATAAAGGGGCAGGATGCTGAACTCCAGCTGGCACCAGAGTTTGGTGGAGGCAGGACTTCTTCTGCACTGTAGGTATGTTGCATGTGAGCGCAGGCAGGCCGCAGATATATATTTCCACACACATCAAGTGCTCTCTGCTTTAGACTCTTTACACTCCTATTTTATTTCAACACTGGGCATGTGTGTGCATGTGGAAACAGAAAGCAGACTGTCTATTCAATACATATACTACAAATTATTTTTTTACTTCTTTTTGCCTACTTACTCACAATCCCTTTTTTTTTTTATTTTCAAATGCTCAACTCATCAATTACACAAGAATGTAAACATTCAATATATTCTAGACTCATTACATATAAACTCGAGTAAATGAGTCTTGCCAATTTCAACATAAGCAACCTTCTAAACTTGAGAACGGGGGATTTCGCCTCTTAATTGAGCATTTGGTCATGTCGCAAACACATCCCCAAAACTGCTCTCCCAAAACTTTACAGGAGTGTAGTGGAACATGTTTTAGGTAGGCTGAAAGACATGTAGGCAATCAGTTTCACAGTTGGAGCTCCGACGTGAGCTCCATGACTTGGCTGCAATGCACACTGGGTGGGCACAGTGTCCCCATCAACGTTTACCCTTCAAAGTTCTGTGCTGCAAGCAAACTATTTCCGTGGGTCGGATACAGTCACGTTAATAGCTGAAAGAATTGGGGAAACCCTGATAAAGTGGAACATCCCCAAGTTCAACGTTCACGTTGTTTTTGCGCAACGACATTACACGCAAGAACATTACAGGCAAAATAATGAGAGAATCACCCGTCCCTTTATTTTATTGATACTGCACAATATCTTTGAATGTAGCTGTTCTACCAAATGTGATCTCACAACTGAGGCAGATACATACTTTCACACAGAACAGCAGGCTAATCCAAAAACAATCATTAATAGTCCAAATGCATCTGCTGTTTTCTCGCCTCTTACCTCATCATCGTGGGCAAAATAACATTTAACCTCAGTAGGTGTCATGCAGACATAATTTTCCAATTAGGTTGATCAGGGCCAATCTTGGCATTTTAAAAATGGAGCCGCATTGTTAAGATTATTCCAAAACCTACCGGTTCGTCCCGACCTCACCCGAACGGGCCGTTTCGACGTGCCCTCCCGGAGAATACGCCTCCAGAACGTCAGCACCAAATGAGCTGAAACAGAAGTGCACAGCCTATGGGAGTTTCCACACGAGAAACTTTTATAAATTCAAGAAAAAACAGCGTCCTTTGCTAGTGCTAGATTCTCTTGCAAGCACCGTGTTTTACAAATGTATTCTTTTAATTTTGAAACAGCAGCCATGGCTTGTGTACATGAGGCATTTTTCTCTCTCGATGCATCCCAGCACGGCACGGTCAGAAACGTCTTCAGCCATGAATACAGACAGAGTAAAACAAATGTTAATGTTGATGTTAATGTGTGAAAAGCATTTTCTAAGGTGGGTTTTAAAAAGTGAGACAGGTCATTTTAAACCCTATAGGAGCGCTGACTGCGAAGGCTCCATCCCCTTTCACTATCAAGCTGAAATCCCCCTTCAGTCACCTTTTCTTGGCACGTTGATACTTAAAAACATTAGCAGGTTAACATGATCATTTAGAACAGGAACAATATGAGCTTCTGGGAGCCAGCACAGCACAGCAGCATGGATGTGGGTAAGTCTTGAAGGAAATGAGAAACTACAATGGTGTTTTTATTTGTTAAGCATTTGTAAACATTTACAAAGTCATATGTTTGATGTACTAGCTACACCAATCTGTTCTAATGTCTGACTGAATTCAAGTCAAGCTAGTTTTATTTATAAAGCTCCAATTCACCACAGAAAGTAATTTCCTCCCTTCGGGTCTTGCTGCCCCACCGGTGTTTCCATCAGCGCCTCTATCAGCACTGTTTTTAATGGGCACTTGGCAGAGAAACTCAAGCTGTCGACTACAACGGGGCAAAAAGATTAATCACATGTTAGCAGCACCTGTCTCACCACCGTTTGCATGAAAACAAATTGGAAAGCATGCATAATGAAACTGACGGGGCAGTCATTTGGTCAGGGAGGATGTTGGTGCCACGGCACGACCAGCGCTATTAACGCCAGGAGCCAGGAGGTAAAACAGCCCAGAGGAAATCATAAGACAGCGTTTAATGGTTCTGGAGCGGTGGTAGCATAAGGATAGAACATATGGTTGTTGACCTTTAGGTAATTAAATGCAGATGAGGAAGCCTCAGCTATTCTTCCGATAGCCATGGACGAAAATGCATGCTTTAAACTAAAGATGCACATATATTAATAAAACAAAAATATTTTATGATTTTTTTTTAATGTATTAAACAACATTAACAAACTATTCTAACAATTTTGGAACTGAAAATATACGTGGATGGTTCTTTTTTTTAGTTTTTTAAAAAAAAACAACAGTCTGTCACCGCAAGATGTCATAACTAACACTTGAGGCTATGCTCTTTGATGCGCTTTTTCTGTTTTAATTTATTCGTATGAGAAAATAGCTTTTAAATTTTATCCATGTCAATGTCTATTAGATGAATGTCAAATCTAAACGTGGTGTTATCGCATGTAACTCGCAAATCGCTTTATTCATGAGACATGAGACATATTGAGACATATTGCCCTTTATTCATGTGGTTGGAATTTTTTTCAAATTTTCGGGTTTCTAATGTGAAATATTTCACATTATAAACTTTTGTCCATAAATATTTTGCGTAAACAATTTAATATTAACCTAAAATTATGTTCATAATATATGAGGGCAAAGTGACTAACTCACACGACTTTAAATCTCCTACATTGTGTTTGAACCACCAAAGGAGTTCACACAGCGGTGATTAAGTTGTCCACTGCCTCATAAATCCCTCTGTGTTAGGTTCTAAATTGGCATCAGGGGTAACTTTCCTGTGCTGCCTCCCTGGCATTGATGTATTGTGGCAACGATCAGGGGGAAGCAATTGACCGATGAAGGACTTGATCAACTTGGACAGTGTTTATGTAATTACTCTCACTGCCAGAAGGGGGAGCTCCTCTCTGCAGGTTTAAGTCAATTACACAAGTAGCCCAAAATAAAAAACATATAAAACACAAATTGAAATTGTATCAACAAATGTGACAGACGTTTCAGTAATACTCTTAATTCTCAGGTGATGTACACGTGTTGAGTGAACTCATCTGTGCATTTGTTATACGCATCATTTCTGTGCCAGGACTCATACTTAGAGGTTTTAAATCAAACGTGTCTTAAATTTAATGTACTTGAGTCAAATGACACCCTTTTACTTTTGATTTAATTTCATTTCAAGTCCTGCATCATGTTATTTAGTGTGTTGGGAAGCTTTTCTTGCATATTTTCTTAACAAATCCCCTTAAAAATCAGTTCAAATGCTTACCATTATAAGCATACCATGGTGTCCTACCAAAAAATATTGATTCCAATGATTGTTGTCTCCTTTGTTTCTTAGAGTATTCTTGATTAGTGACAGATGGGTGGTCATACAGTAGGCTGCCCTGGAGTCTTTATCACCACAGATGAAGTTAACATCTCCAAATTAGGACGAGCTTTATAGCGACTCTATTTAAAGTGGCTTAGAGGTGGCCATGCGGGATCATGCCTTAAGGTTAATGTGCTTCACCGGAATGTTAGAGACATCCTCTCTGTAGAGTTTTTTGTTTTAATTCGTGGTATTGCAAGGTGGGTTTGTGATTATTTTGCTGCCTTGTTTAATTTGCAATTTAATTTGTAATTTCCTTTAGCTGTTATTAGTGCTGAGGAGAGTACAGGTGGCCAGATGACAAGACAAGGTAAAGTGCTGTTACTTTACACTAATTTTACACTTGGTTAAAATGGTCTGACAGAAAGTTATCACGTTGCATTGGTTGGTTATGTAATGCCAGATTATTAAATTATCATACTCTACGTTTGATATAATGAACATCAGGCCAGCAAGCTCTTATGTCCAAACTGACAATAAAATATTTACAGACAGATTTTAGAGGCTCTCCAAACCAGCGATTATCACCTACAAATATACAAGCCTTCCTCTGTTCAGCCTCACTACAGTTAACCCACAAAACAAACAATTAAACACACGACCATGAACAGCTCCGGAAATCAAATAACCACCATCCGCTGGATAAAGCACTGCACAGTTTATATACCGCATAGCAAGCACACACACACACACACACACACACACACACACACACACACACACACACACTGCTTTATTAGTCGAGGACGCACTCACCTGACTTAACTGAACTTCTTTGTTTGAACATTCTCAGCACATATTATGATGAGTTCTCTGTCCTACTTTGACCACTTCATTCAGCCTCTCTGTCTCACTGCACTCCTCCAACATTCTGAGCTGAAAGGGACTGGTGTCACAGCTTTGAACAGAAAAAAATGAGAAAGTCTTCGCACAGCTTCCTGAGGTCGAGGTTTGTAAATTAAACTACAGCTGAGAAGCCACCGTGAGCATTTCTCCTTTTAGCCAAACCTGGCATCTCCTGTTAATCGTGTAACATGACGTTATTGTGCTCGCTGGGTCAGCAAGGTCACATCAACCCACTGTTGTAAACGTTGCTGGGCTGATATACAACAGGGCACTAACGCTCACGTTCACTTATAAGGACGTCATCCTTAATTTTGTTGTATTACTGGTTTTACTTGGTAATGGATTCACCTTCAAATGTCATGTAAATATTTATTTTAAAAAAAAGTCCAATTACTGATCCAAGACACAAACAACACATAATTACTCAAAAGAACACAGAAAATATGGGAGTGCATGTACTTCGTTTTTTCCATCCCAGTCGGAAAACAACAGATCTTGAAGGTAAGTCCGATCTAAGCATGACAGAAGCTGTTTGCACACCCGTCCTCCTCTTCTATCCGCTCTGTGTTTGATCAGCTGACAGACATTATCCTGCTCCATGCCACACTTCATGGACTGGACTTCATAAATTCCACTTAATCTGCCACGAGTTGTGAGCCACAGTGCTTCCTGTGCCAGTACAGAACTTTTACAAACCGACTGCCAAAGATATGAACTTTTTCCCCTTTTCTTCGTCTCGTCTCTCTTGCCATCACTATACTCACACGTGTCCCTTCAATTTAAATGGTGAAATAGGAAATTTTCATGGCTGTGAGCTCACACTTTAGTTTCGTGGTCAGTCAGCTTCGTGAGGAATGTAACACAAATATTCTATGTATAAACAAACTGAAACAAAACTAGTTTTACTCTGAACTCCTTGAAGGTTGAGACTATAAAATGTCGAAGTGTTGTGTGGATTGAATGACACGCACTGCTCATTGACATTGCTCAGCATTCAGAAAAACAAATCTAAATAAACACACAAGTCTTGAAGACGAATAGCCACACTGCCGGGATTAGCCACGAGCTAACGCTAACAATCTGAGGACGTTACACATACAGTAACCTGCAGATACTTACTCCATACATTCATATATTTCTACACTTAACCACCCAGCATCGCCACAAAACTGCAGCCAGTGTTGTCAGGAGATTATCTCCACATTTATGACAACTAAAACACACTTTTACCCAGGAAGAATGGAGTGTTTAGCGGAGTTTCGGACAAACTGACTTACCACGAGGACAGGACGGCAGACTGTGTCAGGTACACAAAAGAAAATAAGAAATTCAAATTTAAGTAAGTATAGATTTGATAAATTAAACAGTAATGGTCGGAGGACAACTTGCAATTGGAATCACCAATTTAATTGCGTCAAACAAGCTTTAAGTCTACAAAGAGGCTGAAAATTTGCAGCATTGAGGGGAAAACATCCCTGAGAGCATTGAAGCAGAACACGTGGCAGGAACTCTAAACCCTGCAGAGAACAGAACTGAAGATTCACACAGAACAACAGGGAAGGAAATGGTAGTATAGCAGCAATTAGTCTCAGAGGAACAAAGCTGCACAGAGATAAAATGTTGGGCGTTTCGTGGTAATATTGTGAAAGTTTCCCATCCATCCAATGCAAAGAAAATGTGACTCTCTTCCGACGCTGCAGGGGACTTTGGAGCTCAAAGAGTCATTTCGGGATCCAAACTATTTAAAAGATATTTGGATCCAACAGTCTTAATTGTAAAAGGAATAATTTTCCATATGTTTCCTGGTCTTGATTTAGAGATATATTTTGGAATTTTAAAAACCTCATTTAAATAGCAGGAGTAACACAATAAAATGGAGAAGGACATCAGAAGTCAGACGTAGAGTACGAATCGCCGCCTTTCAATATTGTGTGCCAAATCACGTAATATCCCAGAGGGGAATGATGATGATGGTGATAACGATAATGATGATGATGCAAGGGAAATGTGTAAACTGACAACCTGACAAATTAACTTGTATGAGTCCATTATGGTAATATTGAAGAGGATTTGGTTCCCCTCACCACCCACGCTGACACCAGTCAGACACGAATGCGCACACATCCTCCTCATTATTGTTTCTAATTAAATCATTTTCTTGTATTGCAATTATGATTCCACTGATTTACTCTTTCAAGTCCTTGCTACGTTCTATTGTTTTTCATAAAATGAGAACTACAGTGGTTTACCATTAATAACTCTGAACACAGATAATGCTCTGATGCGCGCTGATAAGCTATAACTCCAATCAGGATGAATTACATTTTTGGTACAATTGGTGCCATGGAGCGTATTTAACAGCAAGACTCCCTAAAGTAATTTTGTGGGGTGATTATCATCACTCTATCAAACTTAAGAAGCTTATTTAGACGCACTCGGTTTCCTTTACTCAAACGTTGTCAAGTTAATAAGTTTTCTGTTCTTCCATTGCACACATATTGTTAAGAAAAAAAGAGTCAGATTTCTTAATTCTTGTTTTTGTTATTTTTCGAACAAAATATCCTTAATTTTAGACAGACTCAGTTAATATCACGTTTGCCAATGTAAGCCAGCAATCATTTTTATTTTTGAAAGCTTTTTCCCAAGCAGTAGCAAGCTAGTTGGTTAGGCTAGCACCAGATCCAGCCTCTAATAAACCTATGTATGATGTATGTTTCCATGATTTGTAGATGTAGAGATGTAGAGTCGAGAGGCCATGGGCCAGATAACGAAGTCAATCCTCAGCTGGTGATCATTGCAGAAGATACTGGTCTAGACCTTTTCCACAGGAGCACACAAGCAAAGGTGTTCCTGCCATGACTCGTCCCTGAAATTAAGTTATGCTTTTATTTTGGTTGCACATTTTCTTGCATTTCCTATGTGGTTCTTGTCTAATGTTGTCAGATCCTGTTTCTGTCCACCTTCGCGCCTGGTGTGGTTAGCTGGTCCCCCCCTAATGTGCCACACCTGTGTCCTGGCAGATCTTCCAGTCTTTACCGATAAAGTTCCAGCACGCTCTCCTCATGATCCTCTGTGAACCGAACCGTGAAAAATTAATTTAGTTGTAATCTACGTTTATACGTTACTTCTGGGTGGTGCCTGCGTGGTGGATATTCCTGTTTCCTTGCCTTTTTCCATTATTTTCTGGTAGCAGTTCTGTCCCATGTGGCTCAAATAGAGTCAAGTTGCTATATCACTCTCCATTGTGGTTTACTACCACGCGAAAAGGAACAGATCTTTAAAACGTGTAATTAATCAACACCTTTGTTTAACTGTACTTTCCTTTCAAAATGGCCGCATTATGGAAAAAAAAATTGTACAAAAAACCTGTGCATGGCAAATATTCACAACACAACAGAATAGGAAATAAGTACCCAATAGAGCAAATACCTCTGCCATTGGCCCAACAGTTTCCTTAAATTAACATTTGTGAGCCGCTCCAGAATTGAATGGGTTCTGTAATGGCCCCATTCATCATCCTTCCACCAAGCTTCGTACAAATCTATCCAGTAGTTTTTGCATAATGCTACTAAAAAACATACAAACAGGATGAAAAACATAACCTCACTGGCGACTGACTGCCAACCCCAATGATGAGCAGCCGACAATATTGAGAGTCGCAAATACTCAGGTTGAAATGTTTTGTTTTGTCTATTGAAGCACAAAAAGTTGTTCTAATAGTTTTTGGTTTTGATGAGGAAAAATCAATGAAAACTCGATGCTACTTTGCTTTTTGCTTTCAGCCCTTGGCTAAGACTGAACAATGGCTATTTGGGGAAGGTTTATGCTTTGTCCGAAAGGTTTGCTAAGATGCGCCATTGTGCTGCTTTCATGAAATACCTCGAACTGGTCGTTGTATTTGCACGCTACTTCATGTTGATGTGTAAGCGGTCAGCAGAGTTTTCTCCTTGTAAATCTTTGTTTTGCTGGAGGGATTTTCTTGCTTTGTTTTATTCAGTTCAGATTTAATCTGCAAGGCAAACTGCCTTTGATTCTCCTCAGGCAAACTAGCTGATACCCAGAGTGACAATGTGCATGCGTGCAAAACTGAGCGCACTGTATGTGAGAGAGAGAGAGAGAGAGAGAGAGAGAGAGAGAGAGAGAGAGAGAGAGAGAGAGAGAGAGAGAGAGAGAGAGAGAGAGAGAGCGAGAGAGAGAGAGCGAGAGAGAGAGC
>KV751340.1:4781550-4791725 GCA_001698575.1 Mola mola
CATACCGGAGCTTAAACAAATTCATTGATGGTACTCTAACGCCCGTTGATTATCACATTAACGATAATGCAAGATGACAAAAAAGCAGCGAACAATGTCAAATTCAATACATTTTGCCTCATTATCCACAGTAATAGCAGTCTGATCTTATTACTGGTATTATTAATTTATCTTTTATTTCAGAGCAAATGAATCAGGAAATTTAAAAAAGCCAACCAATTACGGATTAAGAAATTGATTGAATTTGTGTCTCAACTTTCAGCACACAATTGAAGAGAATAAGTGTATTAAACCACAGATCGATGAAAGCAATTCAAGCAACCATTTATAGAAGTGACAATTTTCCTTTGCCATTGTTCAGGGTGTGTTTGAGAGCGTAGCAGTTACCTCCTGAGTAAATTATCAGAGGCATCCGGCTGCCTGTCTTTATTATAACCTGCAGAAATAAAGAGCATCGCCGTTGAACTGACACGACTGCTTGAGTTTAGACTGAACTTTTGGAGGATGGGGAATGTTTGATTTGATCTTTGCAGACATGATTAGATTTCAGGTGGAGATGGCTTCCAATATCATGTTTATTTGGTAAAGGCCACAGTTGGCAGCTGGTTAGCTCAGTATCGCATAATGACTAGAAATTTGGAGCATGTGTCTGTCCAAAGGTAGGAAAAAAATCCATCTTTGTGTCCTGTAATACAGTTAAAATATAGGTGGGTCGGTCTAGAACTGGAAGAACATTTAGGCATCAATTAAAAAAGAAAAAGCAAAAAACTTTTTCCGTCATGAATTTTAGAAAAACAGGTACGGTCAAGTAATTTGATTTAATTTCTCAAGCACACTCATCCAAAGTACACTTTGTTTTTATGAGTTTTTATGAGTTTTATTTATTGTGTGCTATGCTTGGCACAACCTTGTTATTAGTACTCAGGAAGCTGAAAAAGTACATGTCAAAATATTGTTTGATGAATCCTTTATTAATAATCCAAGAACTAATTTAAGTTAATATGGAAATCTGTCTTGCCCAACATTTCAATAGTCACATATTTCTTTTCAAATTATTTTTTTAACTCAAGAATTAATCACGAATACTTGCCAACAAATACATTATGCATATAATCTATCATACTGTTAAAAGGACATTGGTTTAAATTCTTGCACACTGAGAAAATCCCTTAAGATTGTTTTAATATGGTAACTTGTTGCCACCTGTTGTAACCAGAGCAACAAGGTTGAATGGATATTTTACTTTAGATGATCGATCATGACATAAATGTGATAAATAGATATTAAGGACCACCCCGTTGTTAAATTATATTGTATATATTTTGTCAATGAAGATTAGCACTGTTACTAAGTGATAATGTTAGGTTTTTCTCAGAAAAAGATGTCAGCTGTTGAATGTAACATTACTGTCAAGGTCAAGGACACCTATTGATATTTAAGAAAAAATAAATAAAACTTTGAGATTAATTTGAATTGGTTAGAGTGACACATTCAATCAAGGATTAAAAGATTGGAAAAATACAAAAAAAAAAAGTGAGGACTTACGAGACACACACATCAACATACTCATACCAAAAAAATTGATTTAATACTTAATTTAACTATTATACTTGATTTAACAGTATTTGAAAAATGCTCTTTTTTAGGGATGCTCGAGTTATTTAGTATTTCAAATATTTTGGAAACACTTTTTTCCACAATTGACTTTACATTTTGTATATTTGACACAAAAAGTGCATATTTTAAAATGTTGTGTATAAATAATTTGAAATTTCATAGGCGGGACAGGGAATGTCCTCCAATTCTGGAATTTCCCATATGCATTTTTGACAGGATTATATGCTGAGTTATTTCCTGTCAAGCACCGGTGAGTGTTTTCGACAAAATGTCAGAACTTTCCCTCCATTGTTATTGACATCTAATGGCTGCAGATTGCGATCAGCTGAACACCCAATGTCTCACCCACCCTACAGTGGCCACGGAGCCAGAATTGACCTGTTCTGGTGGTGCAATATGTCAATCTCTATGG
Source organism: Mola mola (assembly GCA_001698575.1). Lineage (NCBI taxonomy): Eukaryota > Metazoa > Chordata > Actinopteri > Tetraodontiformes > Molidae > Mola > Mola mola. The sequence goes on from KV751340.1 coordinate 4,783,580, forward strand.
GAGACGACTCGCTCCCTCTGCAGATATAAAACCCATTAAATCCTTTTCAAATGTAAAAAGAAAACACACTGATCCTTATTTTTTGGTGCATTCATATGAATGAGAACATAGTAATGAATAATGTATTTCATTTCTCCCCTAAATCCTACAGACTGGACCTGTAAAGGGACTTTTGAACTTTGATTCAGACTGTGTAATAAAACAATGGCCCTGGCTATTTTTAAACCTTTAATCATCTGGCTGGGCACAGAACGGTAACGTGCACTGAAAGCTCTCATTTTACGCTTCCTCTGAGGGAAGATTTTGGTTATCAGACTCCCATCCACCGGTGAATTTGCACGGAGCCACGTCAGTCAATCTGCCTCTGCGCCTCCGCTGTGGCCCCCTCAGTGGCTGAGATGTTGACCTTATTCAACTAATTCTGTGTTTAATGGCGATAATCTGATTGCATGTTTTGTTGATTTAATTTAGCATGCTTGACACCAGACCATGTAGGGCTGTTGACAGAGAGGAGATATTTCAGATGAGGCTGAGTGTGTGTTGGTGAATGAGAATTAACCGAGTGGGTCTTCTTCATACTGTATCACATGATGCAGCAGCTTTGCTAGATTGCGTTACCTCAACCTGGAGTGTGTGTACCCAGGAGGCTCTGCTTTGCTAGGGAGACCATAATATGAACGCTAATAATCGCTAACAACCTGACGGATGGTGCTCATGCATTAAGCAAATTTATGAGTCTCTCCTCTAATCCAAATTAACAAATAAAACACTGTGTTTACTAAAAAATCCAACATGGCTAGAGAATTGAATGAATGCAGCAGGCCGGTTCAGCTTACTTTACTGGTACCTGTCGGTAGATTTGTTTTGCAGCTTCTAGTTTTGCACCATGTTACAAAACACTCGTGACATGGCACAACCCAATAAGGAGATAATAATAATAATAATAATGATAATAAAACATTAAATCATTATGACAGAAATTAATTAAGTAAGCAAGAGAGAAAATTAAGAGAGAACAATCCATATAGAATTGAATTAAAATAAATTTATGAATAAATAAATAACCTCGGTAACCGAGATAAAAGCAAATATAAACGCGGAATAAAAGTACTATATTTAATGTAATAAAAGAAATTGTGCAAAATTTGCTACATCTTCTTCAGCTCATTGATAGCCACGGGAACAAAACCGCTTTTTTACCACTTTCATCTGCACTTCGGGACTAAAATCCATCGTTTGGAGACATCAGCTTATAAACTCCCATTATAAATCTTATTGATAATAGAAAAAAATATTTAAGACATTCAAATCATGAATCTTATATCAGAATGAAGAATACATTAAGAAGTACATCTTGGCAATGAAATACAAAAAGTGAAAGCTGTGCCAAAGTAACCTGCATCTTTTTTGCTGTGCTGAAAGGTCTCTGACATTAAATTTGCAAGCTGGCACCGCTGGTATCCCAGTCCATTTAAAAGATGCATTTGCTTCATTCCCGTGTTTGCATACTGGGCATGAGATCACCTGACAACTTCAAGAGCTACAGTGTATCACCATGTGTTTATGGAGACTCTTCTGATGCTCGTATTGTAATGTTGGGGACATCTGAATAATGAAATATGACATATGAATTTTAGCCCTAACATTCTTTTCAGTTAAATCTCTTCAATGTACAATTTTATCCCAACTCTGATAACAACAATGCCCTATATACATGTATATCAGACATCTGCGGATCTTTAGTTCTAAATCGTTATGTTCCTTCTTTCATTTGATCATGAATCTGCCAAGAAGTTCTAGTATGTGGGCGTAACCTTTAAAATTATAATCACTGGCTTCTGTTGGTCCTGTTTGATTGTTTTTTCACTCACTTGGTGCGATGAACGAGAGCCTCCTGGCGAGTGGAAAAGTAGCGAAAGAGGCCGATGATGAATGCCTTTGTAGACTTTACAGTGATCAATAGCTAAACTGAGTTTGCAGAGAGCAGTTAAGTTAAGATAAGCACCCGACGTATTTATTTGCTTTTCCGTGATTGTTTCCGACCAGCCAAAAGCAAAGGAACACTCATTTACATTCTTTATTGTGCTCTCCTGTATGAACAGAGATATGGGAAGAGGGACAGAGTGAGTGAGAGAGGAAGATAAGAGCGCAGAGAGAGCCAGCACGAGTGCAGAGCAGAATTCATTTCCATGTTTACAGTCTGGCAAAGTCAAGTCTGCAGAATCAGGCCCTGTTTTAAAGGAAGCCGACGGTGAACTGAAGTCACACAACTTTATCTTGAGCCGTACGGATGCAGGGAAGTGATCAGAAATGAAGTACAGATCAAGAAGAACACAATGCCTATCTTAAACTAAAAAACTTCATGTGTATTTTTTTGATCTAAAGGACCGATAATGTGATCCCATCCCATGCGATGTATTGCAATTATTTAATATAGCCCAAAGCACATGTCACAGTTGACTTATACAGAGCACTAATAATAATTTAGCAATATTTGCGTGCACTGCCTTCAGACTTACTGTACAGAATTTAAGCAGCTCGTTAAATATTCATTCACATTCACCCTGCGTCACTCCAGCGGTGCCGTGCTGTAAGATGTCGGGAACTGATCACAGTGCAGGATCCCAGCGGCCGCCCTGAAAGCACGCGAGAGCGCTCGGAGGGGGAGGAAAATCACAGTCACTTCACACACAAGCTGCTGGTCCTCATCAGGACACGAGCCCATTTTACAGGCCTCAGGGGGCCACAATAAACACTGCATCCACTGACCTTTCTCTCCAATATATCTTCTCCTTTTTGCTTTAGGAGATCTAACAACTTTCTGTATAGAATTATTTGAGGCTAACAAAGAAATGTCCGTTCTTTCAAATAAACATCAGAGGTACTGTATATATTTTATTTGCTTTTATCCAGGGGTGCAATTACATTAGAAGTCTGGTTAGTTTGTTGCTTTTCCTTCCACACAGCTCTTATTTTGGTAAAAAAAAAAAAATGCCCTACCACTGTTTCAATTGGTTTTCGTACTTACATTTGTGAAAAAAATTAGAGCGTAACAACGCCTATTATTTAAAAATTCTGAATTAACAAAACTGAAAGAGCACGCAGGATTAAGATGTTATAAGAGTATACAATATAAAGAGAGCTTAATAAGAAACTCTGGCATTTTTTAAAGCAAGCCCTATATCCACGTCTTTTAGGCTCTAGAACTTCTCAAAATACCTTTTTAGTTTTTTGGGGGGGAAAATTAGCCCAGTATTGAGTTTGATCATTAAGACCATTTAGCTCAACAAAGCTATACAATGCAACGACACAGATTGAGTCAAAATGTCAGAAATGAATAGCCTCTTTCTCCACTAACTATGGTAAAAATCAAGTGTCTGTTAACATGGAGTTGCCTGTGTTCTGAAAAAAAAAAAAACATGCAAGGATATTGAGACTGACTGATGTTTGTTTATTAATTGATAAATAGACTTTTTTTTTTGGGGGGTCTGGCCCTCCTTAGGTCAGGCTGTGCTGCCTGACTGAAATCAGTTAGACACTCCATCTCTGCTCCTCTAAATGTCCATATCCTTACACTAACTTTACTTCTTGCCTGGAGTCGTTGTGCTTTATCATCCTGCAGGTCTTTCTAGGTCACGGTGGGAACTGCTGCTGTGGTCCTGCCTGATGCCTCCTGGCCACATTAGGAAAGGAGATCCTGTGATTTGGATCCTAGGCTGGATTTCCAAGTGCAAATCAGGATCCACAGATCACAATGGCTTCTGGACCAATAGACTACACCTGCTTCTGGAGCAATACACTTCACATATCCCTGGATTTACAGATTCTACATACTCTTGGACTCACTGACTACATCAGCAACACTCAGATCTTGCTACATGGTGTAAAATGACTCCTGGACCAACAGAATGCACCTGCGTCTGGATCACTAGACTTCCCATACATCTGGATTTATAGATCCTACAGACTCTGGGACTCATGGATGTTTTATATTTTCTAAGTAAACTGTTATTGTCATGTTGTTGTGTTCTGTACAAGTGACATCTATTGCACGTCTGTCCGTCCTAGGATGAAGGATCCCTCCTCTGTGGTTCTTCCTGAGGTTTCTTATTTTCCCTGTTTCGGGTTTTTTTTAAAGTTTTTCCTCACCCGGTTCGAGGGTCTAAGGGCAGATGATGTCACATCTGTACAGTTTGTCAAAGCCCAGTGAGATAATGTGTAAATTGTGATTTTGGGCTACACAAATAAAATTTGTTTTTGATTTGATTATACATATTAACCAATGTTCGTATCTTGTGTCTGTCTTTTTTCTACCTTTCTGTACTTCCTGTTGCTGACGGTGCTCAAAGGGCGCTGTTACCCAAAGTTTTCTAATATTTGCAAAGGACAATTTATTTCTATTTTAAAGTGATGACTGATTATGTAGCAAATTGACCACATCACGGAATAGTCTGGAAAAAATAAACACTAATTGGTTTGTCTTTCGTAAACAATTGTTGAGTCAAAAACACCTTGTTGTTTCACTGTGGCATTTTCATTTAAGCTCTCTTAATACTGTCGATCCTGCTTGCTCTTTCAGTTTTTAATTTACCTTTTTCTTTTTAAATAGCATGCCTAATTATGTTGTAATCTGTTGCCAAACTAATGAAAATTTAGAGACTAAAAGTCTGGAAAATTGGTTGTAGGTTGAAAGATAGCAGAATTCTTCTTTAAGAGACTTTCAAACCCTGGTCCCCTTTTTATAGGAACGTTTGTCCTGTCACGGTTGGCAAATTACAGGAAGCCGTCCTGATACTGAGGTTGGAAAGGTGGTTTTCAAAGCTATCAACTTTTCTGCTAGCATCTCTAGGATAGTACAAGTTGAAAGAAACAGTGCGTGACCCTGGAGGTCGAATCAATACTGACTTTGCTTCTAATCCAACCTGGCATTTAGCCTGCTCGCTTCTGCAGCCTCCATCACCAACAAGCCAAGACTGATACACACATGCTTCCTCTTCCTCAGTTTCAATATCATGAATGCTTACCAATAGAAAAGACACAGCAAAAATAAAATCATTTTTCATATACTCTGCAATTTATTCGTTCACTACTTTGAACAAAGTTTGATAAACGGGCACAATATATGAAAAACTGAATACACACAAACACAGATCTTAATGATTGGTTCCTCACAGCAAATGAACTGTACATAACCACCTTTTAGAGAATCATAAAAAGGAACACACGGATTTGGGCCCATTAAGGATACATTCGGATGTAACCAGTTTGGTCAAGAACGCGAGTGAGCCAAGCGGCTGGCTGGTTTCAAAAAACATGCAAGGTGATGGTCACAGCTTGAAATATGTAACATTATGTGTTGGTGTGAAACAAAATCAGCCGGTCATTCATGTATAGTTTTACTTTTTTACTGAGACAGGCAACATTCCATTGTTACTTTGTCAGTATTCAAGCACTTCTCCTGCTCTGCAAAACAAAACGAACACATCAGATTCAACTCTGACCAACAACAGTGCCATCATTTCAGCTTCTACCTCCATATACTCCTCAGCAGCACCTGGCTGAAGTGTTGGATAACAAACAAGCTGCTTTTGATCTCTTGATGAAGCTCTGAAGCATGAAATGACAGTGAAAAATCACAGTGAGAGGAGCTCCACATAACAACTCAAAAATGGGAGACACTCAAGGAATCCTTTGCCGTTAGATGTGTTAAAGGCGGTGAAGGCAGGGCTAGTAAAGGCAGTTCTGTCTCGTTGTCTAATCAGACACCTTTATTTTGCAGTCAGAGCATCTTTTTCCAGTTGTTTTCTGTGGGTAGCATGGAAGTGACCTGATTCTGATCTGAAACTCTAGACATAACCTCCTGTGGACCAGCTTACAATCAGCATAAGTTACCATAGTGATAAAGTCCGTTAAAAGAGCCACCTTTGTGATGCTGAAAACTAGCTTGCATTGTAAGACGCAGCTCTGTTTGAAAGCCTTGCATACGCTCAGCTAGGCTAAGGATTTGTGGCTCTATAATACATGCTTTCTGACAGAAAGGATAACTTTCCCCATGTGCCACTAGAACACACAGTTATGTCTCCTTTATGAATTATATAGTCATGACTTCTGCAAATGTTGTGTGGTGCGGCTTTGTATAAGCTCAAGCGGGACTCTCTTACAACGACCTATGACCTTTGTACCTTTTGTGAGGCCAGTTGCACTGGTTAGCCTCAACACATTGCTCATTTATCTGTGGCCCACGATACACCCAATTTTACACATCCACAAATAAGTAATACTGTAACTACACACATTCACACTGACGTATCATGAAATATATAGAGAGAAATCAAATAAATCACCTGTATAAACACATATATAAACACAGTATTTACCAATTATAAATTAACATTGTGCAAACAGCCACATAAACAAAATCAAGTTGAGTTAGTTCTGGCACAACATATAGCACGTCAAAGATTAATCAATGCTCTGCAGGAGAATTCCCTTCTTTGAAAAGAAAAATGCAATACAACAATTGTTCCACTGTTAATTTTGAGGCAATGGAATGCTTACCAGAGAGGTTTTGTTCTACATTTTTGGGTGCAAAGTTTTGTTCTAAGTGTCCACAGCCCCTGTAGACACAGGATTAGTCTGAATGATGAATACTGTCCGTCAAGTAGCTGGGCGCATGCAGCCATTAGTACATCCACCTCACTTGGAGATGCTGATGCGATAACACTGTAGAGCGCAAATGATTCAAGCAATTTATGTTTAGCTCAGTCAATCTGCACAATCTACATGCGTGATAGCATCACAAAAACACCCTTGTTATTTTAAGTCAGATTCATACTGTATGCATGTGTGGCGTCACAGCTCATGTCTATGCTGCGTATTTTTATCTTTCATTTGTGTGCACAATTTCCCCTGTCATCATTCATCTCCAAGGTCGAGTGTGCTAATGTGCAGAAATTTATATAGTACTCCAAGGTATTTGATTTAGACAACACCTCGATGACAACATTTAATGGCACCAAATTGCAGCTATTCCCTTCGAAGACACACAGTGCACACAAACACAGTTAACTGTAGCCCTCAGCAGCGTACAAGGTGTAGGCGTATATAAAAGATTCATTTAGCGTAAAACACGAAAGTGAGTCAAGCGACACCATTTTAGCTTATTTATAATTCATCTCAATATCTCTGGAACTATTTCAATGTCCATAAGTAAGCCAGGAACGACGTAAGAGCAGCTGCCAATATCCAGTGGGCCCAGGACAGGGCCGTGTGGTGACCTCACGGTGTGAGTTATATGTACATTTTCATCAAAAAGTTTATAGACAAGACACAATTTACAGCGCTCAGAGCAAAGCAATAAAGAATTCACTACCAACTTTTTTTATTTCACTTGTTTGCTGTTTTTTTTGTGTAGGCAGTTCACTTTGTCTTTAGCCTCCAGTACCACAAGACACACATTTGATCCCATCACAAATTAAAACATAGGCTTCGAAGACCCTGTGTCTTTTTGTTGTTGCTGTAGCTTTGTCTTGTTTTGGTTTTTATTGTTCCTATTTGAGGTTTCCTTTTGTTTCTTATTATTTGACACGGCTTGTCCGCCTCAAGAGGCTGCCGCTGCATTGTTCAAGGTGCACTGGTTTCTTTCAGTGTTCAATAAACATCATTAGAAATCCATTCGCGGGGCTCACAGCACATTAGACGTCCCGGTGTGGCTATCTGCCATTCTCAGGCTGCGGTGAGAGCTGCACGCTCTCCGAGTGACCCCGATCTCCTGGCAAAGAGCACTCTGACAGATGACTCAGCGCGCCTCTTCACAGCCACCCGGGGCAATATGTCGGAGCCAGGCGAGAGGTCAAACCCCCCCATCTTTCTTCATCAAGTTCTCCTTCCCAGCACCTCTTACATGTGGCTCTCCACACTCTCCCGATGACCCTCGTAACATTGCCCCTTGTCCATGAGGCTTATGTCCTCCACTAGCGTGCAGCTGCTGATGGTTCCCTTGTGCAGCGGGGAGGCGCACGGTTCCACATCCTTACTGTGCAGCGCACCATTGTAGCACCCAGCCACGAGCATGTGCCTCTCCTCGGGGGTGCAGACCGGGGCAGAGGTTTTGGCGATGTCTGGGAGATGAGGCAGGCGGGGGCGG
>KV751340.1:4791735-4807302 GCA_001698575.1 Mola mola
ATGTTCCTTCCGAGCTTCCAGCGTTTCCACTTTTTTAGGATCTCGGACTGCACCTGAGGAGGGAGCGGAGAGTTATTAGGGGGAAATGTCGAGTGTTGACATAGATGTTGTGAGTGTGCAAATGAGGAGACTCACTTCTTTGTTGACAAAGCAGTACAATATAGCCACCAGGAGACCCTGTGGAGGTGAGAGGCACTGAGTCAGACATTCATCCCCTCATACCTCACACTCACACATTATTTTGAAAATCAAAAACAATAAGCTATGAAAACGTAATGGTCAGACGTCCCGTCCGTCATTGTTATTTGCTGTTGCTTATAAACTAAGCCTTACGGTGCAGCCATATGGATTTTAGAGCACTTTCAGTTAAAAGGCTTATGGGTGGACTTGTCATCTTTGACTTTAGGAGGGTTTTTTTTTTTTATTTCCTCCCCTCTTGTTTCATCGCGGCAATTTCCCCCTGTGGCTGGCTGTAATCTTGACATACGTCATCGGTGTCCTCGTGGCAAAAAGGTCACCATCATTATGTCACAGCCAGTTAGCAGCACAGACGCGACACTAGGATAATGTAATTCCCCATGACACTTAAGTAAATATAGCACTTCTCAACTGTCTGAGGGAAACTCAGACTCTGAACAAGCTCATCTGGAATGATGCTTGCCGTTTACAAAAGTCTGCATCTTGAGATTTGGATTTGATTTGGTGAGAAATGCAATTTTCAGTAGTAGCTTCCACTCAGTCTTGTTAAAATTGGCTCAAGAACAAAGACAGGACATGTGTTGCCAGCTCACACATCTCTCCCCAAAATACAATGGCTGATTTACCACTTTTGTCTTAGTACAGGAACAGCATGGGGGAATTGTGAAACCATAAGACGCCTCATCATCGTCCCAGCTGTCCTGTTTTAAGTTGCTAACTCCGACTCGAAAAGTTTTTTTCACTGTCACCACCCTGGACAATCTCTCCAAACTGAACAATGGTGATGCGGAGTTATTTCATTAATGTGTTGAATGCTAGGTGTCTTTGGTGTTTTGGTTTGGTTTTGGTTGAACCTGAAAGGAGGAGAAGAAAAGGTCGATGAAGAGCTTGGTGAGACGCAAACCGATGGTGGCCTTGGTGGACTCATCGGTCACAAAGATAAAGACCACCTGGTGGATACCCAGCAGAGGGATCAGGGTCAGAGTCGACTTAGCCAACCTGAGACGGGAGGAGACGGAGCACAACGAGAGAAAAACAGATGAGAGAATAATATAATGCAAGGAGAAAGAAAAGCTGCTTCGATGTTTGAACTTGCCTGAATTTGTAATCTGTGTATCTCATTTGGTGCGCTCGAAGTTTTGACACAAGGATTTTGATGATATGGATGAAGATCAGGAAGTTGATCTGTGACAGACAGAGACACCAAAATTCTGTTTGGAAAAACTCAACAGAAGTGAATCTTCCCAAAAACACCCATGTGAACAACCAATAAATACAAAACACGCTACTGGGATTTGAGTGAACCCACCCTTTAGAATTACTACACACACACACACACACACACACACAGTGGGGAAACACTGTGATCAAAGCACATTCTTTGAAATGAGAATTAATTTCAAGAAACATGGGGTTCCTCTAATGGAACATTTTCTTCCATAATAAGGTGCCCTTAAAAGTTATTATCTTCGTCTCGTCTTACTGGCGTTTACTTTTTATTTTTTTTATTCCCACCACTAAAGATGGATGAGATTATGTTTTTTATTTATTTATTGCTGACAGCATAACTAAAATAAAGGTGAACGTTCACCCATCTGATTACGGTTTGGCGGCCAAAGGGTACTGAAAGGTCAAAAAAATCCAGACAGAATTGACACAGAGAGGTCCAACTGGTGTCATTTTGTAACAGACAGCACTGGCTACAAATGATTAACTTTGGGGCTTTCAAAGTTAAAGGTCAAGTTCACCACAGATAATTGTATGCAGAATGTGGGTATGTAGTAGGAAATTTCGCTATGCTGGGAGAGGATTGCATTTTCTTGTTAGATATCACCACCAAGGAGATTATGTTTTTTTTGTTGGGAAATGGCTTAAAGAACAATCAGTTAGATTTGGGTGGGGATTCTGATCGTTGTATGGATCCAGGATTTTTTTTTAAGGATTTTTATTGGCTAGAGGTTGGGGCAGTTTAAAGTCGCTACTGTCAGGTAACTACTGTAATGAGGCTACAGACTTGCAACTAACATTAATTATGAAGCAGCATGTTAACACCATCATAATTATAACATAAACACTGCGCTGTGAGAAAATTTTGCAGGTCCTCTTACACGTGGATGGAGACTGTTTGGCTTTGGTGGACGTCTGCACATTCTCACTTTGTAGGTGATTGTTGGATGGATTTAGTTTGTACATACAGTTATTCAGAATTGTTTGAGGTGTAACTTTGAAACCAAGATTTTTTTTTTCTTTATACTAATTAAGATAAACAATTCATGGAACACCAAATCCATTTAATTTAATGTTTCAATTTAAACTTGTTGACGTGTGTAAATTGATGTTAACCATTGCACATAATACACAACACAATATTTAGATTAAATAGAAATAAATAGAAAAACGTGCAGTATAATGTTAAGTGAAGTATGCATACTTTCTACACACACAGTGAAATATATACATCTATTTACTGTACACAAACACTCAGGTACACGCACATTTATAACTGCATGTAGCTTTCTAATCTGAGCAGCTGGAACATGGCGGGATCAGGATAAAGGGAAATACTGAAGCTGGAACTGGCCCTCCCATCCCTGTGTCAACTCAAACACAGGAATTCCTGTGGGATACAGGTCACTTAGCAGGAAGACTAATGCATGGAAAATGCCAGGATGACTGAATAACTGGCCTGATATTAGAGCCTTGACAAATTGAACTTATATAAAAGTTCAAGAGCAACCTTTGCAGAGTACACGTACAATAAAGGGCCTGGCCACACCATTGATAGTGGCTCGCCGAAGTGTGTCGTATGTCACAGTGCAAAAAAAAGGAAAAAATTTACATTCCTTTAATCCAAAAACCTTTAACACTAAAGGTGTTTTGCCCTCAAGCATCATCAGCCTTTTACATTTCATGAATAAATGAAATGTGTTAAATATTGTATATTTGACAGGAAGATAAATGCTGAAATTCAAGAATGCTGTGAAGATATTTAGGATTATAGGGGTTTTTTTTGAAAATTAAACTAATGAACAACTATTACAGCTTAAACCTACCTTTGACTGAAAAGTTTAGGAAATAGCAAAGGGTCAAAAAGTAGGAGAATTAAATTGAAATTACCACGACTGCCAGCAGAATCGGAGAACGGATGATCCACCAGTAATTCATGTTTATATTTTGTTCCCAGCACCTGAAAACGAAAGGCAGGGGTGGAAAGAGCAATGAGAGATAACCAGAAATACCTCACAGGCTTTCAAACAATTCTCAATCTGACACTGTTCCGTTCTGCAATGCCTTCCGCTCCCCGGCTGACTAAATGTGGAAGACCGATGGCCAAACTACTCCACCGGACCAGCAGCTCACACGGCCCCATTATGACTTCTTCAAGCTTTTATGTAACAACAACCGCGTCGGCGGTTTAGACAGTCCTGCCTTAAAAATCCCCTTCACTCCCATTTTTGGACATTAAGAGATTGCATATTAAAGTTTGGATGCTGAATGTTATCATGAAATATTGAAAGCGTAGTAACACAACTGCTGTCCTGACATGGTTTCCATATTTAGCTTTCCGCCAGAGGCAAGGACTACTTGTTAAGTTCTCATTTATTACATTGACCACAAGCTGCTCACAATCAACGATTATATGCATCGGAGAAAGACCATCGGCCAACTTTACAGTGCGAAATCAACATGAATGAGCCAAAGTGTAAAATGTTTGGCAGGGTAGGAGAGAGGGGAAACTTACTCTTGATTTTCATACAGGTATTTCGCCACCACCCATGGCACAAGGAATATGAACGGGGTACCTGTAAAGAAATGAGATCCATCTAAAAGCAGGACAGTCATTTTGCACACCTGTGCAACAGCCACTGACATTTACCTGCTCTCACTTAATTTCCTTTGGTGCAAACCGTTATCAGACAGCACATATTTACCTTGCATCCTCTCACTTACATAGACACACACACACGACAGGCCAGCTCACCCCAGCCGATGCACAGATAAATTTTGAAGTAGTTCCTCTCTGTAAACACGGTGATGACCAGCAGGTTGTGCAGGTAGATGCCTTCCACCAGCAGCCAGTAGCTGTTGGCCATGATGCTGTATTGCATCATCACCACAGCGAAGCGGCAGCTAATTGTCGTCTGCGAGACAGCACAGAAGGTTTATTTCCCAAGTGATCAGATGTTAAATGTCATTAAGTGTTGCAGCAAGTAGTGTGAAAGGTGAGAACAGTGCTACACATCAACTCATGTCACTGACTCTCACCAGTATTATGGATGATTAGCTGGTACAATGTGGCAACCGTTACCCTTTCACAAGATTAGCATAATTACTTTCTATACATAAATCTTTCCACTTTTACAGCCTATTCGCATAAATCATAATCACTGCTGGACAATCTTTGATCTCATGTTTTTATATAATGATCAGATAATCAGCATGGTGACTGTTGACCCATCATAGCATGGTTGCAGACTGAAAACGAATTTCCATTAAAGAAGGTGTAGGTTCGTGAACAAGACCTCGCCACTCTCACTCACAAACTGAGCCACCTGTTTGTCACTAACTCAATCACCTCAGCAGATCTCACTGTTCTCTCAGCCAAACATATTCTGTCAGTATAACATTAAAACTCTCACTTTCTGTTTGTCTAAACACATACTCTCAGCCGAAAGAAAACTGTATGACCTGCCTTCTGCGATAATTTATGTGAAGCCCTTTCATAATCAGAATACAACCCTGACCTCATTGTTGACCAGCAGCTCCACTGGAGGCATGGACGCCTGGGGGAATCCCTGCTCCTGATCTCTGCCGAGGTCCTGCGACGTTATGTTGGTGGCCTCCAACAGAGCGTCCTTAATGAGGATGGATAGCGCTCGCAGGATGAAGGAGGCAAACAGATTCATGTGGATGTTGTTCCGCATGCAGTGCAGCTTCCTGATGAATGACAGGGAATGAGATGAAGCTTTCTTTTCTCACATTGACAGTTAAACTGCCACTGCGAAGCAGCTTTCTTCTTCAGGGGATAGTTTGAGATTTTGGAAATTGTGCTTTTCTAAAAATGGAAAGCTGGTGTTGTTCTATCCAAAAGTAACAGCAGCAGCTCCTTAGAAGACTAAAAAATGTGTGATATTTTGAGCTTTTGTCATGAACTGCACAACTTTCAGATGTTACTGTTGGTGCAGCACATAGAAATGCAACAAAATGTCATTTTGCAATTTGACATATGTTAATCAGTGCTGGACAGATTTTACTGCCTTTAGATTAATCCAGGCGAGTTCTTCCACTGCTTCTTTATGCTAAGCTAAATGGCTAGTGTTAATGGTTGACAAGAGAGTGCTATTCACTGTTCCGTCAAACCTATTTTTCCCTTCCCTGCTGTGTTTGATGCAGAAACCTTATACTTCCTTTAATTTCATAGATTTTATATTAATTAAAATCATTATTACCTGAAAAATATGAGGATGCCCAGTGCCAACACCAAAGCCACCAGTGATAAAGAATATCCCACTGTGTACATGACCTGAATATGGCCATAATACTGCTGCAAATGAAAACACATACCATCACATTAACTATAGACAGGTACGTTTTAAATTTTAGCTTTAATTTTATATCTACCGTCTCCTTTCTTTTAAGTTAAGGAAAACAAAATTTTGCTGCGTAACTTAAGTGCCTTACAGAAGGAATAAAGAGAGATGTTTCTTACCAGACCTTGATCATTGGAATCACACTCACTGGTATTCTTCACTGTCACCCACTGGCCATTTGCATCACATTCCTGATACACCATGCCGTGCTGAACTAAACACACACACACACACACACACACACACACACTGAGACTTTGAGTCGCTGGAAAGGGTATTTTAAGTTGCTCTGCACCAAGGTAACATCTGCTTTCACACACATCCCTTACCTTTATGGTGCCACGGTAGATACCATGGACAAGCCACGCTGACAGTGGTGTTGGGGAGTCCATCAGGCCAACAGGCATAATTGTCAAAAGTCCTGTTGCACACAAGGCCTGAGGATAAAAAAATGCATGAACTATGGGCGAGATCTTTCTGTGTAATAACAATCTGAGACAGAAAGAGACGCAGCAGAAGCCAAACAAAAGACAACATAAAGACAAACTCGTGTTGTTTGTTCAGACTTTGGTACAGAAATCTAATGCTGACCAAAACACAGCACTTTGCAAACCATGCTGTGGACTGGTTTCTGTTACAGTCCGAAACAAGATAAACCTCTTCTGCCACCTACAGAAGAACCATGACAGATAGTACAGAGAGAGCCAATAGATGCAAACTACATGGATACCTGTACTTTTTTACTCTCTAACGTTCCAAAAATTGCATATTGCTCGGGCTACAGTATTATGCCCTTCAAGTGACGGCACCTCATTCTCTTTCATCTGGGCTTCTGATTTTGCGACATATTACATATTGTCAACAGAGGATTTAAACAGTGCGAGGGTGGTGTATGGTGTAGTGTATGGTTGGCATTCATGACCTCTACACCTGCTATTTGGCTCCTAAACACAGTAACGAAAAAGGTGCATGAGTGGTGTGGGTTTTGTGTGCAGGTGGAAAGCGGCCGTTTTGAAAGTAGGAGCACTGATGTTCTCTGCTTCTATTCTACAAGCCAGCGACTATAATGCAGCTCAAGGGGCAGCATTCCCTGTGTAGTTAAACACTGTTGATGGGGCAAACTGCAGCTCTCTTAGTGTGAGCAGAGTGCGTTAGAGAAAATAGGAATTTGGGAGAGGCAGAAAGCAGAGCGATTATACAACGGTTTCAGCAGGGAGCAGACACTGCAGCATATTATTATAATACAAATCTACACAGTTTGTTCAGCTCTTTAAGGGAACAGTTTGCAAGATGTTGAGTCTTGAGTTCCTGTGTCGTCAAATATCGATGCTTTGGGTTAGCAGTTTGGACTGTCCCGCAACTCAGACCATCAGTATTTGACAACCTGCATGGCCCCATAACGTCACACATTACGCCTTTAAAAAGCATTGTTTGGTTGTAGTTATTGATGTGGTGTAAGAGGCAGCAACTTTATTGCTCAAATAATCCCCGACAAAAAAGTGGAGTATTTAACAGCTGTAAAGTCATGGGAAGACAAAAAAGAGCTGAAGGGAGAGTGAATATCGGGCTTATATTCATCCACTGACGAGAAACAAGACTCCTAATAAATGGTATTATTGCTATGTGTCTCTGAGTAGGCAACTGAATACTATTTTCTTTTTCCCATGCAACTAATCAAGAGTGATAAAATACTAGTGTTATATTTTAAACATCTGAAATGAGTCACAGCTCACCAGTGCTTGGTGGTTCTCGGCTATTGTTGTGATCACACTCCAACATGTACAACTTCCAGCTCTCCTTTAGTTTATCCAGAGTGGCGGCCGGAGACACCTGAGAAAGCGTTTGAGCACAGTAGAAAAAATCCTTCAACGAAAAAAGTCCAGGAAACCGGGAACCAGGGTAACCAGGAAGGTCTGGTATTTGCCAACTGATTTATGTAGTGTAGGGTGAGAAATTAAAGTTTAAAATGTGGACTTCACACAAACTGTGATGGTTTCATTAAGTGAATTGGCATTCATTTGTTTTACTTTACCTGAATATACAGTAGCTGTAAACAACCCACCCTCATGATTGGATATAATCCATCAAGCCAACACTGTGTCCCACTCTTATGTGCTGCCTGTATGGGGGAGGGCGTTGGGGCGCTCTGGAAGGCAGCAAAGCTTAACAAACAACGCCCACCCCCGCAATGTAAAGGCCAGTAACTAATGGAAGGTCACATACTTCCATTAAGACTGTTTACTTCTGAAGAAAAGTGTGTATAAGTTGTGCACGTTTGTGTGTGTGCTCTTGAGAACCCACCTGGATGTTGGTGCAGACAATGAGCAATGCCAAAAGGAGGAACAGCCGTGACATCCCTTATTGGTGCTGGAAGGGGGGTAGTGCAGGCCAGGGAAGGGTTTTCACCTCATAAGGGGGCTTATCTATCTTCGCCACACTGCCTGGATGACATAGAGACACACAATCCATCAAAGCTCATGGCAAACACACTAGTTGTTACCTCAGTTCAACTTGGCTGTACAAGAAGACCAAAACAGGAAAAGGCTGGGCCACAATCTATCACATTGCAATTACGCTGAGAGTGGAAGGATGCAGGAGAAGTGAGCAGAGAGAAAAAGTCAGTGTAACCTGTATCCTAAGCAGTTAGTCAACAGAGAGCAGGATGTCCATTTTGAGCCTGACCAGTCCCATTTCCAATCTGGTCCCTCATTTATACCGAGGAACGTCAGGGTTAGTGAGCTGCAGTGCGGAGGACAGGCGACCCAATTAGACTGCCAAGAACATCAGGCCAAAACCCTTCACTCTTTGTTCCATCAGTGGCAGCTTAACGGAACTGTGATTCACGGTTTGCTGCGGCACACATTCATCCTGAAGCCTGTTCGTCTAATTCAGTTTTGTTTACCGAAGGTCACTCACCTGAGTGTCGACGGACGCCACAAACTGCCCTGAGCGATTTGGTTGAAGCCGGAGAACGGAACGAAATCTGAAACGTTTCTGCAAAAAACACCTTGACCATGGAAACATTTTTGGCTAAAACGTTTCAAATTCCATTCTGTTCTAGTCTTGTGGCAGGGAGGAGGAAAGGCTCATGCTTTACCGACTATTTATTGAAGAGATAAGAGAACAATATAGCTTGACAGATGTTCAATATATGTGCTCAAGAAAGCCTCACTTCAAATAGTTGTGCTTTTGTGTTTTTGACTGAACATGTGAACAAGCTTCTAAAGCCTAAGTCATAATCCAAAGGTCCACCCTTCATATCACAAAGCTGTACTGGAAGTCCGACTCTAGATAATATCCAACGCTAAAAGCTATATTTTCTAAATGGGCTGTTCAATGTAATGATGACAGGATGTACTTAGCATTAGCTGTACAGACTGACTGATTGCCCTGAGCGCCTCAGGGATCCGATCACTACTTGTCTGGTCTGACATCAGGTCAGCACTGGTTCAGCACAAATCACAGCACTGACTCTTGTGTCTCCCTCCAACGTGTCACAGGTCCGTTTCCATGTCTGTGTTAGATGTGAGCTGTGATTAAAAAAAACCTCCAGCGTCCGTTTGGACACCAGCCTCTTACATGAAGAAAACAACATGAAGAAAATGAAGAAAACAACAGGTCAGCTATGATAGTGACACAAGACTAAGCATATAGATCGGCTGTACCAGAGACAAATTCTTACTGATAACTCATTATTCTGAATGCGTGATGTGTGAGCATGTGTTCAGGTGTAGCAGACAAGGCTGACTTGCACGTGGTTGAGCACATGCTCATGCTTACGGCATGAGTGCCACTTTTTAAAGGGTTTCCCTCCTTCTCACAATTTCTTTCTCTCCCTGCGCGCAAACACATTCACTTGTTTCCCCACACACCAGCCGGCCTGCACCACCTTTGTGCAACTTAGCACCAAGTCGGAGCAATGATTAACCAGACCTGTTGCTTGTTAAGAGTCACGCAGGAGGGATGACGAAACAGAGAAAGGGTGTGCAGAAGTAAGAAAGAAAAATAAGAGACTATTTCAATGAACTGACACCATTTTTATGTCCTAACACTTGCACTACATTGCGTTCTTCAATATCCAAAAAACATAGACAGTTACTAAGTACTGAGATGGTAAGAGCTCGTCTGAATGTGCGAAAGTGAAGCAGGTCTTACCTTTGGATGTCTAACAGCTGACGCCACACTGAACACATTTCTCTTCCTGTTCTGTCTGACCCATTTTTATCAGTCACGCAATAAAAATGTGGAATTATCCTGATTGAGCAACGTGATATATCTTTAAATGCGAATGCTGAACACGAAATAAAACTTCTCCTTAAATGAGTATTCACTGCTTGTAATGCTCACAGCCAAAAGGCGCACATACAAAAAAAAAAACAAATGGAGTAAAAGAGAGTTTTTTAAATACACCCTGGGGACATATATGGGTAAGTCTCCCATGCTATATTTGTGCAGATTTGTCATGTACACTATGTCTGCTTGGATGGCTTTGATACAGGAAGATGGGAATCACATCGTCCATTTGGTGGGAGCTGGAGTGGAACTAATGGGCTTCAAGGTGTGAGGCTAATTAGGCTTGTGTATGCTGTTGTTATGATATCCTGCTGGAGTTCCAGCCCGCTGCGGACCCACACCAATCAAGGTCTTCGAGTAACATGTGTTATTTAGCCCTGCGATGTCTCTGTTCCAGGAAATTACCTGAAGCCTTTTTTTCCCACTATTGTTGCATATCTGATTTAAGAGGTGATTGATAGTTGTGAGTCATATGGGCAGAGCCAGAGGGACCTCCTGAGTTGTTTGGGCCAGTTTCCTTTGATGTTTTTCATGCAGAAATAAGTTACTCAGATGTCTGCCCCCGCCTGAGGATGTGATCAATGTGTGAAAAATAACATCGGACTTACTCGAGAGTGTTTAACTAAATAGTAAACTTAATGGTTCCAGTTTTAACGGTAATACAAAGGGTCAAGGCATCCTGTGATTAAGAGGGCAGACAGCATTTTGTCCAAATAATGGTCATTTTTTTTTATATTTGTGTTAAAAAAATACACTGGCAATTGCAAATGAATGACGCAGATTCCCAGAATGTCCTAAAACATTTAAAGCACTCTGTGTTCAAGTGGATGTTGGATGGCTCAATACAATGGTCACTAACAATTACTGTTGTTTTTTTCAAGAGTACTTACCTTTCATTGGATTACACTGCCGAACAAATAAAATTACAAAAGGGGAGTATTCGTGCATGAATGCAGGCAGAGGGGAGCATCAGGGATTAAAAACAAACCTCTCGGAAAAAACAATAACTGCCCCATTCAGAAAATGCCCCTGAGCCACAATCTATCATGCAGCTTTCCATGTGCAAAACCCTCCTTTGATTGAACCTTTTTTGCCTACATGCATTTATTAATACCGACTTAACATTTATCTTGCTTCGGAACATATAGAATCAGTCACATAGACGATTACTAGAGCCAAAAAAAAAAAAAACGCAGCAGAACTCTTAAATTTTTTCTTCCCATATTCTTCCCCGTTCCTGGGCTTTGACTAAATTAGCCAAGCAAAAGCCATGCTCATACCTTGGGGCTGCAGACGTAACATTCAGCATGACAGTGCTGGATTGAGCCCCACTATCTGATAATGAGGTCAAGAAGAGTTCAAAGGAGACAGATCGCCACGCTGTAACGCACTATGAACCGCAAAGACGACATGACATCACTTAAGAGTAACCATCACGTTCTACGCAAATAATCGGATTTTCAGCACATTCGTTTGATGCAAAATGCTCCATTAGCCTTGGTAGCGTGGACTTTTTATCTGATTCTAAAAGAGCTGGCATGAGTATCTTTGTGTGCATTGTGTTACGTGGATCCTTCAACTTCAGTAAGCGATTTCATTCCAGAGAAATTCTTTGATATGATATGTCTATAACTGTATGGAGCCTAGTTTCTCAACTTTTCTGCTCTATAGTGGAGCTTTTAGTAGTGTTTTAGTCTAATGGAATTTTGATTTCAAGATCAGTGGAGCCTCATTATGATTATATCATTCATTAATTTAATAAATGTCACATCAATTATCCAATGCAGTGCAGGCGGAGATGTGACAAAACAGGAAATTAACCCCGATGGAACCTTCCTGTTGATGTCCCACTTTACTTTACTTGCAGGCCAAGGGCCATCCATCTTCAACTGAAACCATTGTGGCCATATTTAAGGCACCGTAGGCTGTTCCTGGGTAGAAGTTCTGTGGCTGACAGCACAGTGCAGAGGTTGCATCGGGGAAATCTTTGGCTTGTTTGCAATTACACTCAAAATATGAGCAGCAGCTTGAAGTTGTTCCTCTGTGTGTGCACACAGATTATGCATGACTCCGTGCTGCTTCTGTTTGATTCTGCTTCAAAGGCTGGAAGTTTACTAGTGATGTCAGAAATTTCTGAAAAGTGTTTTGGGGTCTAATTGTACCATAACCCCTGTAGCAGTAAATAAAAATGCACCTATACACAACACAAGCTGTCCCAGAAATACTAATAGTTGGCAAAACTCAAGAAGGTGTTTCGCTGAAAGAGGCTCTTACTTGAGTTTCCTTTCATTCGTTTTATAACAAAGACATTGAAAAAAACCTGTTATATCCCCACGCAACCAATCCTGTCCACCAGCTACTAGAAGGACAATTCTGAGTGTCACACTGTCTCATACGTGTCTCTGTCACCAGGTATACGTGGCTAATCCCGGATATGACTGTTAAAACATAGCGTATATACACTCTTAACTTGCCAACAACCAAATCAGCACTGTCGTGGCCTAATTTGGTCATTCTGTCTGTGGGATGTAGTTGCCAGGCATGATGGATTTGTTAGGGGATATGACGTTCACTCCTAGTCTGCTAGATGGGCGCCTGCTGGGGTTTCTCTACTGAATGGTGTTTGGAAAAAGTGTCAGGTTGAGTGCTCATTCACTGACTTTCGCACATGACTTATTCGTTCCGTACCTCTGCGGTTCTGATCATTTGTATGAAATTGTCGCTCCTTGTCTTTCACATCCTGCTTCAAAATTCCACATTTCAACTGAAGATGCTCTTACATGCATTTACATGTGTTGAAGGATCAAAACCTCTCATCTGATTTGTGCAAATTGAACAGAATTAAAAAATTTAGCTGCCACTAACAAATTGTCAGATAATTTTCAGTTATTTGCCTGTGGCAAACCACTTCCATATATCTATAAAATAATTTGCACGAGTGACTCGCTAAATCTTGACAGTATAAGCTTCGACTGTACAATTAAAAGTTGAATGGTGCTGCAGAGATGTCCTCGGCTAAAAAAATTTCCAGATGTGGCGTTAGCGTGATGAGCGCAGTATAGACCTGTTTTTTCGAGCTCCTCGCAGAACACCAAATCTTTCAATTTAAACCACTTAAACGAGGCAAAGTTTTTTCACTTTCAAAATCATTGAAATCTGACATATTACTGCAAGAAAACCATGTCAAAGCCACTCAACTGCTGAGAATGAGCCGAGATACGTTTAAGAACGAACAGCTTCCATCCTCTCTCAGAGCAAAGCAAATATTTGTGTTTTATTAAAAAAAAGACAAGGATGAAACAGACCCAGGTAGCTATAGGCCTATCGCCCTACTTAATTACCATCTGAAAATAATTATAAAAGTTCTAGCAAACCTTCTTGGTAAAAATGTAGCAAGTACCATTCACCCGGACCAAACAGGATCCCGGGCAGTTATTCCTTCTGTTATGTCCGCAAAATCCTTAATATCATGTATGCTGACTACGACAAGGATAACAGAGCTGCTATTTTGTCATTAGACGCTCATAAGGGGTTTGATAAGATAGAATAGCCTTATCTAATTGTGACACTTAACAAATTTAGACACTTTCATAGAATGGGTCAAAATATTATATAGCAACCCAAAATCCTCCATTGTAACAAAAGGAGACGGATGCGGTCTGTTCTCCTTGCAACGCAGCATCCGCCAGGGGGACCCGTTGTCTCCGCTGTTGTTCAATATAGCGTTGGAACCTCTGGCTATTGGCATTAAGGAGCATCCAAATATTGAAGGTATTGAGTCAGGCAGGATTGAGACCAGTATGAGCCTGTATGCAGATGACCTTCTTATCTGTTTAGCTGACCCGGAGGTCTCGATTCCCATCCTACAACAATATATCAATCCCTTCGGGAGTATCTCCGGTTATACTATAAACTGGGGAAAGAGCAAATTCGTGCCCATAACAGACCAATTTACTGATGACTTCCCGGCAAAGTTGCCTTCCAGAGTGATGAAGGAATGTTTCACCTTCCTGGGCCTTAAACTGACTAAGAACCCTGAGCATCTTTTCAAATTTAACTTTTAACAGATTCAATAGAAAAACTTACAACAAATATTGAGTCTTGGAGGATACTGCCTCTATCTATGATTGGCCAGGTAAATGCTATCAAAATGGTGGGCCTACCCAGGCTTTTATACTTTTTTTACAACTTGCCTATATATTTAAATGCATCTCTCTTTAAGAAGCTCGATTCCAATATACTGCCCTTTGTGTGGGGTTACAAATTGCACAGGATATCTAAGGCTCACCTTCACCGACCTTCAAAAGAGGGTGGTCTGAGACTACATGCTTTTAAACACCACTACTGGGCGGCTAACTCCAGGGCTCTTACCTACTGGAAGTGTGGAGGTGCTGAGCCGAGGAGAACCCTTGGTGGTTACAGCAGGAAGCCACTGCTGTCAAACTGTCCTCTCTTCCTGCTGTTCTGTCTTCCAACTCTGTCCCAGCAGCCAAATTAATTCAGCGAAACTTTATTGTGAAAAACTCCTTGAGAATACTAAATCAGATAAAAGTGACTTTCCGGGTTCCCAGTGTCTCCTCACATGCACCCGTATGTCAAAACCATTCATTTTTGCCTGCACGGTTAGATGGGGTATATGCAGTCTGGAGAGAGACGGGTATTAGAACTTTTTCCGAACTGTACTTCAACAGCCAATTTGCATCATTTGCTCAGCTAAGCACTAAATTCAATCCCAAAAACTCACATTTTTTTTCATTATCGTCAAGTCAGACAATATGTTAAGGGAAACTTCCCACATTTTGATCCCACCTCCACCACCCATCCTCTTATTGAGTTCCTCCTTCTCCTCCAGACTCCAAATAGTCAATAAGAAAATTTGTGGGTTCTTTCACTAATTCAGTCTCCACCGATTTTATTAGGGAAGGTTGGGCAAGGGACTTGAACTTGGAAATATCAACAGAATTATGGGAGGAGGCGCTGTCTCGGGTCACGTTACAGGTTAATTCACTGCAAGGTGCTGCACAGATTGCATTACTCAAAAACAAAACTAAATAATATTTTCCCATCTGTGTCTGCTGTATGTGATAAGTGTCATACTGCTGAGGGTAACACTGCGCCTGCACAAACCCAGACAAACGGAACACATTTGAAAGAATCTGGGGACCCTTCCTAACCCAGTATCACATATCTTGATCTTAACCTGTAAGGCCTTAGGAGCGGGTGTGATACCCGACGGAGCTTTTCACTTTTCTCACGGTACTCGCAAGGAGTCATTACTGTAACTATGTTTGTTCTGTAATTCTACTCATGCAAATTCATAACTGGCAGCCATTTCCCCCCTTTTTTTTCAGTTTGTGTTGTTCACGCTATATGTGCTATGTTCTGTAAAGTTAAAAACTATAAAGTATTAAGAAAAATACATAATCTTCCAGACGTAAGACGGTGCAAACCTGAGCAAATATAGGATCAAATCATGATTTCAATA
>KV751340.1:4823123-4868329 GCA_001698575.1 Mola mola
TGTAGCTTCAGCCTGTCATGCAGATGCTGTTTTGCTTAAGGCACACAATTACAGTAGAGGAGTAGTTTGACTATAACTAACAAACTAACTCTGGTTAAAACACATGACAATCCCTACAAACAGCCATGAAAGAGTAAAACAGCCCCTCGCCGACAGACCGCGGGGAAGCTGGAGGTGATCAGTCTCACATGTACCGACAGACTGGATGCTGAACGTGGGGGGGGGAATCAGGAAACAGTCACTGCTTTCGGCCTCAGCCCCCTGAGACCAGATCACATTCTGGGTCATTTAGCCACCGAGCTTGTTTGAATGTGTAATTGTACACACGTGTAGCTTACTAACAAATGCAGCACCCTAAGCTCACACAATCATTCAGCGTTTCACCCACATACATAATGGATCACATGCCGGGAGAACATGCATCCTGCTGATTGTAGTACTACTTGGCAGGCAGGAGATTACTTTAGCCGTCACAGAACTTCACTAATGTGTATTTTGTATGCACCGAAGAGCCTGTGCTGCAAACGCTGCTGTTTGTAAATGACCACTGAAGACAATAAACAGCGGGGTAACACTCATTCATGGAGCGCACCTCTATGCATAGCTCTGGTGCTGCTTCAATGAGGAGCATTTACGTGTTTTGGTAGCAATGAATGTGTCCAGTGATTAGTTATCTAAGAGAGATGACAGAAAGCACATAAATTAGCCAAACTCTGTGCAACGGAATACAGGATTTTGCGGGTCCATTTAGGATTAAAATCACTGCTGGCCGATAAATTCCCCTTACAATGTGTTCAGTGTTTACAGGTGTGTACAGGGAAGCACCAAAATGTTCATTCTGCACACAATTAGAAGCATTCTTGTTATATACAGGACACTCGTGCTGCATTTTTTTTTAGCAATAAGAGGATGGCACTGACTCACAAAAGAGAGCCGTGCATGTCAACGTTCTGCTGTTTTAAATTAAATAAGAGAATCATAAGAGAAGAATTATTAAATTACATTTTTTTTTTTTAAAAACACGTCGTGTTAATTATTGTTCTTCAATTATACAGCTCGACCTTTGGCTTGACTCTCATTCAGAATTCTGCTAAAAAACACGCACAAGAGCTTGAGCTGAATAACTCCATTACGTTTCCGTCTACTGTTTTAAATCACAGTGAAATAAGTTAAAACGTCCTTTATGTTTATTAGCGATCTTTATCTTTATCTTGGGCCTTACTGATAATGGATAACACAAATGAAAGCACAGCCTGTAATGCAGAAAAAACAAACCCACTTAATGTCAAATCTCACCTTTCAAACGTCATTGTCCTTTTGATATTTGCTGCATTACATCAACTATCAAGTGTTTTATCCCTGCAGCAAAGTTCATTTTGGCTCCTCATTTAGAAAAAACAATAATACTGCGTGTAAAGTGTTTGCACGCAAGCTGAGACACACGCTACAGTCTTTTAACCAAATGAGAAGAATACAGATGTGTTTAGAATACATGCCATAACCTAAACTCCGAGCACCACGGTTTATTTTGACCTGATCAACACAACAGTGTGGTGGGACCGGGCAGCGGACCAAGTGCGGATCCCAGATAGAGGATTGTTCAGATAAGGCAGAGGCTTGAAATGGAGCGATAAGTGACACTATACCTGCTGCAAGTGTTATTCTGGAGGTTACAATGTGTCCCATGCGCGGAAAATGAAGAAGCCCGCATTTGAATTGCCAGGCCCAGTGTTTGTGCAGGTGTCAGAGATGACTTTGAAAAGTCGACTGTACGGACTTCAACTCTGTTTCCCCCCGTAAATGTCAGTCCGCTTGGAGCACGTGTGTGTGTGTGTGTGTGGGGGGGAGGGAAATACCGTCGAGCTGTGTAAAACGAGGTGAATTACCGTCAACAGCACCAGGTTGCGCTTGTTTCCACGACCTGCGGTCCTCCGCTGCTCATCCTCGGCGCCACATCCGACGGACGCGCTCTCCTCTCGGCTCAGGCGGCTCCGCCGTAAATCCAACTTTCAAAATCAATTACCTGGCTGCCTCGGGAGCGGCTCCCCGGTCCTGTCGGCGCGTCTTGGGGCCTCGGTGTGGTGGGAAGTGGCCGGAGAGGCGATATTAGCGATGAAAGTCACTGCTCTGAGTAAAGTGGAGCGCGGCTGGAGGGGCTCTGTGCGCGCAGATGGCCGGGTGAGGACGAGCTGCGCCGCCGTGGATAAATTGCGCTCCTCGTACTCGTATGACGTAGTGGAGGGGCTGGAGGGGGAGGGGGGTCCGACCACATGGACCACAGAGGGGGGTGTGAGGTGTGAGACAGAGAGAGAAAGTGTTTCTCTTAACAAACTAACTGCCCATCATAAAGAGGATTTTAATGTTTAGCCACATCTAAATGCGCAGAGGAAATAGGTAATAATCTCAGGCTATGTAATCTTAGGCAGCAGCTTCAGTGGCAGCAGTGGAGCTGGTGAGCCCGCCTAGACCGTGGCCATATCCAGGGGACAGGGTCAGAGGTCAGACACAGCCTCCGAGACCACTCCGAACTAACTTGGTGGCAACAAAAAGTGATGGATTCCGGAAGTTTTGACTTACCCGCTGCATTGCACCATATAACCGGGTCATGCTGAACGGTCCTAGCGACCGAATACTGGAATAATTTTCCAAAAAAGGACGCATTTTGTGAAATCTTAGAGACTGAGAGACTGGGAAATGTGGCTTAGGTTGAAAAATGTTGGAGCCACAGAAAGTAACACATTGGATTGTTGCTTGTACATGTCCAAACACATAAACCTTTTACGCCCAATGAATTGAATTATTATGTTTTGTGCCACTTGCTACAGTTCTAAAGATCCTGAGAGACCTGTCTCTGCCTCAGCAGAGAAAAGTGTTCTTTCTTGATTTATCGATCTATGAAATGCCATTTTAGTAACCCTATGAAGTCATAAACATACCATGTAAAACATTGATTAATTACTGAGCTTGAAAGGAGCAGTGTGTGAACGTTAGCTACATCTAGTGGTGAGGTACTAGAAGGTAGAAGGTGAGGTACTCCTCTTTGTCGCTTTTTACTGGGTCAAGTCTTTTCATTGGTTGTATTTCAATGCCACTGAGGTATACAAACGTGATGGCTTTTTTTTGTTGTTGTTCTCAGCTACCATATGCCGTAACTATAAATTGATTATTCTAACATTACATATAACATTACACACTAATTATAACACAGTTATGAAGATTATATGACTTGTCTACAGATGGATATTCTTAATTCACCACAATGGTCCTTTTAAAGATGCTGGTTGGTGAATTTTGTAACCTTTAGAAAGAGTCCGACTAGCTGTTTCCTCATCGTTACAAGCTTTTAACTGAAGCAAGTTAGTAGCTGTAGCTTCGTTTTTATCATGTATGAGTGAGGAAACATGTTACTGATTAAATTTAAGGCTCAGCAAGAAGCAATTGCCAAACAGCTTAATAATGACTGATGTATAGATCAAGCAGAGTGGGTTCTGTGTTTTTGCTAGTTGTTAAACATTGTCAGACTGCACTTTACATTTGTATCTAGTGATTTTTATAAAATCTGATTTTCCCCCATGTATTAATAAAATATTTTGGGGTCATGTAATGTAATAGTTGTGTAGCTGAGAGTGTACAAAATTTCAGAAATAGTTAGTGAACTTTGTCTTGTCCCTCCAGACGCCTTATGTCTAAGTAGTCATTTTCCAAAACTGCTGTGCTTTGTCACGCTTGGCACGACCCTTTCATTTAATATACTGAACAGAACAAATTTATTAAGGGGATTTGGGACATTAAACCTTATTTATTGCAAATGAGGGTTAGATTTAATTTTATTTCATCTCTGAAATGCCAAGCTGTAATAATCATTGCAGTTTTAACCAGCAAATTAATCACATCAGACATGTGGCCTGTGTTGGGGAAATGTAGTCATTCCTCGATAGAGCCTCAAAGTATATTAACACTCTTAGTCTGGGGAACTTTAGCCCTCAACCAACTAATCAATTACCTCCCCTTGCAGTGAACCTCATCACACTGTGAATTAAATCACTCCTATAATTAAACTCTCGTTGTACTCACTGTGTTTCATCCTTGAAAAGACACAAAAACACACACGCACGCAAAGTTTTAACATGAACTTTGCCCATAAACAGGGCTGAAGCCTGTTTGATCTTTCTCCATGTGTCAATAAGCTTTGTAGGGTTTAAGCCATGATCTACATGACAGAATTTTCTCCTAAATATCAAAACAAATCTACTTTTAAACAAAAAAAAAACAAACAACTGTTGTACATGTCCAACCGACGCGACGTAATGCTTATTGCATAAGAGGTGATGGAGGTTGAAGATACCCAGGTTTGAGCAGCATTGGAGATGGCACAACGCTTCTGTGAATTTTCTCCCCTCGATTAGAAACAGGAGACGTACAAGAATACTGAATATTGGCTGAGCGTCAATGGTGAAAGAGCCCTGAGCTCTCTCAAGGCTCCGGTGCCACACAAAACGCAGCAGTAGCCTCCAACAGTCAGGCATCACTGCCTCTGTTTGGAAAAGATCAGGCGAAAATAGTAAAAAGATAAAGAATAAGGAAGAGTAACGAATCTCATTTAGGCTACTGGCACATTACAGTGTCTTCTCGACTTGACATGAAGAGATCTCAATGAGTTATTAACAGAGAAAAGTCTGGTCATTTAATGAAAACAACAAAAAAATGTTCCATGGCCACAGCTTTTGGATAAAAATGCAGAGAGCTCACTAAATCTAATCACATAATTATGCAAAAAAAAAAAAAAAAAGCTCTTGCTGAAAGCAGTAAAACTGGAAACCGTGCGTGTGTGCGTGTGTTGGGGCAGGAATCCCCAGATCATCCAACAGAGGGCGCCAGTAACAATGCAAACACAGCCAAACACAGCCATTACATTATGAAATATTCAAATATGCTTTCTGATGCATGAATAGACTCACATGCACAAAGATAATTCCAGTTTACCTGATGTTGTTATACTAAACCCTCTCCCCATCTCTTTCTCTGCTCTGTGTGCCATGTACTATCCCCAGATTTTGTGTCTGTGTTACACCACACACATCTGTCAGCAACTATATGCAAGGTCAATATTTGAGGAGAGATTAGGCCGACTACAAAAGGTAATGTATACCCTGATGTATAGTCGACTTCCTAATAATGTTTTCTGGTTGGGGAACATGACTTGGTTAAAATAACAAACTGCAGGTTTTATGTGGCTGCAGCAGCTGTGTGAGTCACATGAAAAAGTGTCATGGACACCTAACATGCCACTGTCGTGCGGTATAGAAGGGAAAGTAAAGTGAGTCCATAAAGCTTTAAGAAAATCTCTGCCACACATTGTATATGAAAATTTAGCTGCGCCAAATGTAGGAACGGTTTATGAGGTCAAATTCTAAAAAAGCAAAGGTGGCAGTGGGAAGAAACAGGTGAGGGTGCAGCACGGAGCAGTGCATCATCCATCTGGGTCAGCTGCGGCTTGGCATTCGGTCCCTCTGGGCCCTCGGAGACAAGCTTGTTTTCGGAGTCTGGTTACGCTCTTTGAGTCCGGCCATTCAAATGGCATTTGGCCAGATCACGTTTTCCATGCCAGACAATGTGATCAGTACGCCATGGCATTTAAAAAACTCTCATATTTTTTAACCTAATTTGAGGCCTTTGATGTTAGGAGGGGCAGGGGGGTTATGATATACAATGACCGGATGGAAACATCTTCACTCACATTCCAGCTTATCTCAGGGCAACTACCACAGGGCTGCACACATAACTGTGGGTCACATAAGGCAGCTCTGAATTCTTCCCTATGCTTGTTCACGCTTCACGCTCTCATTATCGACCTCATTACCTTCCAATTGAGTGGTTAAGCGTTTTTATAGAGAGAACATGAATTAGGGTCGGGGTCTTGTGGACCCTCAGGCAGAGTTGGGACAAAAAAAACCCAAAAACATCCCAAATATGATCCCATTGGTACTCAACAATTGTGACCAATATAGCTTAACATTGCTATTATTAGCTTTAAATGACAAATTTGGAAAAACTGTAAAATTCTTCAAAACTAGCTGCATACCTGAGCTAACCACCGACTAACCCAGTGTTGTCACCTTTTTCCCAGTAAAAATCTTTGTGATAATGAAATATGAATGTAACAAGTAATGTTATATATGTCGGGCCCCCATAGGGGAAGTGTCTCCAGTTGTGAAAATCTCCGAAATAGATTTTTCCTATTAAAAAATGCTAAGGAATGTAGTATATGATCATTTCTCCAGTGACATAACAGTATTTACCATAAGTATATGTCACTGTTCCATAAGCTTGAGGTTAATATGGCCTGGATGTCTTTTTTTTTTTTATTGATTGATTTTTGAAAATTATTTCTAAAATAACAAAATATTATATATGGATCCACAGCATAGAAAACCTAAACTATATTGAAAATGACTTTTGAAGACAGTATCTTTACCATCAATCCAGTTCGCCTTTGTTAGTTAACTTAAATTTTACCTCTTTCACCTTACAACATTTTTAGACAGTCCTTCATTTATTGTAAGGAAGTATGACTGAGTATTAGGGCCACAGTGAGGCTTCGAGAATAAAGTAGTGCATTAATGAGGAAAAAAGTCAAACATGGACAAAGTAATAATTTTACAGGAAAAAAAGATAAAGTGTTGTGAGGAAAAAAAGTCATAGAAGGACACTTTAGAGGATGCTTTATCAGAAGAGAAATCCCCCACGCCGTAATAACGGTGGTGGAGAACTTTGGTAAGTTGTACTTTGGCAAATCAGCACCACAATATCATCAGTATTAGGACTTTGAAAAGAGTTTGCAAGAAGCTGTGTTTGTTGCAAAGAAATAACTATAGAGACTTTTGGAAATTGTGTCAAGGTTTGGTTTTTAACTGGACCAACAGTGGCAGAGAGGAGCAGGCCCAAGGCAGAACTGGTTTAAGTCTTTAATACAAAGAATGTTCGTAACATTAATTACGTTTAATTGAGTTAATTAACGTTAATGTTCAAATGTCTTGACAAAGCTGACTTGTAGTCAAAACTGAGAGTTATGTCACTGTTGTTATTCTCAGACTTTCTTTCTTCCACTCGGGCATTTTTAGGATGGGAATTTCCCTCAGGGGATTAATAAAGTAATTCTGATTCTGATCTGATAATTCTACCCAACTGACAAACTCCTCTCCGGAAGGCAGTTCAGGAAGCCAGGCACTCGCTGAAAAAGGCAAAACAGAAGACAGCAGTTAATCTCGATAAAGTCACTTTGTGACATATCGCCCACAATAAACAAATCCACAGTGGATGTGGCAGCACCGACAAGGTGGAATTATCCAGCGTTGGAGCTGAGCCAAGGCCGGGCTCAAATTAAGAGTCTGCCTGATTACTGAGGTCAAACAGGTGCAATATAACTGCTTTATTCCAGAGAGGGAGAGAGCCAGCCGCATCTTCTGTCAAACCTGCAGGAAGGAAACAGAAACAAACAGCCCTACCTAAAAGCAAATAAATAAATCGGCTATTTTTGGAGGAGGAAATACCAGGGGCAGTGCCTGATTTGTTTGTTTCTGCATAACATTTCGTAGATTTATGACTGTTTTTCCAAATTTATGACATTATTTTCCAAATTTAAGAAAAAAAACAACTTCATTTTAAGAGAGAAACCTGCAAACCAAATGAATTAACGCGGGCACATTTGATTTTGGAAAGCAGACGAGTCCATATTGAAGGCACTCGAGCTGCTATAATGACATGGGGAGAGTGTGGAAGTAGCACATGATGGATCAGCTCACAAATTAGGCAACTTGTAGCAATATTTCCACGGCCAGTCAGTGTGTGTTTCCATTCGAGACTTTACGGGCGCTCATGTGATGGCCCCGTGAGTTCTCCAGCCAGATCTCCAGTACTCAGATTGAAGCAGCGGTGCTGAAAGACTGTCGGCCCTGTTCTCACTCCGCTACCTCTGATGACCAGCTGGGCAGAGCATGATTTCCCCCCAGGGAGAGGAGGCCACTTCAGAGAGCAGGCAGCTCCCTGAGACGTCAACTCTCTCTGTGATAGCAGATTCTCTGTATACAGCCTGGATTCATAGCACCAACAAGCGGGGTTTTTTTTAGAAATGATGGATGATAAATGAGACTTTAATGGGCCATTATGATCAGATTATACCGTTCAAAGTTGCAATTATTTAACACGCTTTTATAATTTAGAACATCTAACAAATTAGCAGTCAAAGACATCAGAGTCCCAAATCTATTGGCCACTCAAAGCCCTGTATATCACAAATCAGCGTTTCACATATACATTCATGCTGGACGCCAGGCAAGGTGCCACCTGCTCATCAGGACCCTCGTTCACACACTCACACACGACAGAAGAGACGCTGATTATCAATGACACATTGACATGCAGACAGTGGGGGGCTTCCATGTAAATGTGCATGGATGTCAAAGACCTTAAATCTTATAACGGCCACATTAAAATGTATAAACTCCTCATTCGTATGTGCTGCTTATAAATGCTGCACAGTGAACGTTGAATTTCAATTTGTCCTATCCTGTTAAAACTACCAGGGCTGAGTGAGGAGAGGAGCTTTTAACACCAAAAACCCAAAAAACATTTTTTGGGGAAGAGCATAAAAGTAATTTTTCTCACTAACATTAAATATTTAGAACAAAGTAACTGACAATCAAAACAGCAGTTCAGAAAGAAAAAAATTAACCTCAGCTAATGAGCTTTTTCAGGCCTGGGTGGATTTTGACAACAAGCTGGAAACATAAGCAAACAAACCTACGCCTGCGTTCACGTTGGATTTCAAAGCATCAGTGTGCACGGTGTCACAAAGCTCCACCCACTTATAAAGAATCTCTCCTTTATGTCCTGAATGTCCTACACATTTCCACCTTTGGCAGAAAATTCATGTGGGATCAAATCATTTATGAGAAGCTGAAACTGGCATCCTACTGTTAGCGCTACAAATGTGTTCAAGGGAGCTCTAAAGGTCAATTAAACCCACTTATCTGTGTCAGTATTTCCATTCCATTTAAGGGGACCAATCAATTACCTATAGTTACCTACGCATGGATGCTCTTTCTGGACGGAAAAAAGGAATGAAACATTTCTTTACTCGCCGAAAGGACAGCTTAACTGGTGTATATAATTATTCTGAGAACGGCGGCAGGTGTTTATTCCTTTGGGGATACAATAGTAGAGTTGGACCATGTCCCTGAGTGTAAAAATAGCCGTTTGGTGAATGGCGTTATCTCCTTTTCCACACATACTGACCGACAAAGGCACAATCTTTTACACCTCCTTCTCACTCCTTAATCTTATAAGGTCAAAGCAGGCCCAGCTTTTCCTCACATCCAGCGGTCCAAAAAAGACAGAGGCTGCGTGAGAGAGAATCCAAACCATTCGAAACTGTCCCCAAAGGCTTGAAAAATGATTTTAGTTTCCAGTAAATAATGCAAAAAAGAGCAAGCAAACAGGAATTTCCCTCCTAAATAAACCCCAAAATGGTCTGGCAGCATTGTTTGAATGCTGTTTCTAAAAGTTTCTCATACTGTTTGCTTTCTGCTTTCTGAGCGCCCGGTGTCTGTTTCTGTAGTGGATTTATGGGGAATGAAAACAGCAAAAAATTGCATTAAAAAATGAGTATGCGCGATATTTCAAAAATAGCCATCACCAAATTGTTTTCCAGTAATTTATTCAGCTCTAGCAGAATGCTGTTTAAAAAATACAGTAATTCAGAGAAGCCTAGAAACATAACAAGAGTTGAACTGGGTTCCCTCTGTTACTCTGTGTTGCCAGTTGGTGCAAATTCAGTTTAAGACAAACAGCCTGTTGTTCAAAAATGGCAGAATAATCTCATGTCAGCATTTTCACACATGTCTTGCCTGCATGCAGAAATTCTATAATCTAAAATTATACAAATGTGAGCCAACACAATTAGAGTCTAAGCTGGGCAAGAGCATTTGTATTCATAAAAGGTAAATTCATTTTAAAATAACAAATTAATTAAACAATTGACTTTACATTTAGTCAAATAGAGCTTAAATTGACTGAGCTACTACTTTTCAGGCGCCGTGTAAATGGGATTACTGAAAGTAGCATTATGTGTGATAGTGGGAAGAGCAGATAAAGGCACAGAAAAACTGAAATTCACGATATTGACAATTAACCGCATAAAGAGCTGATTAGTGCTGTCCTTCAAAAAAGAATGTTAACATAGAATTTATGGCATAATAGAGAATATGACTGGAAAAACGCTGCATCTCAGTAAGAAAACTATAATTCTGCTCTGTAAATCATCTTAAAATGCTGCCTTTTCAAAACAAATTCATGTCTATGCTCCTCTGCCGCCTCTTACTGGATTTAAGTCTTAATGTTCATAAAACACTTGTTATCGCGTCTGACCGGCTCAAATATTACCCTGCAGCTCTTTGTACATTTTAAAAATGCTTAATCACAGCTTGCTGTCTGATTCCGTAATTATCCCCATTAAAAGGTGATTACTGTGGCTCTGGGTTGTTTGTTTGTTGGTGTGCCACTCTGAGACAGTGGGACAATAATTATGGTGATTACCGCATATATGGCGTAATTGTAATAATGGGTGGAAAGCTGGTGGGATGCCTATTCCTGTTTTGGCTGCAGGCTATTCACTTAGTCCCACTTAATACCTCAGATTCCCATTTAAAGGAGTCAGTTCAGTAGCTGCTCACCCAAATGTCTATTGATCTCATGGAGAACAACACATGTAGTTATTACTGATATTCGAATCAGTGTTCATTGTATTTGTAAACACTTTGATGGAAGTTCTGTGTTTTCTCCATTACTTTTACATTACTGCGTTTTTTTCCTCTATCTTTCTCTGAAGCTTTCTCTCTCTGCTGCAGCTTTAACACACCTGGGCCAGCAGGACTTTCTCAGGGTGTTGGTCTGCCATTCGGATTCCAGCTCTCCTCCTCCTGCTGTTTGACCACCAAGACTTCAATTTCAACCATTCAACCCTTCAACCCTTAAAGAAAGACAGAAATAAGGATCATGGGCTAAAAAATAAATAAATAAATAAACATTTCATATCTATATCTGACCACATGAGTTCATTTATTGTTGGATTTATTTAACGTTGTTCTACCTTTGGACTCCTGTCTCGTTTCCATTATATTATTTCAGTAAAAGATGGAGAAACGATTTTTCCACAGGTTT
The DNA here is from genome assembly GCA_001698575.1 of Mola mola. NCBI lineage: Eukaryota > Metazoa > Chordata > Actinopteri > Tetraodontiformes > Molidae > Mola > Mola mola. The sequence goes on from KV751340.1 coordinate 4,834,341, forward strand.
GGTCTCTAGGAAACTAGAGAAACAAAAATGCCATGTTTTCCTTAAAAGCCCTCAGTTTTGTCTGTAATGATGTGATAAGATGACCAAGATTAATGCGGCGGGACATAAATGATTGTGCGCTGATAATGACAGTGATTACAGTTTATCTTGAGGGTGATGTTACCAAAATATAAGTTTTTCCAATCTAACAATTGTTCAGGCAATTCCTTTTTGTTGGAAACACTAAAGGTCAATGTCTCATTATGTTAATAAGATTTGACCTCTGGAGACCATAAATCTGTGCAATACTTTGTGTTAACCAATTCAATAAGCTTTGAGATATTTTACAGAATTATTGGGAAACACAGAGAATAATCCTCTGAGGATAATGAATGTATGTTCAAACTTTCATAAAGTCATTGTTGAGACGTTTCAGCCTCGACCAACAAGCAAAAAACCTGGTGCCATCCTACCAGCATGATTAAAAATCAGTTTCAATAGCATTTTTTTAGTAAGAGTAAATTAGTTAACATACGATAATGCAGTAATAGGCATAAACTAACAGCTAATCAATGTTAACTAAGGTATTTGTTCAATAGTTTTTAACCACATTATCAGCATAACACACTAATGTGCATTAACAGAAAAAATCATACAATGGAAGCATTTTAGCACAGACGTCCATCTAAACCTATCCCTAATAAAGCATTTATTAATCTGAATTAACCAATTATTAACGCTCTTTGTGACCCCTTATTGCAAAGCTGGAAACATGTATCCCTTATGTGACACTTAATAGTTTGGTTTTAAACTGTTGGAAATACAGCCATTTTATACAGAGCACCTCCATTTTCAGGGGCTCAGAACTATTTTGCTCACATCTTGATGCTTTCTTTTCAAATCCATTGCGGTGGTGTGAATCGACAAAATAAGGTGTTATTGTCCATTCTATTTTGGGCCAAACTGTTTGTATTGCTGATGATAAAGCGTCACCTCTTTGCCGCCAACAAGACTGGAGGGAAAACTCTGTTGAACCTGTGCTGTGGAAACTTCACACACTGATTTCACACAGGAGACATGTTATATTTGATACAGCCCAACATGTATGATTCCTTATCAAAACAATAATATGGTTAGGGTTTGAAGCACTGACCAGCACAGGTTGTGTGCTCATTTTAATAAGTGTTTCAGTTATTACTGGTACAATTCAATTGCTTTATAATAGGAATTTCTTTTTGTGTCTGAAAAAGGTTTTCCCTCCATGAAGATCTAGCCTGTGCGGGTGGTTTCTGCATTGTGTCAACAAGGACTCAAGTTGTAATTTTGGTTTTGGCATCCTGACTCCCTGAGGGGATGTCTGATCCTGGCTGATTCCACTTACTGTGTGATGCCTCCTGAAAGACCGCCCCTTTGCCAAAATGAATAGGTTCAAGACAGGAAATAAGAGAAAGAAAGATTTCCAAACGGTTTGATTTTATGATGTGTTAATTATTTAAGGTGCGACTCAATTCAGCTGTCACGATTGTATGAACCACTGATGAAGGCCAGTCTTGCAGCGTTTAGACTGACCTTTCTTAATATTATCAAATGAAAGCAAGTTTGGGATTAAAGTTTTGTTTGAGTTTGTCTTATTTCAGTCTTTATAAACACCCCTGGCCCTGCATATATCATTCTTTTGCTTCAAACTCGGTGCTGCATGTTTCTTCTTGCCCTGGCAACACATACAGGAGTGCGAGGAGATTGAGATATGCACACCAAGTAGAGCCAATGGTTGAAAAGTGACCAGAACATTCACAGAAAGATGTGCTGAATGTAGGTCAGAGCCTAGAATAAGAGAATAGATAATATAGAATAGTTTATTACACATAAACTAAAACTGGTAGAAAGATGTTTAGACTCAGCTGTCAGTGCTAAGCACTAAAATATTGCATATGTTAAGTGAAATCAGATGTTTTATCAAGTTGGCAGCATACCTCTAGGATTTAGACAAAATGTTTATTGAAGAGGAGAGCTTACAGATCTCAGACTGCCCTGGGGAATTTAATATAATATAAATATCATGTCAAGGTTTCCAGTTCTATTGGTCAAACCCTGTTCTCGAATATCTCAGAAAGTGTGCAGACCGCTACTGCCCCCTAGACCAAAATGTTGCAAGGCATTAGATTAGACTTTAGAGTCTGTCTCTCTCTTTCTCTCTCTCTCTCTCTCATACACACCAATCAGACAATGAATCAGCGAGGGCTTTTGTGTTCACGTGGGAAGAGGGAACATTGTGTTCTACTCACCCAAGCAGTGGCTAAAATACAATTGAACAACACATAAAACAATCAATTCCAACACACCTCAACACATAGTCTCACGCAGGCTTTAGCGTGATGGGAGAACATAATTTTTTGTACACTTCATGACACAGAGTACGGGTGCTTTTATTTGCCTCACAGTGATGACAAGGTAGTAATACCAAACAAAACAAGCTTCGACACAGACATTTGCTCCTGGGCTCTTGCGCACCTGTGCTCAGCATCTTCAGTAAGGAAGACAGAAGTGAGGGCTAAGTGAGGGTGACACATATCGCTCCAGGAAACCCACAGCAGTGCCAGACTATTCCCATGATCCTCCTTGAATCCACATGCAAGGCAAAGTCTGAAAACCCAGGAGACGAAGCAATGAGAAACGTATTTACTCAAAAAAAAATCTTCAGATTGACTAAGTAATTCATCAAGTTGTAACAAAAATACACAAAATCTGATCCCACACAAAAGGAGAAGAAGGAATTTTCCATTATAACCTGGGTAGCTTTTAATTGTGCAGAAGGTTTGGCTAATTAAAAGGAGTGGGGATCTGGCAGGGCCCTTATGTGAGAATAACAAATAAATCTCTGAAGTCTGTAGAGATTTTTTATGTACAGAGTGCAGATTTTTGTTCTTTACACTGCTGTGTTTATAGATGCTTTCTATCTCTGCCTCCACGTCTTCAGTCTCAGGTCCCCAGACATGCGATATGTGGTTGCTAAGCTCATCTTTTGCTGGAGGAGTAATTATCTCTCTTGATATCAGAAAACTCATTATTAGACCCTCCCCTCCTTGTCAGCGTCAAATCTGTGACACCTCAGAGAACTTATAAATGAATCTGAGCCACATGTCATCGCGCTTACTGCACCGCACAGAAGAATAGTCCACACGGGTGAGTAAAAATAGCTCTGTTTGAATTCGTTAAGAGCTCCACGGGTCAATGAGATAATGTAAACTGGTTTGTGTTTACAATGTGTGTTTTTAATCAGAGCTCATTCATCTGTCCCATTAGAAAGAAAGGTTCCTAATTGTTCCTAAGGTTCCTAATTTCAATGTAATTTTCATTTTTTTCTTTTTTGTGGAAGGTTAACACAATGCATTGATTAGTAAGATATTATGGACTCCATGTTCCAAAAAGGTGTAGATAATGTAGTGTGGGTAAATCATGTTTAAGTGGGTTTCCCCATCACCTCATATCGATAACAACTTGAATGAGTCCTTAGATCTGTATTGTGTAGTGTATGTACTATATATTTACATGTGTAATGGCAAATTATGAGCTATCAATTATACTTCTGTGTCTGTAATGTGTTTTCCATTTTAATTCTTTGGTAAGTGTGTAACAGAGTTAAAAATCTACCCTTATTATTTATTATATTTATGTTGTGTTTGGTTTGTGAATTTTATCTTAGTCAATTCATTCCATTTTCCTTTTACCTGTGGGAGGGCATTTTGTTGTACTCCGCTTTGTTTTTGTTCCTCCTGAGCCCCCGTAGTTTTCCAGGCTTCTGTAGCCCCTCCCTTCTTCTTCTCCTCACAGTGATGTTCATAACGGCTCAGGGTGAGTCCTGCCGGGAAATCCCGCCATGTATTTTTGTTGTTTTCAGTGTAAATGTGAGTTTTATCTATTGGAATGTGTGATGTAAAACGTTTGCAGAGAATGCTAATATGCTTACCAGTTGTTTCCGGTAGTTTCTTACTTTTAAAGCAAGTTTTATAAACTATTTTACATTACGAGTTTGGCGCCACTCGGCTGCCCCCTTTTCAGAACTACGTGCAGAGACTGTGGTTCTCTTTTCTTCGTGTAATGACTGTCGTTCTGTGTGTTTAGGTTATGTGAAGTAAGAGACGGATGACGACAATTGATATGTGTAAATTGTCGCCTGCAGGAGTCACAATAAATATTTGTGAGAACGCTACCAATTCCTCCTCCTTCTTCAACTGCCATCCCACATGGGTTACAAGTGCATAAGCAGTTTAATTTGAAATATCAAAACCAAAGCTTCATGGATAGTAATAATGGATTTCGCTGTGGTTATTACCTAAAGTGTTGGATTATTTCAAACATGCTTCTATATTGTTAACAAAACATTTAAAATATCTAGCATGCCTTCTTGTATATTCTTGAATATTATACAAAACAGTTGATACTGTCGTGTATTTAATACTTAGCTATAAGCTCCAAAATACGGCTTAATATTCTGTTATGATTACTTCTTTGTCAGGAGATATGCCTGAAGAAAAAGACAATTGATTAATACTCCCACCTCCAGGGACGAATGCCTCGGCAAAGAGCTTCACTCCTCAGCCGGCGTGATTGGTCCCACATGAGTGTGTGTGGCCTGAGGTAGGGCCGGCAGGAGAGGGAGGTGAGGCACACAATCCACTGAAAGAGCACAAGAAAGGTCCACTCTGAAGCTTCTAGGCCCTCTTGATGGCTGCACAAGGAACAATCACAGCCTCTGGCTCTAATAGTCCACTCGGCTGAGGGAGCTCAGGTGCACTGCATGTAAAGACTCTCACAAACAAAGGCTTTGTGCAATTTGGCCTGACTCAGAGCTGCTGGAAATGTTCCTGGACAACAAAACAGAACCTGAAATTTAGGGCGTGTGTTTAAAAAAAAAAAAAAAAAAATGCACCAAAGAAAGAAAAAGTTTCCATTTGTGTTGATTCCTCCAGGGGCAAAAGACAGAGACACAGAGCTCAAGGGCCAGGATACTTACAATTGTTAGCGTCTTGTCAGACTCCAGTGATTATTCCATCAGTCCAGCTATTATTACATTTATTTTCCAACCTGTTGTTTTTGTTCTAGCCAGAAATTAACCTTAGGAATAGGTGAATGTCAAAATCAGGCTTTTAAGAGCTCCAGGAAATTGCCAGATCTCTGCTGCCCTTACTTGCAATGGTTTCAAACAATTGTCTACGTGCAAAACATGAACCATTTTAATTCTGGAATAGCTGCCCTTTTATTCTGCTGCGAGGGGGTGGTGCTTTTAGTATCGTTCCCCTTAAGTGATTTAGATGTCCCTACATGCAGGGAGTCACGGTTCCCAGAGGAAGGCCCGCTCAGACACAATAACAAGATAACAGACCGAGGAAAGGCCCTGACAGTGTTTTTGACATGTTTTTGCTCTCTTGGAACTGTCTCGCTTTACACTGGGGAGAGTATAACTCTAATGAGAATAAACTTCTCAGCAGATTACAAAGAGGGATTCTAAAAACAAGTCTGAGTCCTGTTGAAAGGTAAACAGTAGGCTTCCACTGTAGCTCACCACTATTCCTGTTCTTCTCCCGTCAGCGTCCTGGTTTCTGCAGTTCTAGAATCATGGCCAGAAATGAATCTTCTCCGCTCATCTCGACCTTTCTCCAAACTCAGCTGCCACCCAACACCACCGCTGACATCAATGCCACGGTGAAGCCTTTCAGTGTGTTTGACAGCTGTGAACATCACGTGGAGGGAATTCTCTTTGACCTCACCCTGCAGTGCATCAACGTAGTCGTGGGGATCCCTGCCAACTTAGTTGTTATTGCGATCCTTATAAGCAATCGCAAAGATCCCTCCACTTCTGACATATTCTTGGGCTGCTTGGCCTTCATGGACATCTACTTTGGTGTCATGACCCCTTTCAGCCTCATTAACCTCTACCACTGGCACAGCAAGGATGTTTGGTCCGCGCTTACGTTCTCCTACGGTGTGAAAGACACCAGCGGGCCGCTGTTTCTCTCCTGTATCTGCCTAGATCGCTTTGTGGCTGTGCTGTTTCCGGTTTTATTTGGCCAGATTAAACACATCAAGTACAGGTTAAGCTTCACGGTGCTGGTGTTCTGCCTCACCTTGGCCTACTCTGCTGCAAAGGTTGTGGGAGGCCTGCCCAACTTTGAGAAGGTGTTCACCGGTGAGATCCTGGCAACGTTTGCGTGGATGGTTGTGTGCAACCTAAGCATCCTCTGGGCCCTGAAGAAGTCCCGTGGCGTGAGGAAAGATGAAATGCATCCCATGAAGAAGAGGGCTTTCAAGACAGTGCTCTATATCCTGCTGATCATTGTGTGTAACTACCTTCCACCTGTAGCGCTGTTTCCCTTTGAGGACTACTACTCCCCGGACGTGTTTCGCTGCTACATACAGCCAATAGGCTTCGCTTTTCTCAACATCAGCAGCACCATTCAGCCACTCGTCTATCTAGTTCGTCTGGAGAGGGTGGCCTTCCTCCCAGACGCCTGTGTTAAGAAGTGCTGCGCCTGCGTCTCTGCAGAAAACAACAGCGCTCGGCCTACACAAACCCCATCTGTTCCAGCTTAAATCTACAGTGTGAATGATCTCAAAGCTTTCACTGCAGCGCGGTCTTTGGAAGAAGACCTTCTCCTTATGTAGATATAATAGGCTCATTCTTTGGTGACGAAAAACACAGAAGTTGTTATTTTCATCTGATTACTGTAGACTGATTAAAACATAATAATGGATATGAACTTCTTTTCCTGTTAGGAATTCATAAATATCCTGAAGTTTGTGGATGCTCAGACATACAAAAACATATGAGAGAAGGAACTAAATTTTGGGATTTCTATTCAACAATAAATGCATGCTTTTCCTGTGAAAAATTTAATGAAATTTTCTCCATGAAATTTTAATGGAATATAGTTTAATTGCAAGATAAAAAAAACCAAAACACTATGACGTGTATGTGCTCACTTCAGTCTTTATTGTTATGAAATCCTTCAAAATATTTGCTTGACTTTGGCGCCGCCTGGTGTACAAAACAGACAATAAACTACCGTGCAGTCTGACCCCTCAGAGTACCTTTGACTAAAGCGTGGATATTTCTTTTAAATCTGTGTGTTTGTGTGTTTGCAACGCGTCGATGTACAATTCTTAAAATATATGGCTTTTTAAGATCTGTCCAACATCATATTGTAGTCATCAATACAAGAATCTGTATCATTACACTGTATATGATGTCATTTAGATGCTTGCTGCCCAACAACCAAGCTATTGATTAACCTAAAATGTGTAAAATACTATGCTACTTTTAGACAGAAATAGTAATTAAATGAGTTGTGTGTGAGTTACTGTGCACTTCCATGTCATAGAGTAGTTTTCATATACTGTTGGTACCACTGATCAGTGTAAAATCATCTTGAATTAGTATTGAAAGTCCTAAATTATCTGACATCAAATGTACTTTTGATATCAAAAGTTATTTTCTGGCTATAAACGTACTTAACTTACTTTACTTATGTAAGTAAAAGCAAATTTACTTTTGCATCTATGAAGTATTATGCATACTATAGGTCAAATGCTTATCACCATGGCCAATTATAACATCCAATATTCAACACTTTTATGATTAAGAGTCATTGGGGTTTTTTTCAATTTGTTCTCAGTTTACTCAATAAAAATAAAAACTGCACTACTTTTGCTCTGCTGAAGCACGTAATCTTCAGTTAAATATACTTATTTATATTCCATCACTGTCATTGTCATTACTGTCACTGTCATAAATATTTAATTCCAGTAAGTGACTATCTCACTGTTAAAAGAACAGTTCAACATTTTGGTAAATACATTTAATAATTTCCTCATTGTATAAACAGCTTCCAACACCTTTTGTGCTTTGACTTGCTGAGAAAACTTATCACACTGTCATTGTTTGTTCCTGTCTGACGGTGTCACTTTTCTGTTTTTGTACAGGTTAAACAAGCAATGTATAAAGTGTTAGCGACTTTTAAAGTGTTGAAAGGTTGCTCCTGCTACCTTTGGAGAGAGGTATGCACACTTTTTCCCCATTTTGATGCAACACTAATCCAGTCTGCCCTCATGTTCGACTGCCAATTCAGTTCTCAGCAATAAAGCAAACAAGTGTGTTTTCCAAAATGTTGGACTATTCATTTAAGGAGAAAAAAAATAGTAAAGACAAATTGACTGCAAAATGACTCAGAAAAAGAAAACTGTGCCTGCCTTAAAATATTATAGCCGGTCAATCTATCAGTCTTGATGATTTATTTTTTTAACACTGCTCTCATTCATCAAATTCTCTTACAGTACAAAATAAATCCTCTAATCACTGACGCAGCATTGTGACAACCACCTTCTCTGGCATTATTCTCAAAGGATGACTGCTCTGTGTGTAAAAGTATGGAAGCAAAGGTTCTGTGAACGTGTGTGCGAATTCATAAATGAGTGTGTCATCAGCAGTGTCGAAAAACGACAGCGTGCCCTTGTTGTAATCCAGGTGCACTTTGATTTGTTCGGGCGTTCTGGCGACGGTCAGCGGGGTGGGTGGCGAGGTCATGGCTCTGAACTCACCGTCCCGGAAACACAAGGCCCAGAATCCGTTCTCAGGCCGAGCGCAGACCTCAACGTCCCTGGATGCAGACGAAGAGGCCACACCCAGGAGCCAGTCCTGATTACTTCCTGTTTCCACGACCCAGATGTGACTTCCTGAACTCAGCGCGGTCATGCCCACCACCTCAGCGCTGATGTGGAAGCGCTCCGGGTTGTCGGGGCAACAGCCGGACTGCTTTGTATAATGGAGGGAAGTGAGGTCGTCAGACAGGACGAGGCAGGGGTGTGCAGTGTTTGGGTCTAATGTCACAGGAGCTAGGAGACAGGAAATTAGCAATGCAGAAAGGTCAACACGAGTTGGTTTGTACTATTATACCAAAATAAAAAAACAACATTTAATGTACTCACTATAGTCAATATCTTCCAGAATCTTCTCCCAGACTCTGTACTTGAGATTACATATATGTTTGGTCACATCAATCAGTAATCCGGACATGTCGTCTGAACCGAGCTCGGTGCTTTTTCCTCTGTGAGAACACAAATCTTAAACTGAGAATAACAGCAAACTAAGAAGAGTGTAAAATGTCTGACCTCTTTGACCCACCTGTCCTGAGTGGCTTCAAAATTCTGCAAAATAGAAGGGGGCATTTTTCAGGGTGTGAAGGTGTTGGGAGGAGTTACTAAATAGCGGATTATTGTGGATTGCACCGACCTTCAACAGGACCACATCCTCCTCTTTCAGCTGCTCCTGTATGACTGAGATGGTCTCTGTGAGGGAAAGCACATCTGCTGAAAGCTCTTTAAACTTGTACTTAATCCTTGCAGTCTTCTCTTCTTCTTCTTTCTTCAGAGCTGCTATTCTCCTCGACTCCTCCTGATAGAGGATTTGATGGAGCTCCTCGAACTGGTTCTTGATCACTCTCTGCATTTCCAGCGCCTGAGCCTGAGAGAGATCATCACCACGTCCGGTTTATTTGTAAAGACAACTTAAAAACATGCCATCTCATCAGATCTTACCTTGATATACTGGAACAAGGCTGCAGAGTTTAAGTGAATTCTTTTGAGGTTTTCCAGTTTTTGTTGCGAGCTCTCGAGGGATACGGAAAGTTCCTCCTAGAAATCAAGCAGGCTTCAGTCAGAGATCAGAAAGACGTTTCACACTTTGGGTGCTTTGGATATTTTAGATACATTGCCCACAGATAACAGTGTTCTCGGTCAGGGTAAAATGTTGCGAGACAACATTCTACTTTTAGGTGTTACCTTTATCGCTTTTGTCAGTCTGGCAAGTTGAAGTGTAATTATCACATATTTTCTTCTTTTACCTTGCAGTCCTTCGCTACCTCTTCTACTGGCAAGCAGTCGTGATTCTGGTGCAGTTTGGAGGCTTGACAAACGACACAAATGGGCTGCTTGTCAACCACACAGAAGAGTTTCAGCTTTTGCTCGTGCAGATCGCAGATAATTTTCTCCTCCAGCAGTGAATTCTCCCTCCTGATCTGCCAAGCTTCACAGATGTTTTTCAGAGCCAAATTAGAGGAGGTGGTGGACTTTTTTCTGGCTTTTTTCCTGCACACTGGACACTCCCGTAACCCCGTGACCCAACAGTGCTTCAGGCAGCTCCTGCAGAAACTGTGGCTACATGGCAGCAGCACGGGGTCTGTGAAGATGTCACAGCATATGGGGCATGTAAGATCCTCCTCTGGAAGTGACATGATCATCAGCTTGTCATGCGCATAAAGTAAATCCACAGGTCCAAACGGCGTTCGTCCTCAAGTCCTTAATGATTCCATGGCGACAACAACCAAACCCAGTGTGCCATAAGCTTCTCAGCTGAAAGCCTCGGAGCCCACTGACTGTTCATCTATTGTTCTTGACACGAGGCACTGCATGATCTGCGTTTTCCTGTCCTGGACTTCTGTGGGAGTAACTTAAATCATCAGTGTATTTCACAGCGATGAGAAACAGGAACTGAGAAACAGGAACTGAAGCCCTATTGGCCAGTTGTTTATAGCTTAAAACCGGTTAGTTAGCGCATGTTTGGAATGTCATCATTCAGGATATGAATGTGAATGAGCGTATCCCGTTCAAGGGGGGAATGTGAGCAAACCTTTTTTTTGCCACTCATTAAGTTATCCCCATCTGACACTAAACAATGACTCACTTGTTAATGTGTATTGTGTACCAGATTTAAGACTTAATTGATCATTTTGGTTTTGATAGTATTATTTTCTATTCTGTGGGACTGTGAGTGAGTCATCCTCACAACTGTGGGAATGGGACTCAACTTGTTTTCTTTTCAGAAAGAATCCAAGTAAGGCAAAATGTGTTATATGGGGCAGCCAAAAATAGATTAAGCAGCACAGTGAACATCTAGTCCAAAAGCCCACTATTGTTAGGACTGGAGGGATTTGATTTTACACATATGGGTCGGTGATGTCTTTCCAAGTGGCAGGTTTATTGATCTAATTTTAAACGCACTTTAACAATAAAAACCCCAAAACATGCAGTACAGCGTTTTAAGCCAAAAGGTGCAAATAAATTTCCATGTGAAAGATTTTCGTCATAATCAAAAATTGATACAAACTAGAAATGGTTTTAGGACTTGAAGGAACTATGATTATAATTTTTCACGTGTCTTATAACAATAGTGAAGCGTTCATTCTGTCTTCAGATAAACCCATTTTTGCCCATGAGGTCTGTGGAATTTGTCCAAAATCACTTAGATCAGAGGGACTCTTAAGGATTATAGCAAGAAATCCCATTTCATTGATCATACAGGCACCTGAATATTAAATTAAAAAAAAACCTGAGAGAATTAAAAAAAAAATTGAACCCACCATAAATATTAAATAAAAAAAAAACCTGAGAGAATTAAAAAAAAAATTGAACCCACCTTTGATAGACTTATAATTAATTGCACAGTTTTGTTTTCTGCAATTTTTTTTTTTTTTTACTTGAAAGCTTGATTTAAAAAAAACAAAACAAAACTTTTTTAATGTATCTGCCCATGCTTTTAACTTGGAGTTTGTTTATGTCTCTTGAAATGGTGTCTTTCACTTTGTACAATTCTGAAAGTAAAAAAAAAAACAAGAAACATACCAGTTGTAATTTATTCAACAAATAAAGGAAACCTTTGACATCTCAGCCCTGTAGAAGCCCTAACAGACCATGAGTGAAACACTTTGTTTCCTCTGTTTGATTAATAATTATTTCATTCTCATGAGACAACACCTGTAGTTTTCCTGAGATCACGAGATTTAAATAAATGGACAATCGCATCAACATCTTTGCATCACTCTTCCCTTTAATCAAGGCTGAAATAGCTATATACCTTGATGTTTTGGATTATATTCATAATAGTGTGCATTGCCTAAGAAGACATTTAGTGAGGTCTTAGCTTTACCAGCAGCTTTGCCTTGTGAGCCCATATCGACCATCTCATGATCTCTGCAAAACCAAGAAAATGTATCTTTTTATCACTTGAAAACAGAGGAAATAAAAATGTGTCACCCATGGCCTTTCGGGGCCTCCGTACAGCCTACACTGACACACACTCTTGATATTTTGGTCTTTTCATCCTATGTGAACATCACGGCACGATGAAGTTATTAACTCCAGGCCATAATATCCAGCTGGCACTACCACTACACTACAGTACGAGCAGACATTAGATTCCTCTCAAACAATGCTCGTTTTTGCATCAGGACGTGCCACAGTGCAACCTTGACGTGTGTGCATGTCAGCTGGTATCTTATCCCTGCTCGTGTGTGCGGGTGCAGTGACTCCGTGTGACACAGCGCTCCTCACATCCTATCCGCCATTTCAACGCGCCCTGGTCCCTCCCTCTCTCCTCCGCTCTTTAGTTGCCATGGCGATGACGTAAAGTTACGCCACCGATTCAGCCCAGTAGACTGTCTCAGAGGCGGTGCATCAGAATCCCGGACGATCGACCGCAGGAACCGTCGTCCTGTGAATCTTCCTGTCTCCTGTTCGACAGAAAAAAGTCGTCCAAAATGCGCGAGATTGTGCATCTACAAGCCGGCCAGTGCGGAAACCAGATCGGAGCCAAGGTATTTCACGGTTTCGGTCCTATTCTCCCGTGGGTTTCGCACTCTTTTGCAGGCTGCGGAGCCTCGATGGCGTAGAGAGGATCCTCCTCATCCCCGCTGCAAGAATCTCCCAGAACAAACCCGGCGCGCGCGCCTGTCCAAGCCTCGCGCAATGAATCAAACTGGAAATGATGATTTGCTTGTTTGATAGTCGTCGCGAGGCATATTTGGGGGCCGAATTCTTGCACCAGGTGTTGGACTCCATGAATATGATTCAGGAATGAGGCGACAAAGCGCTACAACAGCGTGCAAACTTGTTTTTTCTTCCCGTGAAATCGGCCTTTTTCCAGCGCAGTGCGAGCTCCTCATGAACGGCAGCAGCTGAGGAGCTGCACTCCTCCTCCTCCGTGCTATGACCTATTTTACTTTCAAACCAATTACTGCTTAAAAATGGCAACTTTTACCAATCATGCATTTTTTTCAAATCTCAAAATAGACAGTCTATCTTTTGCAGCACGGTGTGTTCATTTGACTCGGAAGACACTGATACTTATCTGATCGTTGGCATCTGCTTGATCACTCCTGAGGCTTCGCCTGCATTTAAATTTTGATTCAAAGACCATTGCAGACTAGCATGTTTGAAATACTATTAAGTATGTATATGCAATATCAGACACATAATCAGACATGCGATATAAGACTTATTACAAACTATTCTCAGCATGTTAAACTATTCACATTTATTTTTTTACAACTGTGGGCTGAATTAACATGTGTCTGTCTGCCTGTTTTTCTCAGTTCTGGGAGGTGATCAGCGATGAGCACGGCATTGATCCCACCGGGACCTACCATGGAGACAGCGATCTGCAGCTAGACAGGATCAGCGTTTACTACAACGAGGCCACAGGTGAGAGATCAGATTCAGGCAGAGCGAATATGCTCTTTTCGTTCCTCACCTACCCAGTCGCGTGTGCAAGATGATTTGCATACATACATGATTTCAGGGGGGAAGTATGTGCCCCGTGCCATCCTGGTGGATCTGGAGCCTGGTACCATGGATTCGGTCAGGTCTGGCCCCTTTGGGCAGATCTTCAGACCTGACAACTTTGTCTTTGGTAAGCTATGTGAATTAGGTGATCACGCGCTTCTCATAATTGTGTTTGATACACGAGTGAACTGTGACGCTCCTGATTACAGGTCAGAGTGGAGCGGGAAACAACTGGGCCAAGGGCCACTACACTGAGGGGGCCGAGCTGGTGGACTCAGTCCTGGATGTAGTGAGGAAAGAGGCCGAGAGCTGCGATTGCCTCCAGGGTTTCCAGCTCACTCACTCCCTGGGTGGCGGAACCGGTTCTGGGATGGGCACCTTGCTGATCAGCAAGATCCGCGAGGAGTACCCCGACCGCATCATGAACACCTTCAGCGTGGTGCCTTCTCCCAAGGTGTCCGACACGGTGGTGGAGCCCTACAACGCCACCCTCTCGGTCCACCAGCTGGTCGAGAACACAGACGAGACCTACTGCATTGACAATGAAGCTCTCTATGACATCTGCTTCCGCACACTCAAACTCACCACCCCTACTTACGGGGATCTCAACCATTTGGTGTCGGCCACCATGAGCGGCGTGACCACCTGTCTGCGATTCCCCGGCCAGCTCAACGCCGACCTCCGAAAACTAGCCGTCAACATGGTGCCCTTCCCCCGTTTGCACTTCTTCATGCCAGGCTTCGCCCCCCTCACCAGCAGGGGCAGCCAGCAGTACTGCTCGCTGTCTGTGCCCGAGCTCACGCAGCAGATGTTTGACGCCAAGAACATGATGGCTGCCTGCGACCCGCGTCACGGCCGCTACCTCACCGTGGCCGCCGTTTTCAGGGGCCGCATGTCCATGAAAGAGGTGGATGAGCAGATGCTGAACGTGCAGAACAAGAACAGCAGCTACTTTGTCGAATGGATCCCCAACAACGTGAAGACCGCCGTTTGTGACATTCCGCCACGTGGCCTTAAAATGGCCGCCACTTTCATCGGCAACAGCACGGCCATCCAGGAGCTCTTCAAGCGCATCTCGGAGCAGTTCACCGCCATGTTCCGCCGTAAGGCTTTCCTCCACTGGTACACCGGCGAAGGCATGGATGAGATGGAGTTCACCGAGGCCGAAAGCAACATGAACGACCTTGTGTCCGAGTACCAGCAGTACCAGGACGCCACCGCTGAGGAGGGCGAGTTTGAGGAAGAGGGCGAGGAGGAAGTCGCCTAAAACCACAGCCTGCCAGCTGCCATAACCCCCCCCCAAAAGTTATGATGCGTTGCTCTAGTATTAGACGATGGTGTTAACTGATACTAGTTAAGTTTTTGGTTAAATTGTTTTTGTATTTTGTGAATGCACTAAATTATTGGCATCCTTACATCCATCCCATCATTGCCTTCTGCTAATAAAAAACATAAGTGAAATAAACTGAAGCCTTGGAATTGGGCAACTATTAAAATCTCACATAAAGGCCACATTTATTGCCTCTGAGTTTTTATTGTGTGACCTCAATGTGTCTGTCCCACAACATGTTTGGAAAACATTTTCACTTTTAATCTTTTATTCAAATACTGCACAAGGTCAGATACCAAGATGAAAAATAAACTCTAAAGGAAAGTAATGCCAGAATAAATGATCAAACTGACAACTGTAACGTAAATAGCAGTGCAGGAAAAGCCACTGTGAAGCTAAATAAGCTCTAATGGATGAGAGAATGAAATCAACAGGATAGTTTTCATCAATAAAGATTCATTTACAACAGTGTGAAGCTCCACCTGTTCTGTGCTGCTAATCAGCTGAACTGCTGGTACATAAAGATGTTATCTGAGGGAAGTCCTGCTGACAGTGCTGTATTATCTCTCCACAACACTCAGTCAGCAGATGGCAGGTCAATGTGTCTTTTTGCTTCTTTTGTCTGTGCATATTTAAAAATAAATCCAGCTAAGAAAAGACAGAAAACGGTTATCTTAGATGATTCGGTGGGGACCTTCCCAGACTTTACCGAGAAGCTCTTTGAAAGTTCAAACGCAGTTAGATTACTGGATATTCAACGGTTACAAATGACCGAGGATTTGGACACGTGACTCATTTGCAATACAAACATGTCTGTGTGCAACACAAGTCACCCTTCCCTCTATGGTCTCGAAATATCTTTAATGTTTTTAACACCAGTCTCTCCAATTTTTCATTATTTTATGGAAGCTTACTGATTGAACCTTTCAGTACTTTATACAACATTTTCCTCAGGGAGAGAGAAACAATGACTTCAGTGTTTCAGGAGCTGAACGTTTCACTCTGTGACTCCCAGGACTTATCTGTCTGCTAGTTTTATTACCCTGCAGCAAGACTTCACCAATCAACAAGTACCTTATTTCATAAACATTCATAATACCACATATTTATACTGGGGTTGGATATGGTCACTATAATCATACATGTTTTTATGTTTTTAAATTTTTTTTTTTAAAGAAATGTCATTAATTGGAACAGGATGCTGTTTTCAGGACAATTTCACCATTGAGAAAGCTTAATTGTTCAATTGTTTTATAGACATTTTATTTGACAAAGGCATAAATAAGGACGTCACATTCTAAAACACATCTGCTTGATTATAGTGTATTATATACTGCATGGTCGCGCTGATGAAATGTATTATTACTATTATTTTTTATCATCTAACAATGTGCGATTAAATTTAGAAATACTCTAAGGGTAAAAAAAAATGCTGGATTTCGTCTGATGTAACAGTGTTTAAGCAGGAGATGACTTTTCAAAACCAAAAAATTTTTAAACTGTGATAGAATGTTTAAATATTACAGTCATTATGCTAAAAGAAAAGTCTAAATTCTAAATGCGACTGACTCGCAGAGGCACAACTTTGAGGTAAATCAGTTAGAGTAGTGACAGTAATTCATTATAGGCTAATTAGAGGTACAAGGCGCAGTAGGGCAACTGAAATAAAAACGTCTGTAAACTAAAATCATTAGTGGTGATGATATACTGCAGCTCGTGTTACATTGATGCTGAAAAAAAATGTTCGATACCTACTTGAAATGTGAGAATCTTAGAATGATGCAAAGATTCGGGTGCTTTTCTCCTCTGCGTCATGCAGAAACCATTCAGCCTTTGTTGAGACACCCTCATCGTGCGGGGCTGCTGCCACGCCAACGCATGTCCTTGCAGGAATTTGTACAAAGTTTCAAATGAGTCTCTCCTCCTTCGGTAACTTCAGCGCATCTGGTGCCGCCATGCAGCTGGCACCGGACTGTTCCTCGGCGCTGGGTCTGTACGTCCCTTCGGTCTGTCTCTTCTTCTTCACCACGCAGAGGAGCCAGGCGAGGACAGCCGACGCTATGGCCACGACCCCCAGGATGACCGTAGGGGCCACAATAGCCGCAATGTTGAGCCCCTGCACATGGAAAAATCACGAGACAGTGATCAACCTGGAGACGCTAGATGCTTTCAGATCTGATTTACGGGCGATGATAAAAGTTCGTCACTCACATGAGTTTTATTAGAGTGGTTGTCACTTCCAGCAATTGTGTAATTCCCTGGAAAAAGAGCAAAGACATTAGGAGCTGTGTGTGCTTGTTTATTTGTTACTTAGCAGGATTGCACTGAAAAAACGACTGGGTGGAGTTCAACAAAATGTGGTGGGAGGATGGGGAACAGACCAGGGAAGAAATCAAGTTTGGTGCAGATCCAGGAATTTTTCATTTGAAGGGACTCTTGAACTGTGGAGGGGGTCTTCGTGCTACTGAGTGCATTTCTGCTTCTCGCTGCTGGTAAACTGAAGGGGCTGTCCATGTCCACTAAAAAAGTAGAACTGTATACTTTGGCTAGTTCTTCAGTGGGTTTCTTGGCAAACCAGGTTTCTAGCACGTCTCCAACCTCTACATAATGGGGTTTCTCCTGTGTAATCTAGTTACATTTCAACAGTTCAAGAAATAGTCTAGTCTATAATCCCCTGTTGAATGGAGAATTGTGGTTTTCACATTCCAGGCTGAATGCACTTCAGACAAATAAAATATAATGAGTTCATTTGTCATTTTAACATGTGCTGCTGGTTGGTGCTGGTGCTAACTCGTACCTATTCACATACAACAGTATCCATCTTCTCACCTCACTCGAGGCAAAAAAAGCAGACACGCTTCTGAAAAGGTTGAACTTTCCTCCGAGTGCACGTGAACAAAGTCACTAAATACCACTTTGTTGGCACTTTCTGGAGGTGTGACTTGTCCTGCTGTACTAATGACTAGCTGCCGAAGGAATAACGTGCACAAGACAATCGACAAGAGATTTTTTAAATTCACCAACTAGTAAATAACAGGGAGGCAGCTCTGAACCTACTGTGATTTTTCACATCCCAGACATGACTTGTTATGCAGAGGCAAAAAGAGGAACCAGCAGCACAGCAGCAGCTGCTTTAAGGCCTGAAAAGCAGCATACTAGAAATCCAGCCGTTGTCCATCCATGAGCAGCCATGTGATTGCTGAGAGCAGAGACGCTCAGGAATGCAGAACCTGGAGCACCTGAGTCAAATGTGTAAGAACAGAACTCAAATCTAGCGCTGTTCAGTTTCTGTCACGAGGGCACCGATGCTGTTATAGAAACTTAAACCCTCCCCTATCATGTTCCCGGTCAATCATTCACTTGGGTAAACAGTAAACTCTGCAGGGACACAAGTACAACTTGATAAAAAAAAAAAAAAAAAAAAAAAGCTGGGGTTACAGGAGAGAGGGCTGCCACGCTTGAGATGAGAAGGTGGAATATATTATGAAAAAGAATTCTTTTGTCAGCGTAATGGATGGTTAAACTGGACATAGATATGTTGCCAAGTGTGTGTAGAGCCTGTGCGTGTTTCAGAATTGCTCTGGAATATTTTATAAAGGCGGGATGAGGTGCAGGCCCTGAGTGTTTTCTTAATGATAAAGATGGACGGATGGCCACTGACTCACCCCACGTAGGACTGCTGCTCAGAACCAGCAGTAAAACACTCCCAAGCACAGCTCTGGGTAGGGCGAGCGCGCCCGGACAAGGTGCCATCTCCTCCTGTGACCGGCAGACTGGGGCTTTTGGGGCATCATCTCGGCTCCATTTCACAAGGTCCAACATTCACCTCCCTCAAACAGCTGAAGAGAGTGTTCATGTCAAAAAGTAAAGTGCGGCGACTGAAGTCACGAGTCCACTTTGACAGTGCAGTCGGAGATTGAGTCAGGAGACCGAGCAGGCACTTAGTCACCGCTGAACCTGCCCACGCCGGGAGAATAACGACGCTTCAGCAGCGCACACTTTAAAAACGGAGAGCAGACTGCTCCTTGGGACGATCTCCTTAATGTCGGTGTCGTCAGGTTCCTTACGGCCACGCAGCGTTGATCGGGCTGCTTTCCAGGTGGTCGCAGCAGAGCAGGTCGACTCGTTACGCACGAGACGTGTTGCTTCCGCCTCACCTTGTCCAAAATGAAACCGCACCAAATGGTTCGCTCTGGTGAACAAGGAGGAGGGCAGGTAACATCTTAGGGAAACAAATCATTTACCCTGCTGATAAAACGTTTCCACTCACCATCGACGGCACTGCTGGTCGGTGTTTTATGCAAAACAGGTTTGCTTTTTTTCTTTGGTCGTCCACTCTTCAGATCGCCATTGGTCACATGGTTCGGTTTCGTGTTACGTTACCTGGGCGCAGTTGTCCACCTGCGGAGACCGCGCACAGACACCCCTTTGTACCAGGTCGAGGAACACGCAGCTCACCGAAGCAGAACAGATCCCGTTTCTGTCGGTGCCACGAATATAGGCTGTTTAACCATAGATACTTGAGTTCAACTGAAACTCTTTTTTTTTTTTTTTTTGCTTGCTTGCTTGTTTGTTTGTTTGTTTGTTTTAGAATAATCCACGACGCCGGATTCGCTGTCACGTGCTTCAACCTGCCGGGGATCAGTGTTTGACCGCACCGCCCTGCTCGTACCGAGCAACCTGTCTGCTGCCACCAGGTTTCATGTTAGCCAACACGAGAAAGGATATCAGCATTCCTGGGATATTTTAAGGATGAATTGGGCTGCCAGCTGGTTCAGCGGACTCTAATCCTCCCGTAATCTCCCCCCCTCTCGGGCTCGGAAAGGCGAAGAAAATGTAGGCTGCTGCAGGCCTAATCTGCGGCGCTCAGACACTGTTTGACAATGTGCGAGAGCAGAGAGGCGATGTGGAAATTTACTTGAGCCAGTCTGTGAGGGCTCTCCCATAGCTTACCAGGTTATTTTCTTTCTTCCTTTTTTTTAATATATCAGTCTCAGACAGTTTGTCAGTGGTCTAAATATGATGTCCACGAATCATGCATTAGCTGTGTAACTGACATTATTTACAGTTGTTCACCAATAGCACATTCCCTTAAAAAGTAGTGTAACCTCAATTATGCACCCATATACTGTATGAGAAGAGTGGCACACACTGATGTGATGTGGTATAAGGAATATAGAATTATATATCTGAGTGATCGGTGATTTTTTTCAAATAGAAATGTAATTTCATTACAAATAAGCAGCAGGATGTCAACATTTAACATATAAAATTAAAGTTTTCCTTCAGTTTAGGTGGGATATTAAAAAAAAGTACTTCTCAATCTATGTTTTTTATGCTTTATGTTCAATTAAAAACCATTACACATTTCAAGTAATAGAAACAGATTTATAACTGTACAATTTAAAGTCTGAGCATACATCTTAGAGTTAGGTCCAGATGTATTTGGACAGTGACACAGTTTTTATCATTTTGATTCTATACCCCACCAGAATGTATGTGAAGTTAAATAATAAAGTTGAGATCAAAGTGCAGGCTCTCTGCTTTAATTTATGGGGTTTCACAAAAATATGCTATTTAACATGTAAGAACTACAGCCATTTTATGCAGAGTACTGCCATTTTTAGGGGCTCATAAGTATATGGACAATTGACTGACAAGCAGTTTGATGGCCAGTTGTGATCAGACCACGTGTTACTGTGTTGGGAGTTGATTTCAGGTTTTGAATTGACATTTGGAAACAGTTTGACTGGAGCCATCAATATGAATGCCAAGGAGATATTGGTGCAAGTGAAGGAGGCCATCATTAAAAAAAACAAACATCCATCAGAGAGATAGCGAAAACGTTTGGAGCGGCCAAATCCACAATTTGGTACATTGTTAAAAAGAAAGAATGCAGTGGTGAGCTCAGTACCATCGAAAGGCCTGGAAGACCACAGATGACAACTAAAGTGGATGATGGCAGTATCCTTTCTTTGGTGAGGAAAAAAAAACCCTTCAAAACATGGAGACAAGTCAATAATACTCAGGAGTAAGTCGGCGTATCATTGTCACGGTCTACAATCAAGAGACACCTTGATGAATGTAAACACAGATGGTTTACAACATGGCGCAAACCAGTGGTAACTTTCAATAACAGAAAGATCAGATTACACTTTACCAGAATACCGAGATAAACTTGTATTACAATGATGGGAAGGAGAAGGTCTGGTAAAGGAAAGCAGCAGCTCCTGATCCAAAGCATACTAAAAGATGTGTCAAACAAAGGGGGAGGCCATAGAGCAGCTTTCAGTTACTGAGGACAAAACCGAAGGCAGAAAGACACAAACCAGCAGTCAGCTGAGGGTGGCTGCAGTGAAGGCTTTGCAAAGCATCTCCAGGGAGGAAACTCAGAATTTGATGATGTCCATGGGCTCCAGACTTCTGGCAGTCATTGACCGCAAAGGATTTCCATCCAAGTGTTAAAAACTACTGTTTTATTTATATTATTTATATTAGTTTGTCCAAATATTTTTGAGCCCATGAAAATAGAGTTACTGCATAAAATGGCTGTAATTCCTGAACATTAAATACCATATTTTTTGTGAAACCTCTTAAATTAAACCTGAAAGTCTGCACTTCAACACTTCACATATTGATTGTTTGATTTCAAATCCACATTGGGGGTGTATAGAGGCAATTGTCCAAATACTTCTGGACCTACCTCTGAATGAAAGGAAAGGCAAAAACTAAAGTAAATAAATTAAGAAAAATAGATATGAATAAAACCAAAATAAATAAAACAATGGATACATAAAGAGGTCCAGCCAATTCACATAGTGGACATTCTCACGTTTTTGTTTTGTTTTTATATATCTGAAAAACATTTGATATTTTTACTGAAGAGTTTTTATGCATCTATTAAATCTGCTTCTATGGATTAAAATTTTGACCTAAATCAATGAGGTATCATGTTACATTTCTAATCTTTTTTCCGTTGTTCATCAAGAAAAAGCCTAACTTAACCAACAAGATAATGGTGGTGTACTGTTGATTGGCCCAGTCAAAACAAGAGCACGATAGCCTCCACAAACAGATTGACTTGGAAGTTCATAGTTACACTAATGTTGTCAGCTTTAAATTGGAAAAAAAATGTTTGTTGATAAATAATAATTCAGCAATGAGAGCGATGCGCAATTGTTTTGCTAACTGGGGCCTCTTACTCTTTGCCACTAGGCGGCGGAAGAGCTTATTTGGCGCTCCCTTGACGAGACGGCTGCGCTTTCTCTCACGCTGCGCTTGCCGTAGGCGCGGTGACGTGTTGGTAGGATAGTAAAAGCGGCGGGAGGGAGCGCGTCGTGTGTGCGCTCACATTTTTACTACATTTAGATGACATTCATTTAGTGGTTTCAGTGTAATGAGGTGTTTAAACAAGGCTTAGATTCGGCGAATTCTAGGTGTTTTGTGTAAAATACTGTCCACGCCGTTTGGTGCTTGAATCTACGTAGTGTTTCTTTTAAGCATTTGCTGGGAAACTGTTTTGAACGTTTGTTGTTGGTTAGCCCCCTCGTACCGCTTCAGCAACAATGGCGAAGGTACAGGTGTTGAATGTAGCTGTCTTGGATAACCCGAGTCCCTTTGGAAACCCCTTTCAGTTTGAGATAACGTTTGAGTGCATGGAGGACCTCCCGGAAGGTTGGTGCAATCGCAAAACATTAAGGCGGTCGTGTGCGCGGGCAAAAGCTGTTCAAGTTATTCATAATTGCTAACTGCTAACGGCTTAATGGCTAATGTTATGGTCGCTAACGCTAAACAGAAATTCGTAATTTCAGTGAAGTGTAACGCAGAGGTTTTGTACGCCTCGCTAGCAGTATTACAGACGTTTGACTTGTCAGTGATAACGTTCTCAAACAGCCATAAGTTGTTTTTTTTTTATTTCGTACCTTGCTTCCATTTTAAACTTTCTTCTATGTTATTCACTGTTTAGTTTAATTAAAGTATTTTTCAAAGGGTTTCATACGAGAGAATGGGACTCGACAAATAATGACCGAAGGGGTTTCCTTTGATGACGCCTCAGGCAAAAAAAAAAACTGCAAAATTATTGCTATCCTTTACCAAATCAAAGAATATCGTTTTATTTCAGTGGTAATTACCGTCTGTTCATTTTCCATCACAACCGTGTATTCGCATATGTGTATCGATTTTTAAATGTCTCACGGTGTATTGTTGCATCCCTACAAATTTCTGCACACCCAGCTGGACTGTTTTATAACATTAATGGCTTTGCATTCACCAGTGAAACACAGATTTTTTTTTTGTTTGTTTGTTTCTTGTAGATCTTGAGTGGAAGATCATCTATGTTGGCTCCGCAGAGAGTGAGGAATATGACCAGGTCCTCGACTCCGTCTTGGTTGGCCCAGTACCTGCTGGGAGACATATGTTTGTGTTTCAGGTGTGTTTGGTTGGGACGGACTGTTCCTTGTGTCGCTTCAGGGTTAGGATTATACTACACAGTGAGAGTATTAATTCTATCGTAACTTAATATGTTATTTTACATAAGTTATGTTAGACTTTCTTGTCCTTCAAGCTGTAATTACTTGTCCTATTTTACTGAGACACAGCCCAAATTAATTTTTGTTTCACAAACTTGAATGTGAATTAATATATAAGTTAATACTCCCCATTATGCTTATATGTCAAAATGACAGATATTCTTAAGGCGTAATTGATTTTGATCAGGCCAGCTCTCCATTTGTACATCTCCTTGCAGTCCTAAGTTGGTTTAGGAAACTTTTTATAATTCTGGGTTCAGGCAAGAATTCTAAAACAGTCAATGGAGCCAGACCAATATGAAATTTTCAGAACCAATTCGGATATCTGGGATTTTTAAAAGTTCCAATATCCGATAGACACAAATTTTTGACAATGATCCCTCAAATGAGGTTGTGAAATATTGGTAACAAACATATGCAACAGAGGCAGAATATTTTACAGTTTAACAATGAACCTTTTGGACTAAAATGATATTGGTGCACTGAAACAATAACCTTCGCTAGAAGTTTAATAGAAATCACCCCATCTGTTTCTGAAATGTGTTCTTGAAAACCAAATTTCCTGATATTGGCTGATATTTATAACATATTAGCTGATACCGATACATCTGTGATAGGTCAGTATTGACCAAACCGATATATCAGTCAGACTCTAATGGAAACTCAATTTATGTGCCTCACCATACAATAAGAATACAGTCTCAGTTCTTGATTTATGCAAAAATCATTGCACATCTTATTGTTGTTTTTTTTTTTAACAGGCTGACGCTCCAAACACGGGACTGATTCCTGAAAGTGATGCGGTTGGTGTAACTGTAGTGCTGATCACCTGCACATACCGTGGCCAGGAGTTCATTCGCATTGGTTACTATGTGAACAATGAATACACAGACCCAGAGCTTCGTGAAAATCCACCAATCAAGCCAGACTACACACAGGTCAGGCTAATGATTTCTAAATACTATGACCTGAGCCCGCACTCTGGAACAATTGCTAATAATCTTTTTTATACTGCATTGGTTAAACAGATTAAGATGAAATTTTAATTAGTAACAAATGTACAACAAATGTAAAAATCAAAGTGAGTGTATGTATGTTTCAGGTTAAAAAGAAAATACTGAAAAAAAGAAATGACTTCATGTTAGATTAATACTATTGTGTGGGGTCTAGATGTTGAATGAAGTGGGATGTCTGTCTAACTGATGATCGCAATATGCACATACTCCTTAATAGCTTAAGTTACTTGTGCCAAGTATTAATCTGTACTTCTGTCTTTCTGTTTCAGCTTCAGAGAAATATTCTGGCATCGAACCCACGCGTTACCAGATTCCATATAAACTGGGAAGGATGCGCAGAGCGAATGGAAGACTCTGAAAATGTTGATCCCACATCAAACTCCATGCTCCCTCCATCTTGTCTGCCAGGCAAGGCCCCACCCTTGGGGTTACTACCAGATAACTCTATGGACTGCTTATAAAGATGACCCTTTCGCAAAGGGCGGCAACTCACAGCACAAAACGTTATTTTTGAAGAATGCCTGTGGGCATTCTAGTGTGGATGTACAGACATATTTGCCTTACAGCTGCCCTTGCTGAAGCTTGTCAAAAACAAACTCTGTCCTTAAGCTTCAGATGAGTGTTCCAAGGAAGATAAGGACCTCTGACTGGTTTGACTATCACTTATAGATGGGAAGTTCCTTGCCATGATATGTTGAAGTAGTTAAACACATGGAAGTGAAAACAGTAAATATAAAATGTTACGGAACAAAAAGCTGACGTTCCTTTCTTTCAGTGGTTCAGACCTTATTTGTTCTCATTTACAGGAATTCAGCACCAAAGCAATAGGTAAATAAATTGCAATATATTGCTTTACAGTAATTTGATAACCAATTCTATAGTCTGTAAATCTGTAATTTTATTTGTTCAAATTCCTTTTGCACTTAAACTTTTTCCCATTTTCATTTTGGAGTTTTGTATAAGCTTTCTATGGCTATATCAGTCCTTGCTTTTTCAGTGTTGTGTTCCAAATAAAAGAGGTAAATGAACATATGTGTGAATGAAAAGATATGAAAATTATGTTTTTTCTCCTAAATGTTAGCTTATATTCACATTTTCAATCAAATTGGGCAAACAAAATCTAAACATTTGAAGGCAGCTCTGCTAAATGTTTATGTATCTCAAGGTCTAATTTTTAAGGGACATCAGAGTGTGGAAACATCAGTAATGCATACAACGGTTTAAAATTCTGTGATTAGTACAGAGATAGCACAATAATGAAATTGGAAAAATGTTGCAAGCAATAATGTTTCCATAAGAGTGTCAGCTCTGTAACACAAATATCTGTGAGTATACTCTTCTTTTACATTTTACTAAAAATAGCCTCTGTTAACGTCACATCCAATCAGATTGGTCGGATGAAATGGGTGGGTAGGCCACAGAATTGCCTTAAGAAAAACTTTTCTGTAAATATGAGTGTAACACATCACCGTGTTCGCTGTAAGTCAGGCACAAAGTATTCCAAATTCTAAACAGTTTGAAGCATTAAACAACACTAATACAGTTGTGGGCGAATGGTTTCAAGCGAGTTCTGGGGGCGGGACAAATTTATTTGACAGGCGAATCGCATCGCTGCAATGACTCCTTATAATGACGCTTAGCCAATCACTGCTCGAGTTAGGAATTGTGTTGACTCAGTAGGTGTGTGGGCGGCCAATAAGAGGCTGTCAGAGGCGGGTTCTGGTGAATGGATGACAGGAGTTTCCCGTGCGGTCTGAAGATTAATGGAAGAGGTCTGTTGATCTCAGAAATCGACTATCAGATGGTCGGTCTCGGGAAGCCATTGCACTTGATCCCGGCGTAATAACGAATGGAGAGGGGTCCATTTCAAATAAGCAGCATTGGGGAAAACGACTAACACGTCCGCCGCTCGTGCAACCCAGCTCTCAACTGACTCCTCTCTGCCCAAGAAGAGATAGTACCTGGTTGTTTCAGGCCAGGATACGACAGCGAGGGACGCTAAAAGCTAACGCTAGCTTGTTCTGTAGACAGACGGAAACGACTTTCGACGACCTGTCCATCGCTCCGGACTGGATTTTGGAACAATTGAGCCGTCTCTGGAAGTAAAGGACAGTCAGCTGACGTCTTCATCCATCGGCGCTTGCTTGGAAATTGGCAGGCTAACACTGCAAAGCTAAAGCTCATTGGCCAGCTTTGCAAGAGATAGCTAGTGTGCTAGCCTAGCTAACGTTAGTGTTAACTGCACTATTGAATATAGCTACTCGCTTGGTTGGAGTTTTCAGAACACTATAAGGAAGGGCTGCTGGAGGCATATATATTTAGAGTGGTTACTCAATAATGATAGCTGTTAGCTAGCTGTCAACTTCATTGTGCCCAGCAACTGCGCTAGCGGTGCAACTGTAGCGTCACTCCACGACTAGTAGAGGAAGACTCAGTCCGAGCCGAGGGACTCCACCATCAGCCTGCAATCATGGGCAACACGCCCACCGCAAAGAAGGGCAATGAGATGGAGAGCGGTGAGTACCCTCTACTTACAGCTAGCCATGTCGGACCCTCGTCAGATCCTTCCGGTGTGGTTGTTTCTGGTAATATCAGTACAACTTAACACCTTTCTTATAATGCACCAAACCCTCCAAAACCATGCACACTGATACATTACTTCCAGCGTCATGTTCATGCATATGGAAAACTTTCAACTTGAATGTGTTGACAGTTTCAGAAGTACTTGGTCGTTAACATGTACGCTGAACTTCAGAATGCTTTTTCACTGTGACGCCATGATCTTATTAACTGAACAGTGGACGACGTTATTCATTCTCTTCACTGATTATGTGGGAAAACTCGTGATTAAAAGCCCAAGGTTATGTTAAGAGGTACCGGCGAGGATGACAACAAGCAGCTTGATACAAAAGTCATAGGTCTCTTTGTGGGTCATGTGTTTTCATATGCTTCTTTTTTTCTTTTTTTTTTTAATGCCCTCTTCTCAAATCATTATGAAAGGCTGCACACCCACAGTAAACCCTAGAAAGTATTTATTTATTTTGTTTGTTTTAAGGATTAAAAGCTGACATTTGAATAAAGCGTGAAAAGGCACACATTTCAGGCTGAGAAGTTTAACCTGAATGCAAAGTGGACCTGAGCATTGGGTCGCGCACACTGCGTCTGACAGTGAGTTGAGGGGAGTTGGCTGTTAGCAGAGACGGAAAAAAAAAAAACCTGGGAAGAGATCATATGATGCATGAGGATGATCCTCTCCAGGCAGAAACTTGGGATTTGATAAGTCTCTTGAATAACATGTGATGAGCAGCATTTAGAACAAGGCCATTTATGTGTGTGTGTATGTGTGTGCAACAGTGCATGCTTATGTTTAGGTGTATGACACCGGAAGCAATGCTCTGCTCTTGCAAATAGCTTTGGAGGCATATGGCATCTACTGTGAATCTTACTGGTTGACTATTAAATGAGGGAAACATTTCAGACTATTAAATTCTTAAATTAATCTAATATAAATCCAATTTCCTGTTGATCACTGATCATGGTGGAGATATGATAGGACACAGTTTTGATGTTTTTATGCATGAATCTATAAATAACACTCAAGAGTGCAAAGTCTGAACTGGTATCTGCAAAATGAGTGTCAGCTCCTTGTTGCTGGTAGAGAGTATGTGTGAAGAATGGCATCCAGTTCCTCTGTAACATTAACCCATCGCTGGTAACTTTAGTAACATGGTCCTTCAGGTGCTCTGCACGGACAAGTTAAGTTTATTAAAGCTTAATATTTGATGCAAATTGTTGGATTTGTATGTTAGATGCAATGTTAGAGGATGTCCAGCTGGTGGTATGTTTGTTCATATGCCATATTTCACATCCTTATCAGACTGTTCACTGAGGGCCCACCCTAATCCCCCGAGACAGGTGCATATCAGGGGTCCAGAACCTGCACGCAGGAGTATAAATTTCCACCCAGAGCAGCGAGAGATTAAAGGACAAAATGGAGAGAGTTGACAGCATGCTCAGATGCAAAGGGTCTATTTTCCTTGAACTTTCCACGTTGGAGAAGACTAGCAGAGATCTTCTGCACTGATTTCTTTCACACTGGAGGAAGCAGGGTGGACAGGCTTCGAGCTGCAGCAGGAAGTGAAGGAGCAAGGAAGGTCCAGCCCAGGCTCTGCATAGTTGTTCAACGCCTGTACCGCTCAACAAACTAAACACAGCTGGACAGGAGAGCTCGAATGTTTTGCTTTTAAGAAGGAGTTGCTGTTATTATATGTTCTGGATTTCTTGCTCGTTAGAAAACTCCGGTTTTGAAACTCTGCACTGGCTACCAGCTGGCTCCCTCCGGCATCGTACAATGTCTGTTATCCACAGGCTGGCAGGAAAGCTGTTTCAACGATCTGGGCCCTGTGTGAGGGAAACAGATTTTGGAGAAGGGAGACATGACCAACCACAGGAGGGGCTAGAGGCTTGCTGCTGGCGTGAGTTTTCATTCTGGAGCTGGACAGATGCATGGGTTAGGGATTGAGTTGTGGCGCATGCTATGTTTATTAGCTAGTCACTGGGTGAGGTCAAACTTGCATGTTTAACAGAGAATCAATTGATTTTTCTGAATAATAAGTCTTCCTAAAGTTGTAAAGTTAGTTTTAATGGCTTTAGCGGAATGTTTTTGTTCGTTTTTGTTCTTTTCATACTAGCAGACTTTGATTGTACTGGTATTTATGGCCTGCAGCCAAAACATATGTAAGTGTGTGTACATATATCCTTGTATACAAATGCACACAGACAGCAGCCCATTGTTTGTCTTTGCGCTGCACCCTCTTATTTTCTAGTTATAGTTCAAAGGACGGCATTTCCCAGTTAGACTAAAAATGTATCTTGCCACCGTGCTGAACAGCATAGCACTTTTCTTGTATTCTGTAGTATAGTAATGAATCAATCCAAACATACACATAGCCATTTATGGCACAATTGATTGTTGCATTTTACTTGTATGATTAGAATTTGTTCATAAAATGAGGCGGCACCCTGTCAAAGCGCGCCTCCCTCTATCTATAAATATCTTTGGATCATGTCCTGCCCCGGCTCCTGCATACAGCTAGTTTGTGTAACAGGGGAAGGTTTGTGTTTGCATTGCTCATCACTTCCTGTCTCCAGTTAAAGGGGCTTTGTTATAAGCACACCGATTACCAGTAGACCATACTGTTGAAATGCCAGTCACCCACCTCAGATAAGCTTACTGCACTGAATTGGCAAGTTGGCAAGCTGACATTTTGCCAGGAAAATTCCAGCAGAAATGAGAATGGAGTTAAATTGTCGCAAAAGGAATATGCTAGTAAGTTTAGTTTGGGTCCTCACAGCAACAAAAACTGGTTTTGTAAAATGGTGTGTTGTGTGTACTGGGAGTGATCCTGACATCATTTTTCATGCTATAGAAATCAAGTCTCCCAAAAGACATACTCAAGCCATGACCTAATCAATCTGGCACTGAAACTCAGGAAAGCAGTTTCTAAGCTTGCCGGCCATTAATAGCCATTGCCAGAGGCATTATGTTTTTGCATTGTCTGTCTGTTTGCCTCATTCTTGTGAATGCAGAGTCTTTCAGAAATTACCTCCAGGGAATTTCCTCAAAATTTGGCCCAAACTTTGTCTTGTAGGAGACTGTTTAGATTTTGGTGGTCAAAGGTCAAGGTCATTTTCCACTCACTAATTGTGTTTTGGGCCACAACTAATATTAACATGGTATTTGGTAAAAGTATTTTATGCAAATTTATAATAGGATAATGAAGTGACCCTTTGCTGCTGGGTTGGAAACATTTGTGAAGCATCCATGTATTGAAATTTGTGGCTTCCATATATTAACATTTGTAGCTTCTTTGGAGCAACATATTTGATGCACTGTAGTTCACCACATGCTCAGTGCTTTAAGTGACACTGAACAAGTGGCGGTTGTACCATGTGATGAAGCTCTCATCCATCAATACATTGTATATCTGGACTGGACTGGTCTGGACACACATGGATGGATGTTCATTACAATTTTACTGGTCCGTGGAGGCATTAAACTTGGCGTATGTAAAAGTACTGTGTGTGATGGGGGCCACAAGTATTCAAGGGTACTATACTAGAAGCACCTTAGTTGAGCTAAAGGGAGATTGTGTGTTTTATTTTATCAGCTACAGGGTCATGGTGACAGTGACCATTATTGGGGCCACTTTTGTGATTCTAAATCAGTCGGCTTTTTATTTTTGCCTTTTGTTTTTTTTCCATTGCACTTTAAAGGGCATGGGGGAGCCTGACAAAGGTCCGTACTCATCACATGCACCAGCAACTCTAGACCCTTGTGTTCTGTGTACAACGAGCGCTAGAGGACTGGAGGTAACTGCAGGTGACCAGGTGAAAGTGTCTGGTTTGGTTTAATTTTCTTTTTTCACAGAGCTGTCATTGATTTTTTTGGGAAGAAAGTTTACTCATGGGGGATGAACTGAATTCGACACAGCTGATACATTTTCGAGGGTTCCTTTATTGATTTGTTTGACAAGGTTTATTCAGAACATGATTAAGAATCTGAGCTTTGTAACAAATCGAATTTTTATTTTTTTTTTTTATAAGCACAGTAATGTGTTTTTGTAGTTGCCCCTTTGTACTCTTGTTTACACTTGCTGCCACAATTGTCAGTGACAATTGTTCAAAAAAATCACTGATGGTAAAATGTTGTTGAATGAGGTGATGATTTAAACTCCAGATGTGATAGACTGGAGTATAATAGCGGAGAGAGAGAGAGATGCATGCTTATACCTGTCCAACACAAAACCGTTTAGAATGACAAACCTAATCAGACACTTAAACACCTTCAACTAGCTAAACATGCCCAGTTTGAAGAAGCTAGGGGAAAAGGGGAAAACAGCTAATGCTAAACGTGGCCACAAGCCAGCAGCCTCTCCAACACTGGTCGTGAGCTCTTGTTTTGCTTGGACGTGTGGTAGAAACATGAG
Organism: Mola mola; assembly: GCA_001698575.1. NCBI lineage: Eukaryota > Metazoa > Chordata > Actinopteri > Tetraodontiformes > Molidae > Mola > Mola mola. The sequence continues at coordinate 4,865,797 of KV751340.1, forward strand.
AGGAGAAACTGGCTATCAGGTGACGTGGCAGAAATGCTTCTGTTTGTGAAGAAAAACTTGCCATTATTGTTCAAGTAATAGTGTTTTGCCTCTACCCACGGTGGCAACAAAGAAAATGTACCTTGTTACATTCCATTAGCCACTACACTTGTTATTATGTGGAAGAGCATAGTACACTTCAGTTTTATTTGGAAGTTTGTAACCTATGGATTTTTTTTATTTTGAGACAAGTAAAAAATAAAGAGAAAAAGTTTAGCGTCCTGTTACCTGGTGAATTTATAAAATTACAAGAAAATGAGGTAACATTTGTTAAATAAATCTGTTGTACCTGCTTGTTTGATAAAATAGAAATTTCAAAGAAAAGATGGGTGTACAGCAACTCATTTTCACTTATCTGCACCTTTAACCAAGTGCAGAGCTCTTTATTTAGAGAGTTGTTTATAGCTGGTGTATGTGTTTTATTTTGGTGTCATTGGGTAAAAATTCCATAAGAGACCTTGAGAATATATTAATTTTAAATGGTCTAAAAAAGATTACATTTCTGCACCTCTTCAAGGCTCTTCAGGCTTTTCTATAATCTACTCTGTGACAGTCACAGTTTATTTCAAAGAGGGTTTTCCCATTGGCTGCGCTACAGTAGTAGATTCGAGCGCAAGTCCCTGAGGATGGTGAAAGGCCGATATAATGGTTCACATCCCAGCAGGAAAAGTCTCTCTTCCAACAATGTCAACAACAAATATACAGCAAAGTACGCCAAAAAAAGGAAGACGAACATGTTAAAACAACTGGCCATGAACTCAGGGCTCTGCCTCTGTCCAAAAGGGTGGGGCAAGACTATGGAGCATTCGGGGTGGGGGAGTTCCTACCTTATGAGTCTCTTGCTTGACTCTCTGAAGTTACATATCCCAGTTAGAAGTGAGAGAAAACTGTGTCTTTAGTGCAGTTTGGGGACAATTGTAAAGATAAATAAGAAATATGAATACAATTTTGAATTGAAGGAAAGTTGATTTTTGTTTGCATATGTTGTTCATCATAATTCTTGAAAAATTGGAATTGGCAAAAATCAGTATGGGCAGGTCACACTTACAAAACAATGGGGAAATTGTATTTGCTGAAGAAAATCACAAGGGGTTCTACTTTGAATAGAAGTGGGTGGAACATGTAAGCATGAGGTGCTCCTCAACTCACTGTTAGCAACTCTGCTCCTGAATTGGCATTTTGCTAATGCTGTACCAATGCTGTTTCCACACCATGTAAAGTAACTTCCAAAGTTTATTCACTCACTGTAAAATAACCTACAGTGCTAAGCTTTAACTTTGCTTCGCTTAGCTTCTCGCAACACAAATGGCAACACCTTCCTACTTAACACGCATCTTTTTGCTTTTTGAATGATTTCTTACCGATCCCATGGGAACGGATGCTGTCCAAACAAGGACGGGTTTAGACTAGGGCCTCACTTGGCGCGCTTCAGTTAAATGTCGGTCAGCTCGCCCTAATATTACCCCTCTGTTCCTGCGCCAGAGTGGGCCAGCGATGCCTAAGGGAGAGATGTAGGATTGATTTTTGGGGGATCAATTCAGCACTGGCAGCACACAGACTCTTGCATTTGAGCGAGGAGAAAAAGTTTCACTGTAGTTTGTGTGTTCCTACTTTGCTAGTGTCTCCCGAGATGGGCACTTTTATGTTTCTGAACGCACCCAGACCAGCTCTGAAGTTTTTCATCGCAGATGTGGCATCTGATTGGTCCATCTAACTAGGGAAATCTTTAGTTGCAGCAAGATGTTTATAGTTTATCTCAAGGGTCTTCAAGTAGGCCTAGTTTTCCATGGGACTTCTCTCTGGGTTGGATAAATATACCAGCTACTGTTTCACACCCCTCCCCCTGGTGATTATGCCCCCGTTTAGATCAATACATAGCCTGTGTGTGTTTGGCATGGGAGGGAACTTTGCACAGAATAAATATTGATACAAACCAAAGTAAGGGGTCCAACTGATCAGTGTTAGTGTAACGGGAGCATTGTTGCTGTACATGCTAAATTTGACTATATGCTGGATGTGAATGATTCTTTCAGAACCTGGTCCCAGGCAAAGTGACAGTCACAGGAAAGACTCAAGACACCCTGTTTGCAAGGACTCTTTGCTGCTTTCGGTTGATGAGTGGTGCTGCTGATCTGACCGCAGTGCTCTGAGGGGGAGGTTAGGTCATGAGTCAGTAACTGAAAGGAAGAGGCAAAGGAAGAAGAATAAGGGAGACTTTGCAGGGCTAATGTGTGACAGAAAGAGCTCCAGAAGACATGCAGGGAAGCGGGAGTCATCCTCGCGGGCAAGTGAACCAGGCTTGCGCTCAGCAGATGGTGCAACACCTGAGGTACCCATAGTAATCCCAGATGGTAAGGAATTTAGAGAGTCGATGTGCCGAGGCTTTGTTTATTACCTGCAATTACATGTAGCTATGACAGCCAAGCCTCTTAAATCAGGGGGAAAAAAAATCCTGAAAATGATGTTGATTTGACAGTTAAGCTCTGAACTACTG
>KV751340.1:4868520-4881065 GCA_001698575.1 Mola mola
GGCTACAAGTTATGACATGAAAAGCTCCATTTGTGGCTCATTCTACTTGGAAATGCAAGTTGAGCAACTTTCACAGGAAACGTTTTCCCCCTTTTGACCTATCTGCTACAGTTGCTCCCTTGTGGGAGCAACAACACTCTCGACGTGTTTATGTGAACTTTGATCTTCGCCGTTCTTGCTGGCTTTCTCCCTTTCTCCTATTGTTGGAGCTGCTGGTCTTTTGAGATTTAGCAGGAAATCACATGCGTTAAGTCAAAATTAAGCTGTTGGGTAATTTTCAAGCATGTGTTTGTGAAAGATGCTCAACTGCTTTCATGAGAAATGTCTATATTTTTATTCATCCGAAACCCATTGATTTAGATACCGCTATTCTTAACGTGCTCACTGTTGTCAGCTCACTGTCTTTAAAGTGCCCCATAAGGTGTTGACATCAATTATTTCAGCAGATAGTGACATTCCATATTGTTCAGTAGGGCTTAACATAAATTATATAGCAGCTGGCTTTTAGTTGTTCAGAAATACTTTTTTATATTGAGGCAATTAATTTTTGAAATCTTGTTTAAAAAAAATTGAGCATGTAATTTTAAAAGGTTGTTTTTTTTTTTAAATAAATTAATAAATAAAATACATTTTTCAATAAATATTTAAACTCTTGTCCTTTTATATTGTATGAATATTACTTTGGCCATTTTGTGTCCCAGGCTCGATAAAGCTGTGCTCCCTCATTTACTGGGGTAGCTAGTGTCCTGAATTTAGTGCATAGATGTTTAAAGCAAAGGAATGAGGAAGGACTGGCTATTTACATGTTGCCACAAAATAAAACCCGGCCACTGGATATGATGCATTATGTGCTAAGCAGTAAAAATCTGTCCACAGGTATGTTAACAGTTGGTTTGCTGAATGATAGCATGTAATCGCCTAATGTGCGTGTATACAGTATTGCATGTGTGTCTGGTCCCAGACCAGATGTAGCTGTTCTCGGAAGGCAATGTAGCCTCATGTTAAACTGCACAGATCAATTCATTATTCCAGATCTATTATTCCACAATGGTGCATTCATCATGGGAGAACAACATGATGTCAACAGTGTCATATCCCACAACACTGACCATATATTGCCACAATATTTTATAAGTTAGTTGTCCACTTTTTGCTGCACATACAGAACACATGTAGAGGCAGGGCAGTTCAGAATACCATATATAACATATTAACAAAATAAAAACAAGAACACTATGTACTGTACTGTAGTGTTTGTTTGTTTTTGTTTTTTTTAAGTCTTCAAATGTACATTTACAGGTATACACCCAGGAAATAATTGTGTACTTTTTTATTTAGTCTCGGTGAATAAGAGCTTGACACCTCGGAAACACCAACCAGCCATCTTGGGTGTACTTGAGTACAACTCATCAGTGGATTTAAATGTAGTCCGCCTCCCCTCAGCCTGCCAGTTGTTGGCTCAGGGCAAGGTTCCACCCGTCGAGTGCAACAGCTTGATCTAGAATGTTGTGGTAGAGACAGGTCTCTGTAAACACATGGAAACGAGTTTTTTAGTCACTTATTCAACGCGAATCCCATTTTGTCCACTTGGGTCACTTAGTGTACAAATATCATGCACTATCATGGGTTTAGTGTAGAAAGCAGTGGCTGTCTCAGTATATACAGTCTTAATGTCTTGGCTAAATTACTGAGGCTGGATTGAACAGCATATAACATCTGTGACACTCATAAATAGGGGTGTCACGATTGTCCAAATCCTCAATTTGATTCTATTTTCATTTTTAAAGTCATGATTCAATTCGATTATTTGTTTATTTTGAGCACATATGGCTACACTATTGTTAGAATACAGTCTTCATTTGTAAAAATTAAAGATAATTGCCTTCATGTCTTGACAACTCATTTGTCCTAATTAGCTGGAAGTGCAAATTAAAGGTAACTTGCTGCTGCTCCTAAACGCTGCATCGTCTGTATTTTCGCTCTTCACAAGCCTGCACGATCGCTAATCCCGCTTTGATTGCTATTGTGGAAATTGTGACATTATTTTAATAACCAATCTCTAAGAATTGAGATTGCAGAACCCTTCCCAAAAAGCTTCAGTGTATGAAACACCTTGTTAACTGTTGTTGGACATCTCAGGTGTGGAGCCGTTTTGCTTCTTCAAAGCTGTCATAATGTGGTCTCCATTAATAGCACTTGACTTTTTCGGGTTAGCTTGCATAAATCTTTTTAGGAACCTTTTGCCTTTTGTGGCAGTTAGACAATTGTGCAACACGGTAAGTGATGGGGCGTGGGATCGTAGTTTCATTATGCTCAGCACTTTGCTGCAGTCTGCAGCTCTTTTTTTTCCAGTCCTCTTTTGGATATGAAAAACTTCAATACAAATACAGTGTGATTTGATATTTTTGAGATAATAACAGCATTGATATTCCATAGGACTAAAGGGGTGCATCAAGGTTATTTATTTTTCCAAAAGAGGTTGCAAAATTGCATGTTCAAAGCAACCTGGGACAAAACCACTGCGACCTCGAGACCATGTACATTTTTAAACAAAGGGCGTGGTAAAATATCTGTAATGAATTAACACGCATAAGTTACTGGAGCTTGGTACATTTAAGATGAAATTACTTGCATCACATTGGCTTTATATGGGTGATCTGTACTTATTTTAAGTCAGTTGATGGAGATTTGTTGTACTCTCTGGTTAAATTGTTTTATCAATATAAATGTTTGTGTAAAATTAACCATTTCGGATCCAACATTAAATTCTGTTCTTTGCCTTGGTGATTAAATGAGGTGGCCAACTATACAAAATCCTGTAGTCTGCACTCTCTTCTTGAATCTATAAACACACTCTAATGTATATGCATTTTGTTCCTAATTACAGTTAAGGAGTTTCTTGCCAAAGCCAAAGAAGATTTCCTCAAGAAATGGGAGAATCCAGCACAGGTGAGAGAACAACGTTTGCTAAACCAAATGTATTTTTATTATATTACTATATTATTATATTTACTCACTACTATACTATAACTAAACAGTGTTACTATTATGTACTGAAAATATTGGTTTTAGTTGTGTAAATTGGGACACCTTAATTTGATGACTGTTTTAAGAAGTCTCTCAGTCTTATTTATTCACAGGCTTTTCCACCTGGGCACCCGGGGAAATAGTGCCACCCATGAACAAATTAAGTTGATTGATTTATTTTAGAGGGGCACCCTCTGCTGGGCTAATGCGAAACATCTGTTTTTTTATTTTACCTATTAATTATATAACTCTTAAAATAATCTCAATAAGCAAAATAAGATGTGTAATTCACTTTAAACAAGTATTAATTAACAACTACAATATTTACAATTCTTTTGTAAATAATTGTTATTGGTATGACAGTATGTTTTTGTGGAAGCATTATTGATAATTTCAGTGAACTGAAACAGATCTTTCGATGCTATGTTCCTAGCAAGATGACCACTTTTCTCTTACTGACATCATTTTCTGCCCCTCAGCAAACTGCGGCATTGGACCACTTTGACCGCTTGAAGACCTTAGGAACAGGTTCATTTGGTCGTGTCATGCTGGTGAAACATAAAGAGACAGGACAGCATTTTGCCATGAAAATACTTGACAAGCAGAAGGTACAGTACATTTAGGTACAATATGTAAGAGACATTGTGTTTGCATCACCGAATAGCATACATGCAAAACCGAAACTGAATTTTTAACAACTGTACACTCATTTTACCTTGTGATCTGTCTTTTTTCGGTAGCGGCTCTGTTTCTAAAGGGAAAATGGCTGTGACAGGCTTTACACGCACATCATCTGAGTGTGAATCAGTCTTAAAATGGCTTAAAGGAAAAAATGACTTTGTTTTAAAATTCAAATGTCCTAAAGTTCCCCTTCAGTGTTTCCCACAGAATTTTGTGAGACTATGGTGGGTGACTCACAGACCTTTTGGTAGGGTTCAGCGGCAAAAAAATAGTGATTTTTAAAGTGTGAATGCATCAATCTGATGCACTTTGAGAACACGGAAAAGGGCCTGCTCGACCAAACAACATGAAAAACTTGAAATGAGAAATAAATAGAATAATTAAAAGGAACTAGAAATTGTAGACAATAAAAAAAACAACACAACAGATAGGAAAATGTAATGCCAACAATTGGCTCTATTGCCAGGCAGTTGAGCTGTACAATGGCTTTGGCTTGTTTTACAATGTCAACATAAGCCTGTAGTTAGAAGTCAGAATCAATCCATTCCTTTCCAGCTTGCATTGGTCCTGAGTAGTAACTACACCTTGACTAGAGGGCTGGATAGCCAATACTCTCACATTGCCTGGACTGTCTGGTATCCCCATGTAGTGTGGCATTGTCAAGCACATGAACCCATGTTCCTCTATTGGAAAACATTCATATTCCACTCCCGTTTGTCAGCCCAAAAGTGTCTGGAAATGCCAGGAAGTGACTGCGAGACACAGATCGATAAGGTATTGCCTAACTTGGCAACAGTAAGAGAGACAGAAGAGAGATGCATTGCAATATAGCACGTAACATATCATTAAATTTTAATGTTATTTTTTTTGCTGACAATTTTACCTGAAGCCTGTTCCCACAATTCCCTCACTTTTTTCCATTCTTTTTTCTCTTTTATTGACCAGAAGGATAGTTTTAGTGTTGTAAACATTAACAGCTGGGAGAGGTGGGGGGGGCATAGTGAGCATTTATGTCTGTCCAACTCATCTCGGCGGTGACTGTGTGTATTAAAGAGAGAGAGTGAGTGTGTGCAGCCAAGGGCTGGGTCTAACTGATTGTAAGAGATGCTTGCTGAAGCAATGATGAGACCTTCAAAGTTGCATGACTATACTGGGCTGCCATAGTATTTAATGGCTAACACTACATGAACATCCCCTCCACTTTAGTGTCACTGATAGAGTTGATGTTACATTTGATTCCTAACTTAGAATTGAATCTTTTGATGTACTAACCAATTTTTATAACCACATCCCTAGGTAGTGAAGCTGAAGCAGATAGAACACACTCTGAATGAGAAACGTATCCTGCAAGCTGTCAACTTTCCCTTTCTGGTGCGGCTGGAGCATTCTTTTAAGGTATTCATTCAACATTTCTTTTGTTTACATTCTAAGCGTGTTCATTTAGTTTTGTAAATGAGCTTTGCATGTCAAAGTAAGACTGTGCTCATCTCTCTATAGGATAACAGTAATCTGTATATGATAATGGAGTATGTACCTGGGGGTGAAATGTTCTCACACTTAAGGAGAATTGGTAGATTCAGGTAAGGTGGCTTTAACAAAGGTTGATAAGTATTTACATTCACCTCTGTTCAGTTGTAACAATTGTGCATGATCTGTTCTGTAGTGAACCACACGCCCGCTTCTACGCGGCCCAGATTGTGTTGACCTTTGAATACCTTCACTCGCTGGATCTCATCTACCGAGATCTTAAGCCAGAGAACCTGCTTATCGATCAGCAAGGTTACATACAGGCAAGGATTTCTTTTCTTAGCCATCAACAACAGTTACGTGTGATTGATCTCAGTGCCCTTGCAGTATGTGGTCAGTGCTAACAGCTATACACTCGTTTCTCAGGTAACAGATTTTGGATTCGCAAAAAGGGTGAAAGGCCGGACCTGGACACTTTGCGGAACCCCAGAGTACCTGGCACCAGAGATTATCCTTAGTAAGGTAAGTGCTTAGTTCAGTCCATAGTTAACAGCGCAGTTGCGCCACATGCAACTTGATTTCAGAAAGCATTAATTGGCTGCATTACATGCACATTCATTTTTTTCTTTTTTTTTAAAATCCTGTTGACATACTGTCTTTATAGCTCTAGGTCAACAGTGCAGTGTTTGACACAATACCTTGAACCACAGTGTCTCTTTGAAAATTGAAAACAAATGGTAACTGATAAATACAACAATGAATGTCTTCTGTGATTATTCATTTCCTTTTTCTATTTATGATTATTCATTAACTCATGGAACAGCATTGTAAATAAGACAGGAACACTCATACAGTGCCAGAAAACGGTTGGAGGATACTCTCATACTATTCAAAGGCTCCCTGGCACTAGTATCTTTGATGGACTCACGAATACTAAAATCACCCTCATTACGGACTTCATTTCTGCATTAATACCACGAAAACACTCAAAATAGAGAAGCACCTTAACTCCAGACCTTGAATCCCTCCTAAAATAAATCAGAGATTTGCAACTCTGATCTTTTCAAGAATATAATTGAATTAGAAAGCGCTCAAGAGTGCAGACCTGCCAAGGCCGAAAATCCCCTCCCAAATGTCTGTAGACCTGCAAATTCTACTCACAGCACAGTGTTTGTATTATGATTATGATGGTGTCAGTATGCTAATATTTTTATTCTTCCACACCAGCGATAGTTAGGGTCGGAGGCATTATGTCTTTGTTCTGTCCAGGAAACAGATATCTCAAGATTGCTTTGAGGGATTTTATTCACTTTAACATCACACTCACATGGTTCTGGTTCTGGCTCTGGTTACGTTCTTGGGTCTGAGAATCTTGGTGCTTTCTAGCAAACCAGCCCGCATTCAGAATGGTCTAAACAGAACCAAAGTTCCCAAGGCCGACGTCTCCATCAGAGGCTGTTACTTATTGCGCAACGCATTTTTAAAATGTGATTATAATTTGGTCTGGTGTTCTTGCAAACTTTTGCCTACTTGTCTGACAGTTCTGCATTGTTTTGTGGGTTTTGCTTTCAAGTTTCTCCTGAAATTCGGGGGATGCTGAAATCGCAATTGAACATTTTGTTTCTTCCGCAGACCAATGAACAACTTTCTTCAATGTTTCTTGGGTTTCCATCCTTGTTTGTCTCTCGTCTTCTCGTTTTTATTTAATGGTGGGTGGCAATCAACAATCTTCTTACTGATAATAAGTTATGCCCACCAAAAATATAACTGAAACGTCACCGCAGAAGTCAAGGTAGGACAAGGCAAGGAAGAACCAGCTATTTTTTTGGTTCCCATGCGAACCAAATTTTCGGGTTGCAAACATAAAAAGTTACTAGTGTGAACACTCTGGTCGGTTCAAAAGTAAGTGCGGGAACCGGAAGTGGTACTGAGTCATGTCTATGTGAAAGCGCTACCAGATAAATTGATTAGATCTCATGATACTGTGAGGTTGCACTATACTAAAAACAACAAAGTGGTCTCTACCTTCCCAGGAGTCTTGTGTCAGTCAAAGATGAATAAGATGCACTTTATTACTTATATAACTCTGTGCTCTCCTAAATTACCTTACAAAACAAGACCTCTTATTGCTATGAAAATACGCCACAACCTAAGAGAATACCATCAGTCATTCTTTTTAACTTGGTTAAAGTTATTCGAGACTCTTCACTATCTTCTGACTATTTGTCTACTGTGATTCAATTAGTACCACTGCCATTTTTTGTGTTTCCTATGTCCTTATTCCTGTGTGTTTATTTTATACATTTTGACTCCCCTAAACTAACCTTTGGAAACAAACAAAAAAAAGATTTCTGCCAAGCAAACTACCAAGAAAAGCACCCCAGCCCTTCTTTTTGACCCACCACTGTAGTTTTGCTGTTCATTGTATGCCTTTATTTTTTAATTTTTTTTTATTTTTAAGCATCCACTCTATTTTTATCCTCAGTTTCTTTATTATTATGGGACGGGATAGGAGTAATTTTAAGTCGCTATTGTGATAAGGCTACAGACTTGAAACAGTATACTGTAACATTAATATGAAGCAGTCACTCTGCTGATTCAATAGAGTGGCAATGGATTTTACATTATCTCCAGTAGTTATTGAGTTAGATCCAGAAGAAAACCTCCATTATTGAAATAACTTGGAATAACTTATGTATGATAGACATTACAGACGCCAAAGAAATTTCACGGCAGCGACATAGAAAATAAAATCAGAGGGGGAAAAAGATTAAAAATTCCGATACTGTAAAGATCCTTAAAAAATATCCTGATCACAACCAAATTCAATACCCCAGTTTTCCTGATGTCCTGAATATTTAATAAAAAATCTTGTTAAGTAAAAGACACTCAGATTGCAAAGCTCGGCCAATGCAGCTAAACTTCCAAACATCTGCTCCCCAACAATGCTTACCTTTTGAGGTATTACCTTTGTTTTTGAGCTCATATTTCAGCCTTCTACCAGACTGTGGTATTGGTGAGTGTTTTTGGCAGTCAAAAGTGTGATTTTTAGGTTAAGGCCGAAAAAGAGCACATATTGACATCTAGTGATGGGTGACTCACTGATGAATAACTATTATGAGTCCTTCTATAAAAATCAAGGAATCTCTTACCGGTTGTCTGTCTGGCATTGTGCTCAAACCAATGGCTGATGACCCAGTGATGTGCTTTCTGTGCATTTGGTGCAGATTTGACACACAAGGCATTCCATATTAATACAAAATGTGCCCATTTTACGTTAGGGAGTTCAGTCCTCTTCTTCTCCCCATCTGAGCCACTCTGCCTTTATAACCCGCATTGTGGTCGAAGACTGTATTGAATTTGTTAACAAAACCCGTCTAAAAGTCTTTATTTGATGTCTTTAATGTCTTTTATGTTATATAAAATACGTCAAAAGAATCCATTAGTTGATCAAAAGAAAATTAGATGCAAGCTATTTTTATAATCATAAATTTTGGTGTTGATCCAGATCATTGTCTAGATAGGGGATAGTTTTTTCTTATATTCCTTCTTTTTTTAAATTCTGTTTTTGCCTTCTATGGCACTTTACAGGCTGCATTAAATTGAATTACATAGTAAACAGATGTAACCTGGACTCAAACAGTCCCCATCAAGTTCATGTTCCGAATAAGCACTCGTAACGTAAGACATTAAGACACCAAACAAGAAATGTCACAATCATCAAATATAAAATCAGGGGAAAATGGATGAAAATTCTATACAGAAAATTTACCCCTACCCTGTACTAAAAATCATTGAGATTACCATCAAGATGTAAATTGTTGTCAAGTGTTGACCATTTCCCACTTCTTCTGAAAGTGTCATCAAAATCCATCTGTAACTTTGAGTTATCCTGTTAACACTCTAACATATTAGAAGGCACTCAGAAAGTGCAAACCTCTGCCAACACATCTAAATTCCCTACAACGTATGATCCCCAGCAATAAATGTTTTACCTTTTTAAGGTCAAAATTTTTTCCCATTGGTAAAGGAAGCCAATGGGCTGTTAAGAGGTTACCCCTGAGAGTTTTGAATTTGTCTGGAAAGAATTATGTTGGGCTTGTGCTAAGTAAAGCTGTTCTGCTGCTATGAAGTCAGCAGCTTCACTCGATGTTTCAGAATCTTAAATGGCTGCCCCATTAAGGGATCTCATAATGGCCTGGACTTGCCCCTTCCAAGAGTAGAATTGACTTAATGTCTGGAAGTTCAGGATCTTGTGTTGCTGAGTGAAAGTGGACCTCGTGAGTTCACTGTCTTCCCTGCTGTCACTGGCCATTGATCAGGCATTTGTAGCAGAAATTCAGGACCTGAATTTCACCAATGGGAGGGCCTGTTATCTCAACTAGTTTCAGACCTCTGTTCAGGTCATCTGCTGGATCCTGGTTCAACATGTGTCCAGCTGACCATGTCTGTGTTCCAGTGAGGGCTGCAGTCAGCTCCAAGCAAGGTATTTTCAGCTGTTTTTTGGGAGCTACTCTCAACTTGGCTTGCACAAACGTAAATTGCACCTGATCTTAAACCATGATCATCAATGGCAAGCAAGTAGGCAACCGTTCTGTATGCTCTCTCCACTGAAACACAGAATACATGGAGTTTCCTGGAGGGGGATGGTGTATTTGTACAGGCGGTAGTAAACGATCACAGGAAGTGCAAATGTAAAAGGTTAGGGAGTTCCTGCTCTCAGGTTAGCCACTGATCTCACAAGCACTGACGTTCAATCTGGTCATCCCAACCATGATTTTGCTTTCAGAGGTCCTGAATAAGTTGGAGAATTCGCACACAAAGTTCCTTGCCTCATCTGGATTCGTCATGCTGTGTTGACAGTTTTCCACCTAGAATAAAGTATGGCTTCATCAGTCGTCGTGGTTTGGATGTGGTGCTGGAGGGCATAGATGGCACATTAGGGGCTACAGGTGGTTTCAACTTTATGTTCTGCCACTTGTAGATGGCTGGCTTATCTTCCCTTCACATGTCCTTCTAGATGAAGCATTGGGCAGTGAGTGGGTAACATGCGTACCTGGTATAACATTCCTTCAGTATCCCAATTCACTGCAAGAGTTTGTTGGTGAAACCAAAAGAGCACTGAATTAGGGATGGGCCAAAGGTGGGCCTTGGCATCAACTGTCCATTCAGTGATTGTTCTGGTAAATAACCATTAAAGACGATCCTGCCTTTTCCGTTAAACTGCATGATATCCCGTGGTTTTCTCAATGTGAGGAATAGTGTGGAATTGCCAGAGACGCTCCTTGTTCCAGAGTGGTTCATCAGGTTCTAAAGCTGTGGAGATATGCAGACACTGTTGTTCAACTCGCTGACCTTGGAAGGGACTCAATGGGGCCTGCAATGTCAACCCAAGCTGAGTGCAAATTGCTATAGGTTCTCCTTTGGGTTATTTCTGTATGGATTGGACAGGTGTTAGGAGGTGAGGCAGGACAGACTCAAGCAGAAGAAGTGGACATGCATGAATCAGCTGGGGGTCATGGAAGCCCTCGCAGGTGCTGGTACCTCTGCTATAGAGCTGCAGCTTGGTATGAGAACTCAGCAAGGCTGAGGCCAATAGCAGTGAAGGCATATAAGATCTTGTATCATAGTAGGTTTGTACACTGGTAATGCTTCAGATGAGACAAAGTTACCTTTCATATTGGCAGGCAGTCACTTTGGAACAGAGCTATGATTTGAACTGCAACCATACAGCTAAGTCTGGGAGAGTTTATGTTCTGTCTGTACCTATCTGCAAGATGCCATGGTTCAGGCAGTATGCAATGAAGCTATCATGGAGAGCTGTAGACATCAGCGCACACACAAATCAGGTCATAGCCATTCTGTCCTTCCAGTCTCTTCAACATTCCTACCAAGGTCTGGACAGCCAAGGCAAAGGCTTCTGCAACTGCCATTTTAAGTGCTGGGCTGTTCAGAATGGCACCCAGCTCAGACTGAATAAACTGTCTTGGCTGGCCATACTTGTCTCAGAGCACCTATAAATCAGCAGTGTAGGGCTTGGGATAATGCATGTAACCCTTTACAGGCTGCAATGGGCAGAGAAGCTTAGGATGGCTGAGTGACACTTGATAAAAGTAGAGAAACAAAACTGTCTTACTTGTGGCTTGCAGCCGCAGATATTCCTAGTCAGCACAGGAGTCTTCTAATTGATGATGAGAGGGCGGGGAGAAGCATATGGAGGATGACTCACTCAAGGCTGACAACCAACTTCATTGTCAACCAAATGAGGAGGCAAGTGGTGGTTTCTCCGTGGCCTATCCTGTCTCTGTGGCCCATCATGAACTGCTTCGTCTCTTTATTCTATAATGATTTGCTTTCAGTCCAGCTTGAAGGAAGACTAGTAGCAAATTGGCCTCTATGAATTATGCTGGCTGAGGCAGACATTATAGACATTGATTCCAGTTAGAGATTGGCAATTATTTAACAATTTAACTAAATTATTGTTGCTAGATAGTCATACGTGCCAGTGCCACTCCTATTTTGTGCAGTGGTGGTTATTTATACAATAAATATGCCTTTTTATGTCTTTAATGTATCTTGGTGACATGGCAGACTTAAAAGAAATTTACAGGTCACAGCAGAGTTAAAAAAAAAAAAAAAAGAACAAATCAGGGAAAATGAGGAACAATAAGAATTTAAAAAAAATGTATGATTTTGTGCATGTAGAAATGCCAAAAGTCAACTTTAGAACCATGGTAAAATTTGCTGTTTACTGTTGAAATGTTCTGTTTAACACATATCTGACCCAGCTTTATTACCTTTGTGTTTTCCAGGGTTACAATAAAGCAGTGGACTGGTGGGCTCTCGGAGTGCTGATATATGAGATGGCTGCTGGTTACCCCCCTTTCTTTGCAGACCAGCCTATACAGATTTATGAGAAGATTGTATCGGGGAAGGTAAACGATCCCTCAAAATTGTCGTACCTTGATTTTCCTAGCACAATACAGTGGACAATTCTACATTATTTCTAGTCCGAGTTGGTAGATGGAAGCTATAGTTTTTAAATTGCTAACATGTATTTTTTAAAAAACATTTTGTTGTCCATAACCAGCACTGTTTCTCTCAGGTGTGAAAGCAATTAAACAGTGAAGGCGTTGTCACAGTACATAAGCTTTGTTAGGTTATATGAGGTTTGTCGTGATGTGTAATGTTTGTAGCTGTAAAGATAATTGTAAATGTCTTTAATTCTTTAAATCACCCCATTACTAGACTAATGACATGTCTAATTGACGGGATTGAATACAGTACCTCTTAAATTTAGCACCACTGCATCACCAGTGCAGGGATACATAAATTCCATGTTTCCCTGCATTGAAATATAGTCCTTTGTG
>KV751340.1:4887657-4906661 GCA_001698575.1 Mola mola
AGCTAGCGGGAGGCGAGCATACGCAGCCAGGAAGTTCAACAAATACGCTTTCAAAATAATGGCGTCGAAGCGTGCCGCTTTACGTGGGGCTTTTATTTTGAAAGACGGAACTGGAGAGACGTGCGTTCATTTTTATGGACTTGTAAATGTGGGAGTGGGTGAAGGGAAAAAAAGTCTTAAACATCGCGGATGTAGGTGCCTGGTGGGGGACGCGGGGACTTTTGGGGGGGTTGTGATTGTTTTTTTCTTTTTTAATTTGTCCAGGAATAATGAGCCTTATCCGAGGCAAAACACCAATTGACACCAAAGCCTCGTCCATGTGTATTTTTTGTCTGCCCATGACGGTGTTTCACCCTTCCCGTTTGACTTTAACAAAAGCTTATCACTGTATTGTCTGGTCAAAAAGCACCCATGTCGACGGGAACATACTCAGCCTATAGGTGTGTTGACGTGAATAATGCAAACTGTGTCTATTTTTCGAGCGATGGACGATTGCCGACGCAGTGCATAAAGTCAAAGCCATGGATCCATTGTCGGACACACAGTCAAGCCCGGTCACGTCTAACGCCTGGTGTCGGCGGTTACGGCCTCGGTCGTCCTGTTCAGCTCTGCCGTTGCTTCTTTATGTGAGCCAATTGTGTAGTGACAGCATTTTAGGAGGACTCGCATAACCGCAAAGTAATGATATGTGCAGGAGCTTCGTCAGACGCGAACCCACGAAAAGCGGCCGCAACTGTTCGCTCCGCGCTAGCTGGCGGATGCTCTGCCCGATTTGGGTTAAGCTGAGATCAAACTGACTTTGCTCTCTGAACGGCGCGCGTGTCGTCATACACACCCACAGATTCGGTTTCCTTTACGCAGAATAGTTATCAGCGCTTGTTAACCAGGTTTCACCCGAAAACGAGGCTCACATTTAGCCATTGACGTGTCCGATAACGGACTCACTCGCTTCGCTCCGTCTGCTCGGGTCGTTTCGACTCGTGCCGTCGTTGACCCGTCGCAAAGTCGGAACAGATCGTTAACCCGGGCGGCTGGTGCTCGCCGCGTGCATGTGCAAGCCGAGTCAAAGCTCCTTCCCGGCCCCGGTCCGCGTCAGCGAGGCTCGGCCCGGGAAGCGCTCCCTCGCTGCAGCCACAATGGCGAGGTCTATACGGCTCCCAACTCCATGCGCACTTTGGAGGAAATTTGAGAGAAACCCCAAACGCCTCCCATCGGCCCTTTTCCTGCTCCAGTGTGCCAGAGCGATCGATCCAGCGGGCCTCGGCGGGCCGGGACGCGCCGGGCACGTCGCCGCTGTGAGATCTCTCTGGATTGCAATGGTCGCCCGTGTTTGTGATCGTGTCTAACTTGTGTGAAACGCGGAGCGATGCGTGAATGCCAGACGAGCGGCTCCGGCTCCCCTCGCAGCTGCGGGGCGGGCTCTCGTGCGCTCTCGTGCTCCGCTGCTGGGTCTCGGACACGCAGTCGCACACAAGGTAATTTTTTTTTTTTTTTACTCTGGCCGCCATCGACCTAAAACCCCCACCGAGCGGAACGAGCGCGTGTGTTACAACTAGTTATGCAATTAGGCAGCATTATGTTCAAGTGAAAACACGCCTGCGGAGGAAGGAGTCGCGGCGTGTGCGCAGTGTGCGCGGCGCACAGGGACGCAGTCATTTACCGCCACAGCGGTCACATTGCGACATCTGTACGAGCGTTTTCTCTGCCATTAGTCATCGCTCACGACAAGAATCCCTTATGATACTGCGCCGTCTACCAGCGTTTTAAGTTGTTGTCAAGTAATGAACTTAATTGCAGCTGTTTGCGCTCAAGCTCGCTGCCCCCATTCCACCAAACCAGTGTAAGGACACGTGAGATGTGAGAATTTTAGTTTAATTCTGCCTCAGATGTAGAGACATGGAGCTGATATTATATCCTGCAAATCATGAGTAATAAAATACAGTGGGGGTGTTGAATCCATGCTTCTGTTTCGCAGGCCGACACGTCCATGGCCATAGAAACAGACAGTAATGCAGAGGAGGAGGGGGCCGAGGAGAGCAGGGATGGGCAGGACGGACCCTCTCCTGGCCACACATACGAAGATGCCGCTGTACACTGTGGGTCCGCGCGAGCCGTGTCGGCGCCCTGCTCTCCCTCTGGCACTCAGCCTGGGCCCGGCCCTGGCTCGGGTCTGGACTGTGTCTCTACACAGAAGGCTGGTGAGAGGCCCAGCTCCTTGCCCCCATCCAGCCCCAGGGCCCTCACAAACAATGACTGGGCCTATCATTCTGCTGTCTGCCCAGCAGAGCGCCAGCACCCAGGAATGCAGCGAGACAAAGGTATCCACACTGATAGACACGCGGCATTATGGAGCATCCAAATATTGTTTCATGTGCAAGCTTTATGCTTAGTTCAACACTGGTTATGGGGGAGATGGGGGCTGGATGAATGACATAGTTGTAACAGTAGAAATGTCTTAGGTAACGTATGCGAGACACAGGGAGAATAAAACAAACTGCAGGAAGAGAAACAGTCTCCCATTGGTTTGTTTTTACACGTAAAATAATTATGGATTATATCGGTATTCTCTCTGTGTTTGCAGCACCCCCAAAGCCAGCTGTGCCCTCTGTCACATCAAGCCCCGGTGCCCTAAAGAGCAGCGAGAAGACAGAAGATGGAGGCAAGGCCGAGGACAGTGGCCTCTCACCTGACCAGTTGGTACCAGACTACTCAGCCGGGCTGGTAATTTCCTCACCATCATTTGTTTGTCAGTCAACACCACCATTTATGTCTCTGTACATCACACGCGACCCTTCATTTTTGTTTGGCCAACAGGATGAGACCAAGAACGTACCTGATGGAAGGCCGCAGACCTCTTTGCCATCCGACAACGGTGAGTAACGTAGTGTCTCATTCTTTGGTTGGTAAAGCAGCTGCGTGGCCTGCATCTGTTTTGCATACAAACTAATCCCCGAACCGTCCCACTCTTTTTGGGAGTATTTTTCTGAGGTGCACACGATACATAAATGAGCGAGAGACAGGTTTTGCTTACTTTCCCAGCCTTTCCGACCATTTAGACTACAACTTGCCTCAAGGCTTGCTCAGGATGTTTTGAATGCTTCACAAACTTGTCCTGCTACCTTCCATCCAAATGGTGCTCCGTCTGCTGCGTGCGTAAAAGAGATTTCTCTAAACATGTTGTGGCTGGTGGAGGTGGAAATTAGCAGCCTTAAAAAAGTTAAACTGAGATATGAAGCTGATGCGTTACGATTTTCTAGTCAAATGGAATAAACAAAAGATGTCCAACATATAGTTTGTAAAGGTTTTCTAGAAGTTATCCATATAAATGGCTTCAAGCAGCTGTTTGATGAATAACATCTATGTTTACAGATGTCGCTCAACTATCCAAACAGTGAAATTATTGTGTTTACACTGAGGGGCTTGCAGATGGTGCTATTTCAGAAATCTGGTGATACTGAGACATTAGGGAGAGGAAACGATGCGCCCGTGTTCTGGCCTTGTGCTGGGCCTGGATTTGTCTTGGCTGGACAGAGCAGCAAGTCACCGGGGCTCCTCAGGTGTCACATGCTGTCAGCACACTGTGAGAGTCTGCTGGTACTTTATACTTATATTGTATGAACCCTTACTGATACTTTATAGAACTTTAGAGAAGAACATACTATACTGTCACAGTACAAGTGGGAGTTTGGAATACTACTATCACGAAATAACCACATGGACATGTAGAACTGTAGACAAAACTTACTTTTTGCTACAGTTTTACTTAATTTCCCTTTGGGGATTAGTAAACTGGTCTCTGTCTGTCTGTCTGTCTATCTATATCTAATAGTATTTTACACATTGAATCACATTTTGTCCTCCCACCTTAGTTCTGTTTTTTAACTGATTGAAGGTCAGATAGTACAGTAAAGTTGCTGTGCTGTTCTCTGCACACAGGAAATAAGGCTTGATGGCTTTTGTTCATTTTTTTTTTTTTAAATGTCAAATTAGTGAGTGAAGATGTTTGAGTAGAGCTTTGACTTTGTAAGACAAGGCAGAGTACTGTGTGTTGTCACTTTCAAACCAGTGAAATCAGCACTCTACTAGTATATTTACTGATCATTTACTGAGCCGAAGCGTATTTTTAATTTTATACTCAAGTATTGTCTGAAGTACTGTTATTATCTCCACCAAGGTAGGAGACATTTTTGCCAGCTTGTATTTGTTTGTGTACAGGAGAGAGGTGGGGAATGGTCCGGGGAACCCTTGATTACATTTTGGTAATGATCCGAACCACCTTAAGGATTTTTTTTAAAAGCATTTTTACAGGATAGAAGATTTTTTTATACTCTTCCTTTCCCCCCCCCCACAGATTTTGTCTTCTATCTTCTTTACATAACATAAAAGACAAATGACGCTATTTCAGGAGAGGTGAGAAATGGCTTAAGGAACGATTGATTAGATTTTGGCAGTGATACGGATGACTGTCTGGATCCAGGAATTGTTTAAGGAATTTTTTCACCATCGCGGAATAAGAACAATTTCCACAAAATGTTCGGCCTTAGTTGACGGACGTCTGTACCCTTCGAGTGCTTTCTAGTTTTACACATAATGCACAATATGCACTTAGATACAAGTAAGACGTAATTATATTGAATTGAACATTTACCTATCACGATGTTAATCTTATGGGTTTTTACACATTTTTAGATTTAATACCTAGAAGGGTAATAAAATGCAATACTTGTTTGGATTTGTGCTTAAGTAAAAGTACTATAACTGAAGCTCCAAAAAAATACTAAAATAGATATGTTTATCATAACAAAATACAGAGAACTTGCAGTACAGGTTTCTCATCATGACATTTATTAAGTCAGTGTTCAGCTGTGGTGACATTTGCAGAATATTTGCATTCATTTTAATTCTTATTTCACAGGTACATTTAAGGAGAAGATAGAAGCGTCCCCCTTCACAGCAGCTGAAGTCATCCTTCTTAATGGTGATAAAGGTGACGAAGTGTGAGTATCTAAATCTTTATGAATCAAAAACTCATTTTTTTTTTTAAGTTATTACTAATAACACAGAGTGCAACCAAGTGAGGAAAAACCGCCTCTGACTCTTCTTTTTACCTGATCATCCTCCAGTTCTGTGAAGAAGGAAATGAGCCAGAACCTGTTGCAGTGGACTGTAGCAGATGTGGCCAGTTACTTCTCAGCTGCAGGATTTCCAGAGCAAGCCGTGGCTTTCCGAACGCAGGTCAGTGCATCACCACAAAAGTGCAACAGAGGGCGCTACACTCTGTGCTACCCGAAAACCACATGTTGCCCCACCCAGTGCATTTAAGATGCAGATAATAAATCATAGCCAAAAGTATGAGATGTCGGGACTGGTTTCAACTTATTGGTGAACATTAAGCTCTGTGTTAAAAACACTTTTGCCCACAGTTTTAATGTTTCAGTAGTTAAGTTGAGTTTATATATGCTGGGTCCTGGTGAACAGATAATACACGTTACCTCAGTTGTATGAAGCGCTATGTGACAGCAGAACCACAATGCTAAATGTGCCAACATCTCTTCTCCAGGAAATTGACGGGAAATCCCTTCTCCTAATGCAGCGCAGCGATGTGTTGACTGGTTTGTCCATCCGACTCGGCCCTGCACTCAAAATCTACGAGCGCCATGTAAAGGTGCTGCAGAGGACCCACTTTCTGGAATGCGAAGATCTCTGAAAATGCAATTCGCCGGACAGACAGACAGGCAGACGATGCTGCGTTGACATAAAAGTGCATGCAGTGTCCTCTTCCATCTGGACCCTACCACCCACCTTCATATCCACTGTATGTAGAGGGTGAGTGGGCTGCGGGCTGCGGTGGATTTAACTTTCACTGTGAGAATGACCAGGAACTGAAAGACAGTCATCCTACCTCTCATTATGGCCTTTGGTGTGCAGTTGGTTTTCATTTTACCCATGTGGCTGTTTGACTCCAATGTTAAGGGAGCAGGCGGCTGCATTCAGAGTGTGTTTGAAAGCTGAGGAACAATGGCCATTCTGCAAGAGTAAAAATTGGACAATTCAGCCATTGAAGGGGATTACGCCTTACACCACGCAGACCACCTACGGGCAAATGCATCCGCAGAGCCGCTGCAGCAAAGTGTTGTTCGGATCCACAACAAAACGTAGGGTAGCTGTGGTTCTGACGTCTCTCCCTGCTTCTTCTCTTCTGAAGGTATTATGAGAACTTCTATTTGTCCAGAAGCCTTCATAAAGATGAACATAAAGCACGTCTGCTGTGATTTTCCCTTTCTCATATGATGAGATGGGTTAAATGTCATCAGAGCGCTGGGGAATAATCTCGCATCCAGCGTCACCATCGTCCTGACCATCAGGCCAACAGTAGCCAACGCTGATGTTGGATTATGTCTTCACCGTCTCTGTAACAATGAGGTATAACCTATAGATATTTTACTATCTGCTGGGAAGGCAATACATTTCTTTCTCTTTTTTTTTTCCCTTTTCTACCTTATTTAAATCTGACTGTGGTCCAACTTTATACATTTGGGGAACAATTACAGATGTGACCAGGAAATTTGTAGCCTAATGGAATTTTGCTTTTAAATGCAAGCAAAATAAAGTAATAAGCGTGGGGATATGTTACTGTAATAATGAAATATATTGTTTTAAATCAAAATACAGCTGCTCAGTACCTGTTGAAAGGGCAGATGTGTTGATCAAATGCAATATTTTGTTACCATCCATTTATACTTTGTCCTGGGTTTCATTGTATTTCCATCTAAGTCAGCAACTTGTATTGTAACATTCCATGAAATAGTCTACGTCTCCATTGTATCTCCTTCCATTTTTATCTGTAACACTGACAATTCTTGAGCCACAAATAAAGCTTGTGTCTCTCTGTTGCTGTGTGACAGTTTAGGATGATGATCTGCTGACTGAAACTTGCTGTTTCCAATTGAAATTATTTTGGGAAAGTATAAATTATATTTTTGTAGGACATGTCTGCGCATATTTCTGCAAAAAAAAACGGTTTTTTTTTTTTTTTTTTTTTTTTTATCCCTTTATATCTATACCAAAAATACACTGATCCCATGTATGAGAAAAAAAACAAAGATTTTGCATCAGCCATGGCAGAAAACAAGGGAATTGTCAATGTCTAACCCATACAGAAATAGACCTACTATAAATCAGTCACACAATTGTCAGCTCCAGGCTGCACAGATGTTGTAAACCTGCAGATTTGGCTTTTGGTTCTGTCAGAAACGTCACCGATCAGTTTGCAAAAACTATGAAAATAATAGTGATTTTTTTTTTTTTTTTTTTTTTTAACAAAAAAAAAAAACCTAAACAAGATGTTACAAATGGCCAAAAAAGTAGCAAAAAAAATAAATAAAATCATCCTTTTGCTCAAGATCACATACAACATTAAATTAAGACTCTTCGGTGTTTAATTCCAAAGGTGTTTCTGCTTGTAACAGTCCACTGTAGCTCCTTGTTATGGAGTGACACGTAAGAACACGTTACATGCAGTCAGTGTGACCAAAATCCACGCGTGCCGTAAATGTCAGCACACATTTTCTGACATCTGACAGAGAGAGCGAGAGAGAGATCCTGAAAAAAACAGACCCAGTTGGCGAGGAAGAGGATGTGTGCAGCAGCTGTTGTTTTCTCTTCCAGGCTCTACAGGATGAAGGGGAGGATGGAGGAGCGCAGGCTCGGATACTCTCTGAACTCCTTTAAGTAGCTGCGGTGTTTGCCTTTGGCCCACACAGTCATCTGGAAGAAGGCCACGAGGGTGAAGAAAGCCACAGGCACACACTGGGTCATCACTGTGAAGCCAATCCAGGAGCCCAGCTGGGAGCAAGACGTTCGCGCGCACACACACACACACACACACACACAGTATTTATATCTATGGTACATGTGTAGGTTGTGACCAGTAGATGGCAGCAACAGCAGTACTTGTTATTGAAGAGCTGAATGAAAATACTGACGAGGGCCTGTTTAAGAGTTTCAGTATGGAGCTTTACTGGCCCCGAAAACACAACTAATAACCAAGCTGAAAAGAGTTAAAGAAAAATCTGGGCGTTTCCAACTTTAATTTCCTATAAGTAATTTCTATGTAAAGATGAAATGTTTAATTGAAGCAAATATGCTGTGAGTCAGATCACGGGGATACCTACACACGTTTTAAAAAAGACTAACTTTTGAGGATATCATCTTGATTTAACCACGACAGACCATTTTGTCAAGCACTAACTTCATTGCACTAGATGAAGACTGTGGATTTGACCCCTATGATTTCAACTGGAAGTACATTAAGAACGTCTAAAAGGCCACCAGCAAGAGGAATGATAACAAAATGAATATTTCGGTGTTTCTGACCATCTGTAATGACTGTAAAGCCAAACAGTTTCTGCATCACCTCTATCTTACTCAGTTATGTTTAATTTTTCTTTTAATAAAATCACGTAGGAGTGCATATGTGCTTACTTCATATGTGTAGTTCGGACAGGAGACCAGCCAAAAAATCCATGTGAAGGGATTTCTTGTTGGGTAGGGAATCTTCTTGGATTTTGAACCTGAGATGACAGGAAGATACAAAAACGACGCTGTATTGTGTGACTATTCTGGTAGCTGCCGTTGACGTAAAAATGGAAACCAACACTGCATGTGTTGCATGAAAATGTTCACCTGGTATTTTGAGGTTACGAAGAGCAACATGGATTGAAAAATTCCCTACTTGACAGAACTGTGGGAATGCAGACATCCATAGATGATCCTTGTATGATTATATGCATCTATTACTGAGCCATAGTGTCCCACTCAAGCAGATCTTAAACTTACCAGGAAAACATAAAGTCCTATTTTCACCTGCTGCTCCCCGTAATCTGTCGATGGAGCAAAGGAAAGTGCATTTAGGTGACAGTAAACAGATTTCACAGGGAAAATTGCAGTGATCTGCACTTACAGGGTGTGGTGTACAGAGGATGGTTGATGTAGTACGCCATCCAAGCTGCAGAGATCCAGTAATAGCCACAGTTCTGGAATAGAAAGAGGGGCTATAATAAGTCAACGAGAAAGGGTCCACATAGGTTTGGTTCATGTTTCTGATAATAAGATCACAAAAATGTAACTCACTCACCTTAAATATGTTTCTGAGAGGCATGGTCCCGTGGGAGATGCGATGGACAAACAATGTTTCCAGAATCTTCTTGACATAGTGGAAGGAGTGACACATGCAGGCCAAGCTGCAACCAGGCATCACATGACACATATTCAGCTCATTACTACACTGCTCCACTGCGCTTTTATCACCCTTTAAACTCAGAGTCTCCATAACAATATGCTCCGGCAGTGTTTGTCATTTCAGGGTGTGGGATTGTATGACACTTATACACATACTGGCTGTAACATCGCAAAACACGAGCAAGCTGACACTCACTGCACGACCCAGTGCTTGCTGCTGGTGAAGTCGTATTTCGGAGAATAGATGAAGGGAAGGCGGAAGTAGAACATTAAGTAGATGATCAGTGGTCCAGCACACTCTGCCAGGAACACCTGAAGCAAGCTCAGAGAGACAGAGGTGCTTTCAGTTTGGTTTGATTTGCAGCCCGGTAAAAATGGCTTTGGTCTTTCGGTGTAACATAAAGGTATTTAGCATGTCCCAACAGAGCAAATCTGAAACTAATACCAGCTTTCCACAAATATGATCGGTGCCCGAATCAGCGCCTCGAGCGGAGCCCTGGCCCAGCATGCCTCAACAATACCTACTGGTGATCTCTGTCCCGGCACTTCATGCTTCTCCACCCACTGTGACATTAGCCTGAAGCCTGGCAGGCTGCTGGGGGCCAATTTGGCAAGGATAGCCAATAGAGAGTGGGTGGGCAACAGTGAGTGAAGAGGCACAGTGACAGACAAGTGAGAGGTCAGGGGATAAACACCTTCACGAGAAATGGGGCCATGAGATTATATGTCCTCGGACAGAGGACAAGCGGGTGCAGTAGGTGAGAGAATACCGGGCCAGAGCAAAACCAACTCTGTGACTCATCGCGGGCTCATATTCAAAAGTTACTGAGTGGGAGGGAAGGATCTTGGCCAGAGGTTTTGTATCTTTTAGGTTAAATAAAGTTTTTTGCAGATCGTTTCGCAAAGTGTATTTCCCCAACATGCAGCTGATGGAAAAAAAAAGAAGTTTTTCCAGACGACATGTAAACCTGAGAAGTCTTATGTGACTCAAATAGTCTTGCATTAAAATATTTGCGCTTCAGAGTATCAGATCTTGTCCGAAGACCCTTGGAATAAACAAAAGGCAGGTATTTTCAGAGTGCAAACTAAACCGAATACACTCGGATGATATATATGTCGTGTGTGGACTCACGGTTCCCCATGTGAGCTGCGGCCCGAGGTCGCTGAAGTAAAAGCTGGCTGTGGTTCCCACAGGAAGCGTCTGCAGGACCTCCTCATCCCGAAGACACTTTGATTCTGAGAAAGGTGACAGCCATCAGCCCAAATAAGACCGGACATCATCACGCAACTTAATCACAAACACGTTAATTACAAAGAAGAACACTGGGACGCACTTGGATCCAAGCGCAGAGACTGCCTGGCTGGATACCACCTTGGATCTGTCAAAAGTGAGAGGGATTGTGTTACTATGGAAAATACAAAACCACGTTGCAATATTTGAGACTTACTCACGAGATTTATGAAACAAAGCTTTAATATCCAAAATGGTGGCAGTTGGTTCCACCTGCAATCAAAATGAAAAAACAAACCACACATGAGGATAAAAAATGGGGGATAGACCATTTATCGACATGGCCGATTCCCTGATATTCAACCTTTTTCCAGTAAGGGTAATTGGTTTCTGTCCAGTTGCTAGTAAGATATTCATTTGAAAATAATTAATAGTAGTAATATTAATAATCATTTGTATTGTATTGAATCTGATTCTGTGAAATATAATCTAGTCAAAAACACAAGATCATCCAGCAAAATTTAGTGGAGCCCAAGAATAAATTAGCAGAAAATGGAGATATGACATACTAACCAGGGGACAAATACTTTATGATTGCGCACGATTAAACTATATTTAGTCATTGTAAATTCTGTCACTATAGCCATTTTATACTTTGTCGCTAAGTTTTTTTTTTTTTTTATAACAAATGCATATATCAGTTCCAATCATTTGATTACTTGTAATCAGTATCGTCACAAAAAAAAAAACCAACATATCGGCCAATCCAGACCAACATATGGACATATACAGTACATAGAAAGTTCCGAGACATTAAATGCTAAAAAACAAAGAAATGGAAATGAAAATGTTGTAATTTTTCAGACTTGGATTTTGCCGGTCGTGTGTGTCTGCCTGCCTGCTAGCCCGGCTTGGCACTGTTGCTGGAAACAGAAAATTCCTGGCAGATGAGGGGAAATTCTCACCTCTTAACTACAAACCACACTTAGTAGAAACGTAACTGATAACTGACGCGATTGGCCCGGGCAGCCTGTGAAGGAGACGATTATCTGTAAAATTACCCGACTGCTCACACTGGTGACCCTGCATTCTCGAGCTCAGACACACAAGTTTGCCATGAGCTCACTGCTACTCACTCAAACCATGAATCTTTGAAAGAAATCCGCCGGGACGTGATAGAGTGTATCAAATGAGCATTCCGCACTTTCTTCTGCACGTCTTGTGTTTTTAGAGAGGAATATAATTTACACATCAACCTTTTAAAACCATTATGGTCAACACACACTCACCTTGTCCAGCAGGAGCAGTTTCTCTTTAGTCTTACAATCTATGATCTCCACCTCAAAGTAAACAATCCTTTTGGCCTTTTTGGGAGGTTTGGGCTTTGGCCTGGGCGCAGACTTCTTCTCAGGCTCAGCTCCATTGACATTCTTTGCCTCTAGGGCGAGCACATCCATGTTAGTGTATGATCTGTGATGCTGGTCGGCCTCTGCTCCTTTTCCACAAGTGTGTGTAGGTGAGAGCGCGGAGGCAGGCCAACAGGAAAGAATGCCAGGAGAAGTGCAGAGAGAGATGGACCTACAAACGTGAAGGGAACCTGCTCCTCACATGAACAGCAGCCACCTCATGCAACAAAACGCGGTGAAGACGAAACCCGAGAGGCCCAAGACATAATCCACAGTGCGCCATTTGCAAGGCTAAATATAAGTCGCCAGATTTGCTCTACAGCAGCTTGGTAACCTTGGGAAGCCACATGCAGCCTTGCACAGTGACAAATACCAATGTGCCCTCATTAGACCCCGAAGACACGTCTCCTGTCTGCTTTGTGGCTCATTAAAAGCCCGGCTGTAAAGTCCTCTCACTGACTACCTGTGTTGCTATTCCTCTGTCATTCTGAGCTCCACAGCAAAGATAAGCATGTCTATTTTAAGGGCAGTTTTTATGCGTAACATTGCTTATAGAAATACTCTAAGGAGGACCCATATAAATTTGGCTGATATTGGCCTATCACAGATATATCCGTATTGACTTATAAAAAGGCTTTAAGGAACACTTTGCAGAAAGAGATTTCCAGGCAAAGTAGCTGTTTCAGTGCACAGCTGTCATTTAAGAGATGTTCAGTTAATCTGTAAAATATTTGGTCTCCGTTGCATATCTTTGTTATAAATGTAACGTGATATTGGTCGGGCTGTATACAGTTCAGAAAATGCTGACTGAGAGAAGATCAACGGTGCCTTCCTCTGTACAGGGTCAGTACAGCATCACACACGGCTCCATATCTATATTCTGGGGTTTATTTTTAATGGGTTGGCGCAATCTAAGCCAGAAGCGTATCACTGTTTGCAATTCAAGATCACTTTTTGACTCAGTAAGAAAATCTCTTTCCTTTATTTATGATCAGAAACAATAAGTAACACAATGCCAAACCGAGCATAATTCTCTTTTGAGGGTGGTAAAACTCACATTTGTATAAGAGGAAAGCTGCAACATATCCAATAGAGTCTTGATTGAGTAGTTTTTGCCTTTACTGGATAGTGACAGATGAAGATCCAGACAGGAATTAGAGAAGGAAAGAGAGAGAGATCAACCCAGAGATTCAGGAAGAGGTATGTTGGTTGAACATCATACCCTTTGGATGTTCATGGGTGTTACAAATGTATTATTAATTTAATGTTTAATAGTATATAATATTAGGTGGACATGGTTCTTTTGACCTTTTCTTCTATCATTGTATGTACAGTAATTGAATAGGTTATGTAAAACCATAACTATTAGTTATAATTTATGAACTTTGCTAATGATTTTGGATAACAGTGTTTTTTGCCTGTTGTGGTATAGCTCTTTATTTTAAATTCCTATATTCTGATGCGACATAGTCGGTGGAGGGGACATTTACAGCATATTTGAATATTTGGGCATATGTCCTCCCAAATGTATTTTGTCATTAGCCTGCTTTGTGTCAATCTCGATGTTTCTAAGTTTATAACCATATATACATCAAAAATATCAAATTTACTGAAAAAATAACCGTATTCGTCGTAAACCATAATCATGAGCAAAAATCTTCATCTGCTGTATATTTAGTTTAAATATTATGACAGAACTCCAGACACATTGTCTGTAAGCACAGGCAGCCAGCGACCGAAAGCGTCTGCGCATGCGTAATTAAATAAAACCATTGCTTAAAGCAACGATCTCTGGTGCAAAGAGCAATTGATTTACGCGGAAATCCTGTCAAAAATAATTCATATCAGCCGGGGAAAATTTTCGTAGGTGCGTATAAATCAGGCTTTTAAGAGCTGGTCACTTCCCGCTGCCTGCCGCGGCTTAAACAAAGCCGGAAGTTGTCCCGGGCGAACCCTCTCGCTCCTGTAATAATGACACAGCAGCAGCCCGAGCTGCTTCTTCCAGAAGTTTCCTTGCCCGGTCCGCGACGCGGCTTCAGCCCTCGGACACTGTGTATATGACTGTACGAACGCGTTGTTTTATGTCGGCTGCTGTGAGTAATGGACCATCTCCTCTCGTCGTCTCGGTGAGGAGTGACTGGCTCTGCGAACGAGTGACGGAAGCTCACCTTGACGGTTAGCGTTAGCTTGCTCGGCTATTGTCCGCAGCGCAGCAACTTGGCCCGCGCGCAGTTACTCCCGCACGGGACGGGTCGTCGAAACGCAGCAAACCCCGAGGCGGGTGCGCCGACCATGTTTGCGTGAAGCGTGTGGAAGAACAGAGCTGTGGTTGTCATGGGTAAAGATTACTACAAAGTGCTCGGGATACCCAGAGGTGCCTCCGAAGACGAGACCAAAAAGGCGTACAGGAAACAGGCCCTGCGCTATCACCCCGACAAAAACAAGTCCCCCGGAGCAGAAGAGAAATTCAAGGAAATCGCGGAAGCCTACGATGTCCTCAGCGACGCCAAGAAAAAGGACATTTACGATCGCTTTGGAGAGGAAGGTATGTGACCTCCTGCCCACACAAGCTTGGATTTATATAAATGGGTCACTTTTGATGAGAGCTGTCATGTTCACTCTCTGACGCGTCTCTGCGTCTCCGCCTGCGTGCGTGTCAACGGGAGCCGCTGGAAACAGCGCGCGGTCGCCTGGGTCGATAATCGTGGCTTTTTGCGCAGATTTGGGGAGCTTCGGGTTGAAGTTGTTGAAGTGTCGCTTCCGGTGTCACATTGTTGATGCGCAGAACAGAGACATCAGTCTGACACGTGTCAGCAACGGCGGAATGGTTGAGTGTTTTGGGGGGTTTAATAACATGTCAGCAACATTTGGAAAGATCTAACACGAAACCAGCCGCATTTTTGAGATTTGGGCTTTACTGGTGTGAAAAAGCCCGTTACAGCTGCCCATTTTGTTGTCAACTGTTTCTTAAATGTGAAGTTAAATTTCCTTGGTTTGTCCTCAAAAAGCTCCTGACTTTTTACAGATACTGTGGTCATTTTCTGTTAGAACCAGATCAGCAAGGTTTTAAAGAACAGATTAAGAGTCTTGACCACATTACGTCATCTGATATTCTCATCATTTTTCACTACTGGTTGAAAATCTGTGACATTTTTTTAATAAATAAAAATGTATATGCATGCATCCCAATAAATTAGGATATGACGCATTTTTGTTTTAGTTTTGATAATAATGGATTATAGATACAATGAGATAGTTAAAATTTAGCGATATCCTTTAACTGTAGCCGTTGTTATCCAAGCGGAAACGGTAAAATGCTTGAAAGGTTTCAGTTTACGTGTCATGAGTGTAGAATATGTTCAGTGTCTGATATGAAACAACTCGCAGCTCGTTGCTATCTGTTCATGTCAGCCAGAGCTGCAGCTGACGATTACTTGGACTGAAGCTCTGACGCGCTTCCTCCTTTTCCTCTGCAGGGTTAAAGGGTTCGGCAGGCTGCGGCGGCGGCGGCGGAGGACACAGCGGCCCAAGCTACAACTACACCTTCCATGGAGACCCTCATGCGATGTTCGCCGAGTTCTTCGGCGGCCGCAGCCCGTTTGATCACTTCTTCTCGCAGAACGGGGAGGACGATATGGAGGTCAACAACCCCTTCGGAGCTTTCGGCATGGGGAGAATGGGCGGGTTTCCGAGGCCGTTCAAGTCCCACCCGGGAGGCCCCCACAGGGCGCAGCAGAGGAAGAAGGACCCGCCCGTGGTGCACGAGCTGAAGGTGAGTCTGGAGGAGGTCTTCTCCGGCTGCACCAAGAAGATGAAGATTTCCCGCAAGAGGCTGAACCCGGACGGCTGCACCATGCACAGCGAAGACAAGATTTTAACGGTCGACATCAAGCGCGGCTGGAAGGAGGGGACGAAGATCACCTTCCCCAAGGAGGGGGACGAAACTCCCGCTAACATTCCCGCAGACGTGGTGTTCGTGGTCAAAGACAAACCCCACCCGGTGTTCAGGAGAGAGGGCTCGGACATCATTTATCCCACCAAAATATCCCTCAGAGATGTAAGTGAGCGCCGACGGCAGAAATGATTCCGACATTTTGACAGAAACCGCACGTTGCCTTCAGAGTGAGCTGACGATTACCGTGTAATCTCTCATCCCCTGCAGGCGCTGTGTGGATGCACAGTCAGCGCCCCGACGCTGGACGGCCGGACCATCACTGTGACCTCCAGAGACGTGGTCAAACCCGGAACCAAGAAGCGGATCGTAGGGGAAGGTCTCCCTCTGTCCAAGTGTCCCGACAAGAGGGGTGACATGATCCTGGACTTCACCGTCAGGTTCCCCGACAAACTGGGCCAAAGCACTCGAGACGCACTCAAGCAGGTCCTTCCGCCGTAACTTGAAACACTAGACGTCTGACGGGTCGACGTTTCCTGGCGAGACCCCGCTGACGACCGAGGCACAGGCCACGTTTAATTTGACCTGTCGCCTCGTCAGTTTGACGTTGCCACAAACGGACGCGAGAGCTGACGTCACGTGTCGCCTGCCCGGGACATTATGCCGTAATGCCAGATTTCAGGAGGAAACGTAAAGAGCAGAATGCGCGTATATAGATGATAGTCCTTCAAAAGGAGAAACCCAAGTGTGGAAGTAAATATAGTCATTGCAATCGTACAGTAATCGAGTGGGTGAGGAGCTCTTTTTTTACTCCAGTAGTTTGATCCGTGAAGCAGATCAGCGTCGGCCAGATGTGACCTGTCGGTGTTAAAATTCGCCGTCTT
This sequence comes from Mola mola, assembly GCA_001698575.1. Lineage (NCBI taxonomy): Eukaryota > Metazoa > Chordata > Actinopteri > Tetraodontiformes > Molidae > Mola > Mola mola. The sequence continues at coordinate 4,904,311 of KV751340.1, forward strand.
TTGTCACGGACAGTTCGTTGCGTCTGCAGTCATAATCGCAGCACTTTCTACGGCCAAAGTCACATAAAACACTGAAGGCTAAAAATAAAGATGCCTCCATTCCTAATTGAAACGTGTCGTGACCCTCTAAGTTATCATATCACGTATAAGAGTAATTACAGTGAGTTCTGCGCAGCAGCGTAGCATTACACAGTTATTACACTTTTGAAACGCTGCACAGATGAGAACTAATTACAAATGACATCCTATAAAATGTTTACGTTATTTTGTTTGTCTTTGAGTACACAGCTTACTCATTAAAAATGTGTGTGGGCAGGTGCCAAATAGTTGCGCGCATGTTGAGATAACGTGTGCGTCCGGTCATGTGACTGACAGACTGACTGACTACCATATTCACTGAGTTTGCACAATGTTCAGTCCTCTTAGTCTGATTTTAACTTCAGCCACTATTTTTTGTGTTGTTTTTTTTTTTGTTTTTTTTTTAACCCAACGTGGAAGAAACTGAGGTCGGGATGGATTTAAAACCTGTCCTGCATAGTTTTGTTTGAATGCACTTGCTTATTTCTTGCAGCACAGACCTGACTGCTCCATGACGTGCAGTTTGGGAGTTTGGTTGGGGATTTTATAACAACGACAGAGCTCGTATTCAGCTCCGGGCACTTTTTTGGTCATTGCCACATTTTCAATATTTTGTGGTGTTGGTGTGACTTCGTCCTGCTCCTGCTGGGATCGCACGTTTCTAACTGACACAAACATGTGGTTTGACATGAACGTAGAGATGTGTAATCTCTGTAATGCGTAAAGGTTTTTGTGATTTTCTTTTTTGTTTTCAGCATCATCCTTTATTTTAAGGTAAATTGTTTTTTGTTTTTTTTGTTTCTGTTTTGTTTTGATGAGCCTCAGGTTGATGTTTGAGATCTTTTTTTATTTAAACTAAGCTTTTGAATGACTTGAATTGATCATTTGAGGAACTTTTTAAATAGATATTTCCTATGCTGTGATGGTTTGCATTTCCACATTAAAAAGACTGGCAGATATCTAATCGGTGATTATGTGCTTTAATCATTGACGAAATCAAATTGTTTCTTTCAAATGCCCGGAATTTGAAGAGCAATCACTGTATAATCTCCATTCTACACAGTGGGCCAGTTACGATCCACTCTGTCTTAGAACAGCGAAACAAAGACCATTTATCTGGTGTGATTAGTGCATTGATGGTGCAAACATGCTCAGCAGGTCAGCTCATCTTGTGACAGACCGAGAACGGTTCATTCTAGGTATGTTCTCTTACTTTCTGTTGCTGAATTCAAGTGTTCTTTATTTTATCCAAGATACCAACAGTAGTCTTATAAAAAAAACTTGAATCCATAAAAAACACTATTTTCTGCAATTACCCTATTTCTGTAGCATAAGGTCCACATCAACACTAATATGAGTGAAATCAAAAACAGGAAAAATAAATTAAGAATATAACAAAACTAAGCATCGATGTCGCTGTATAAGTTTGATATATTGTCATTTTGATTGTTACAAATTCCAGGTAGGAACACTAAAACAAATCATGGACTTTTATTTAGATAGCAGAAAACTCCTTGTCAAGCACTGTCTGTGTTTTAATAATGATCACTTTGTTATGGACCATTATAAACCCCTTAAACATATAATGTGATTCTAATAAAAAGTTCAGTTCTTTTAGCGATTGGTTTGTTTGTTCGCCTACATTTATATTCATTTTATGGACTGAACATTTACTACGTGGCTTTTGCGCCTTTATTGTGAAAGCACTCACCGGACGCGCTAATGTTGTGTTGCGGTCTGTCTTGACAAAAGGCTTCGTTTGACCGGCGTGTATCTGGAAACAAGGACGTGATCTACCCTCTAGCGGCCACCACAGGAACTGCGGCGCTGGTTGAGTGTAATTTTCAGTATTTATTCTCCGATCCAAGCTGTTGATAGTGTGGTCATTGACCCCCGGGTATACCCCCTTTTTTTAATAACTTGTTTGGGCCTATTATCAGTTTGTACAGCTTTATCATGCATCTTACTAATAAGTTGTTTATAACAAAAGTTGCACCATTGCTCCGGAGGAACGTCAGGAACACCACCGATTAAACAAAATATTATTAATTACAAAAAGATTTTGACTTGAAAGGGGGGGGAGGAGAGAAAAAGTCAACAATATCTGGGTTTTTCATTGTTACTTTCGGTTATTTCATAGTTTAATACAAAATAACTAGTTGATTTTCCTATTGTTTCCTATCTATTGTTAAAAGAAAATCACTTTTAATAACAACGAAAACTTATTTCAGACACAAATCAGATGTTGTGGCTGGCATAATGTGTATGCACCG